>OU896708.1:16611077-17020889 GCA_918026855.4 Phaedon cochleariae | reverse complement strand
GGATAAAACACAAATATCCACCTACAGCAACCCATTCGAATCAAATATATTGGCAAAAATTGTGGTGAAGGTAAACTTAACACCTACTTATACAGGGCCCACAGAACATAAACTCATCGTGAGATTGATCGAAAGAAAATTGTGGAAAATGTATTTTATTTTGATTGACATGCCGTTTGTTACAATTACCTATATTTATTCATCTTGGAGAATTCCTATTACCTACCTGAAAAAATAACCAGTGAGTGTTTTCAATTTTCTGTTGTTGGATTTTTCACCCAAGTGGATCGTTACACTTGAAACCGTAATTTTTAAGGGTAAAACTGCATTTATCATGCGATGGTTTTTTTTTCGAAAATTTTTTTCGGTACTCACGTATTTTTGTCTGATAAACCGAATTTTATAATTAAAATGTGAACAAACCACTATTTATTGAGATATTTCGAAAAGAAATTCGAAATTCCGCCTTCTTTCTCCCCTTGTAATGGGGGCATTTGAAGCTACTTGCTCTTATTTTGTCATTGGATACTTTATATACTCATGATGTACTTCGATGGCATATTTTTGTATAGAAAATTCAACAGGACATATGATTTTTATGGCGAGTTTTTCATATTTAGTGAACAAGCATTCCAGATGACGACCATTTGATCAATAGTCAATCAAAATACGAGATGTCAAATGTCAATAGATTGCTTTCGAATGACATTACACACGCCATTATTTTGAATGATATTCTTCCTTCTTTTCACTAAATATGGATTAATCACAAGAAAATCATATTTATAGTTGAATTATATATAAATTGTCCAATATGTTGAAAATTTGTTCTAAATGCCATCCAGAAGACAGGTGAAAAAGAAGGTGAAATTTGGATCTTTTTAGTCAAATATCTTCATGATAAATATCATGATAATTGCAGTTTTACCTTTTTAAGTAGAGTGTTTGTAGTTCATGTTAATATGATAGTTGCAATTCGATCATTGGGATGAACTCTGCATTCATTGCCACGAGGCAAATGACCGTTTTCAGAAAGAAATTTGAGAATGAGTATTGCCCGTTCATTATGAACATTCGAGAAAATTTCCTCGAATTCAGAGTTGATTTTGTTGACTATAATATACGAATACAAAACTAACTGCACAATCAAAGCTTTTCTATTTTTCCTCTACTTATACTTTTTATGAGAGAGTAATTGTCTTCTATTATTAATTCATCATTATAAATTAAGCTCTGTTTACTACTGAACTTAGATGGAGTGAAATCCTCGCGGTGAATTGCATATACCCACATTTTCGATAGCTCCTCGTCCAACGGGAAACTAAAAGCATGAACTTTTGAACCACCCACATAATTCCCCCGACAAAAGGGAACACAACACTTGAAAAGCATTGTTATTTCGCAGATCACAACACAAAATATTTCACAAAACAGTAATTTTTCCGCCAATTATTTTGATGAATAAACAACAAAAGAATTCGGGACCGTTTCAAAAACATACGTGAATCACCGATGAATTGACACGAACTGACGCGTTAGTCGACAAGCAATAAAATAAAACACTGGCCTCTCTTGGTGACGTCACGAGCTGTTTACGTCAGAGTCTGCTGGCCTTGTTGTATCGGTGGTAACGGCTGTCCTTGCTACATCTCACCGGAAGATCACCCTTTTCTTTGGGTATATTCCCCTATACTCCCACACACATCAATCACACGGACGATATAAAATTATAAGCGGGAGATATAATAATAATAATTATAATAATAATAATAATAATAAACGGCTTTATTATTTTCAGTACTGTACAATATTGACATACATTTTTATAACTAGATAATATGGACTGAAAATAAAAGGCGAAGTTCAATTCATATAGTAGGTAAGCCTACTATTGCCTTGTTTTTCCACTCAACCTTCAAAGGTCTCAAAAATCAGATTGGAGCTAACTTAACTTAAACAGCATCCTTTTAATATTATTAGATTTTTTCACTGAGGAGGGTCTTAGAAATTGTTCAGATCTGATTTTCACTCATCTTTAGCTTAAGACTGCTTTTGAATTTTGACAATTACAAGGATTTCATATGGGAAGGAATATAGTTATTGTATACATTGCAAATTTGGTAACTGAACGAGCGTTTGAAAAATCCAGTTTTGAATTGAGGCGGCGTTAGGAGTCCTTTGAACCGTACATTGATTGTATGTACATCAGTTCTGAATTTTAATTTATTATACAGGTAGGGGACACATTTGGTGGTGTTTTCCATGTTCAATCAGACAGATTCTTTAAGTTCATAAGATATTCTTTCTCGTTTTCTTATACCATGTATCAGACGCAGACAAGAGTTCTGTACTTTCTGTATTTTTTGTTTGAATTGACTGGTTAAATTCGGTCCATAAAGGCAATCCGCATAGTTGAACAGGGACAAAACTAAGCTATCGCATATTTTCATTTTGAGATACACAGATAGCAAATGTCTATTACTATGAATGAGCTTAATTGTGGAGTATGCTCTTTGGACAAGTTCATTAATGAATCTCTCAAATCTGAGCTTACTGTCTATAATAACACCAAGACTCTTTCCTTCATCTAAAATAATCATAGGAGTATCTTCTATGATGATATTAACTGAATTTTTTTGAGTCCAAATGCAATTATGTTAGATTTGCTTGCATTTATAATGAGACAGTGATCCCTCGCCATATCAATAAAAGACCCTAGATCTTCATTAATCATGGCACAAGCATCATCTATCGCAGAGTATGGAAAGGAGTAATACAGCTGGGTATCATCAGCATATAAATGAAATTTACAATATTTTAAACTCCTCAAAATGTGTGTGATGTAAATATTGAAAAGCAGTGGACCCAAAATAGAACCTTGCGGGACTCCAGACTTGAGGTCCACATAGTTTGACTCTTCTTGAAGTCGTTCTTTCTGTCGTCTGTTCCTGAGGTAGCTCTCTAGTAATGAAACTGCATGAATGAAAAATTGGCATCACAAGAGGAACAAATAAAAATATTATCGAAAAGTCAGGAACTTTTTCAACAACATATGAGGAAGAAGAATGTTCTGATAAATATGGCATCCGAGTCGAACCAGGAAAACTGTGAGAACTTGATTTTTGATATACTTTCCGATAAAATGAAACTACATATAGATAAGTCCTCTATTGAAAACTGCTACAGAATTGGAAGAGCAAGTGCCACTAAATATCGACCAATAATCGTAAAATTTACTTCCGTTTACTTCAAATATGGTTTATCGCAATAAAAAATGGCTGAAGAATATTCGCATAGTTATAAGGGTAGATCTGACCATGGAACACCAAAAAATTATGAAGGCCGCCTTAGTAAAAGTCGGAAAAAGCGGTACTGTCTGGAGTAACCATGAAAACATCTTCATCAAGTATGAAAACGAACATAATATCAAGAAAATTTCTGATATCAGCGAATTATAAAATATGATGTTCAATCTCGATTCACTGTTCAAGTAACAGTTATTCGTCTATTGATCATTCTAGAACACGTGATTTTGACATGGTTTCTTGAGGGGCACACAAACTATCTGTTAGGTTACCTTTGATGAGCATAGCCCTGGCCATCCCTGCCACATCCACAATATAATAACAGTTTCACCAAACAAAATTATGGAATTCTTTTTAGTTCCAACTCGGATTCCAGGGAAAACGATCCCACTAATTCTGGTTTTATATGACAAATCTTGACAAAATAAAATGTTTGCCCCTCAGCAACCTGTCAAATGACGTAATTCTGGAATGATTAATTTCTATAATATATTCATTGAATTAATTGTATATCTATCGTAGACATCATGCTTAAACATAACAAGTACCTATCACTGAATGTTTTCAGAAATAGTAATATCCACCTATTTTAAGTTTTCGTAGGATATAAATTCATATTCCGCCTGTGATCAGCACAGCTACAAAGCATACGCTTTTTATTACTTTGCATTAGAAATATCTTTTTTTCTCTTCATTCCTTTTTGTGTTATTTGTTATATATCCGCGAACACCCTGTACATGGTATTTCTACCTCACCAGTGTAGTGAAAAATATGTCGATAATATGAAGAGAGGTATCTAGACCATCCGAAAAGAAGGAATATCATTAAATCACCATCTATTTCAAGTCAGAATACATTATTGCCTGTTATTATTATTTTGATTTGAAACTTCAGATTTTCAAACGCGGTCATGCGCAACTGAGGACCAGTGTAGACTTAAAAAGTGGGGCGAAATACGTCATCATCTTCTTCCCGTGCGATGACCCATTATCACAATGTAACAACCTATAACGCCCATATACTTACAAGGAATTAGTGCCAAATCAGCGAACAGGTACATAATGGCGAAGATACACAGTGCCAAATCATCATTACGGAATATGGTGCTGATTGTGAGTCGTTTAAGCCCGTATTCGTGATGATGATAGATAGCAAGGGAACAATGGGTCAATGTTCCATGATGACAATGATGAAAATTCGGGAAGATGCATGCAGAGGTTCGCAGATAGTGGTCATCCGTCATAAGTGTCATTACCGTCAATAGAGAATAAACGTCATCAAACTGACAGTGACATCTTCAATAATTACATAATAATTATATTCATTTGGAAATAACGGCAACAATAATTACAAGAATGATACTCGAAATTCAAGATGAGAATTGGCGAAATACCTGTGGACTGAATCAGTCATAAAGTAGGGTATCGAGGGGGACCGAACCTGGGACCTCAGGGACTCGATCCGGACTGGCCGGACCTGCCGCGTCGACCCTCCAGACTGAAGGAACCCTTAAAGGTGCCTCCGGGTGGAGATCGACGCGGTGGAGGCGACAGTCTCGGCGTCGAGTAACAGAGGAACCGAAGTCGATTCCTCGACACCTATAACCAGCGGAGGAACCTCTGGAGGGACCTCCGCAAACTCGGTTGGAGGAACTCCTCAGAGGACCTCTAACCGATCTCCCACCTCATCAGTGATGAGCGAGGAGCAGCTGATGGACCTTGATGTCTTGATTGAGGAACCTGAAAAGGGACCTCAATCAGATTAGGCCCAAGTAATGGCTGTACAATTTTTACAGATTAACCTTCAGTAGGTACGGGAAAGCCCCAACGGCCTTGCTATGCCGAAGGATCCTGGAGTGGGATATAGATATCCTACTGATACAGGAGCCTTGGGTATATCAAGGCAAAATAAGGGGGATGGGAATGGGCGGAGGAACGGCTCACTACTGCACCTCCGTCGATTCCCCCCGTGCGTGCGTGTATACAAAAGGCATGAAGGTCTTCCCTGTCCCAGGATTCTGTACCAGGGACCTGGTGGCGGTGAGGATCCTCACGTCTGAAAATAATCGTAATCGGGAGGTGATAGTTTGCTCTGCATACTTTCCGTACGAATTAAATGCCCCACCCCAGGAGGTTGAATCGCTAATGCGATATTGCGAGGAGTCCGGGATGAGCCTGATTATGGGATGTGACTCGAATGCTCATCATGTATTTGCTATTTTTGGACCAACTCTGTATATCGTGAGTACGTGCAGATATCATTGAACTCTATAGTGGATTTCCACTGGCCACATCGACAAACAAAACGTAGTCGATTTGATTTTGGTATTCGAAAAGAAAACTTCACAATGCCCATTCGAAATTTTGAAAAAGTCAACTTCAGCACCCTGTATAATACAAACTATTGAATTTAGATCGTTGATAATTGGGACATCTGATCAGCATCACGAGTTCTACGATATATCCAAAATTCGAGGAAATTCACCGCAAGCCAATTTCCCCCCTAGTGCGGTGCGGGGTCCTTTCTGAGTTTCTCACGTTCAAGGGTTATAATGAAAAATGGTCATATCAAGCGATCGTTTATTCCAGTATATATGTATAAACAAGCCATATTCTTGATTCAAACCATATTTCATTGAAGGTAGAAATTCTTTTTATGTGTGTGCGGTGCGCCGTTGTGACCACCTACTAGGTCAGTGAGGACTCACCTCTCGAAAGTGCTTGACAACCACTTCCTCACCTATGAAGAGTTTCATACTGTCTTAGTCCAGGTTGAGGCAATATTGAACTCTCGCCCGTTTCATGAAATGAGTATTTATTCTAATGACCTCAATGTCCTCATTCTAGGACATGTTCTCAACCTCGGACCAGTAGCATGTTTACCAGAATTTGACCTTACTACCCTGATTATGAACTGTCTCGATCGCTGGCAATTTTCACAGAAGGTTCATCAGGATCTTTGGTAGCGATGGCACGCAGAATATCTGCATACCTTGCAACAAAGGTCCAAGTGGCTTCATATTGTAACATCAACTTTAAGTAAATGTTACTTTTTCTATGAAATATTGATAGTACCAAGTATTCAACTGACCTTTTCAGAGTAATTAATTCAACTCTGGTTTTCACTGAATGTATTTTGAGAACTTGCATTCCCTTTTGTAGGATATTTTGAGCTTTTCTGTTACAGATTTCATGGAGCTGCGAGTCACTGGCATTCATCGTGAATCATCCTGTATATTCTTTGCATAATTGATTTCAATTGGCAAGGTGATCGACCGTTGGGAGCGCTGTTTCAAAACAAGATGGCGGCAAAGAGTGTGTAGTTTGTTTACAAAATTTCTTGAGATTTGCATACATTTTCTTCTTGATATTTCATCGTGTTATTTGAGTTTATTGTTGAACTTTTTACTGAAATCATAATATTTTTTGTTGGATCATACTGTTTCATCGTGATGTGAGGAAAATAACTGTTACCTACTGACTGAATCGTGGACCAAATAGTCTGAGCTTTCTTCAAACCAGTGCATTTCTGTGGGACAGTTTTATGGGATATCAAAAATCACAAGCATATCCACTAACATCAGAAGCTGATATATTCACCATAATACCTCTATAACTCCACTCTTCAAGCAAAAGGATCCTACAGAACACAAAAAATGGTGATACCAGGAGTGAAGTTTTTCAACAGTGAACAGCCTTCTTGTTAATTTGTCTTATTCCATTACTTTTACTTTGGAGATGGAAGGATTAAATGAAATGCAACTTCTAGTAGTTACTACTTCAGCAGCCGGAGGGAAACTGAGACTTTATTTGTCAGTCCATGGGAACAGAACATTATTAATCATAAAACATAAAATGTCGTTTTGACATGTGACAGTGACAGTGCTTACATGCTAAGGTTAGTCATGTGACATCCCCCTTTTTGAGGTTGAACTTTAAAGTTTTACAAAATTACACAATTGTGGAGAATATAGTACATAGCATGTTAATTTACACTAGAAATTTTCATAAGTAACAAACACTTGTATTTTGGATAATAATAATCATAATCCTGTTTAAATCTGATAATTGATATGTATCAATAATCATTTTTATGTTTTACATTGCCTATTTGAAATATTGCCTACCTAAACCTCTCTGTTCATCATTTGTAATAATAGTTACAGTTCCCTCTTCCTAGTTTGTAAAAGTTAATAAAATCAACAGTACAACAAATATATGTATAATAACAGTATAATAATTACAGACACTGACAAATATATAGACCAAATTTGAACAAATAAATGTAAAAACAGACTAACGTGTGTAGTAGGTACAGACAGATAAACATTGATGCTGCAGTGACTTCCGAATATATTTTACCTTGTGTAATGAATAACTTTTAGAAATATTTTATAACAGTACCTATATTACTAATTATTAGCAAAAGTTTTATATAATTATATATGATATAATTTTGCTGGAGTTTTAATACTTCTCCCAGATCTAGTTTTAATGATATAACTATTGGTATTTTCCTCCCTTTTTTCGGGATTTTCAAAAAGTTTTTCATTGTCAAAAGAAGTGCTAGGAGTAGAATGTGTGTCAGAATTGTTATCATATGTTTTTTGAGAAGTTTTCGAAGTTTCTAAAGGTTTTCCATATACAAGTTTCTCAAATTGAGAGTTGTCAAGAGAATTATTTACACTTTTTACAGTTGAATCTTCATCAGGGGAACTAGAAAAGCTTGAGTTGCCACTGGCAAAGTTGTCATCTGATTTGTCACTGCAGCTAGAACTCTGGAGTGAGTTATTGTCAAAGTTTCCCTCTTTTGACGCTGAATCATGCTCCTGTGTATGTTCAGTATCAGCAAAATTTGAATTTTTCATTAAGTTGCTTTCATTTTCTACTACTTTTAAAAATCTAGTATTTTCAAAATTATTTTCAGAAAACAAGTCTGGGCTAGTACCTGCATGAGATATATTTTGAGAGTGATGTGCGGAAGTTTTGGATGTGTCAAACTCTCTAATGAATTTCCTGTTGCGTCTAATAGTAGAACCATTTTCTAGTTTAATCAAGTATGATCGAAAAGCTAGTTTTTTCAAAATTTGACCATTTTTCCAGAGTGAATTTGGTTTAGTTTGAACTTTGACAAAGGAATTAATCTTCAAAGGTGGTAAAGATTTTTTATTTTTATCAAAACATTTTTTCTGATTTTGTTGAGCATTCAAGATGTGAGAATTAAACTTTTTTCTGTTAAAATTTTTCGAAAATTTACTATTTATCTCAGGAACTTTTGATCTAAGATTTCTATTCATTAGAGCGTTTGCTGCAGAGTTTTCCCCATCCAAAGGTGAGTTTCTAAAATTTAAAAGAGCTAAATATGGATCTTTTCTATCCAGGAAACATTTTTTTAAAAGGTTTTTTACAGACTGTACAGTTCTTTCAACCTGACCATTTGACTGAGGATACAATGGAGAAGAAGTAACATGGTGAAATTCCCAATCTCTCACAAAATTTTTGAACTCTAAGCTACAGAAATTTGAACCATTATCGGTCATCAAAATTTTCGGAATGCCAAAACGAGCAAAGATTGATTTGAATTTATTAATTAGGTTTTGAGAAGTTAAGTTTTGATTCAAGTTAACAACTTCCACAAATTTTGAATAATAATCCACAACTAAAAGATAATTTTGTGACTGAAATTGAAAAATATCTGCAGCTACCTTTTGCCAAGGAACCCTGGGAATGTCGTGAGACCTCAAGGGCTCCGAACATTGAGATCTCTGATAGGTGTGACAGATATTACAGGACGTTACCATATCTTCTATCTGTTTTCGCATACCTGGCCAGAAAAATGACAAATTAGCTTTATCTAATGTTTTTTTATAGCCTAAATGTTCATAATGAAGTCTTTGTAAAATTTCTTGCCGAAGGGCATTGGGAACTAAAAGTTTTTGTCCCTTGAAGATTAAATTTTCTATACATGAAATTTCCTCTTTAAATTTGAAATAAAACTTGATATTTTCTGGACAGTATTTTATGCTTTTTGGCCATCCATTTTCTAATATATTTTTTAATGCACTAAGTTCTGGATCAGAATCTGTTAATTCTTGAATTTGATGTTTTTTGGTTTCTGTGATGTTTAGAGACAGTTCAATAGCACAAATTTCAGATTCAATATCAAAATCATTGTTTTCATTAGATTTTAATTTTGGATTGTAAGCTCGACTTAAAGTGTCTGCTAGAATTAATTGTTTGCCTGGTTTGAATTCAAGGTCAAAGTCATATTTTTTCAATTGCATTAACATTCTTTGAAGTCTAGGTGGACAGAGATGTAGTGGTTTTTTAATGATTGAAATTAAGGGTTTATGATCTGTTTCTATGATGAACTTTTTCCCAAAAACATATTGATAAAATCGAGATGCTCCAAACCAACAAGCTAGTAATTCTTTCTCTATTTGAGAGTAACGTGACTGAGTTTCCGTAAATGCCCTTGATGCATGAGCACATGGTCTCCCTTTTTGCATTAGAATAGCAGCCATGCCATTCTGAGAAGCATCAACAGAAATTGTTGTTGGTTGATTAATGTCAAAAAATGCTAAGCAAGGAGTTTTCGACAAGATTGACTTTAGATCTTGAAATGCTTGCTCATGTTCTGCCAACCATTGAAATATACTATCTTTTTTCAATAAAGAGCGCAAAAGTGATGTTTTTTCTGAAAGATTATCTAAAAACTTCGCAATATAAGTGACCATGCCAAGAAAACGTTGTAAATCTTTGACGTTTTTAGGACTTGGCATGTCTATAATAGCTTGTATTTTAGATTTGTCAGCTTCAATGCCTTTTTCACTTATTTGGTGACCCATATATGTTATTTTCTTACATAAAAAATTACATTTACTTTTGTTGAAACGAATGTTATGTTGTTCAGCAGTTTTCAGTATTTTTTCTAAGATAGAATTATGTTCTGACTTGTTTTTTGCATATACTATTACATCATCAATAAATATTGCACATCCCTCTATGTTTCCAAAAATTTCATGCATTCTTTCCTGATAAACTTCAGAAGAGCATGATAAACCATATGGTAGTCTGCAAAATGAATATCTACCAAAAGGTGTGGCAAAGGTACAAAGTTTTGAGCTTTCTTTGTCCAATTTAATTTGCAAAAAGCCTTGAGTGGCATCTAGTGTGCTAAAAATTTTAGAGCCATGTAATTTAGAACTTATTTCTTCCCAAGTTGGAAGATGAAAAACTGGTTTTTTTATAGAAACATTCAACTTGTAAGGGTCCATACATATTCTCAGAGTACCATTCGGTTTTTTGACAATTACTATTGGATGTACCCAATCAGACACGCCCCTAACTCTTTTTATTATCTTATCTTTTTCAAGTTGGTTCAAAGAATGTTTTAATTTTTCTGTTAATGCTAATGGGATTTTCCTAGCTGGGCAAATCGATGGTATGGCATCATTCTTAAGTTCAATGTGATATTCTTTTTCTAAACACCCTATACCTTTGAAGATCTGTTGATATTTATTTAGAATATTGTCAAAATTTTGATCTGTTTGGAAATTGTCGTCAATAGACTGAATCTTTTTTATTAGCTCTAGCTCTAAACAGGCTTTGAGACCCAATATTGGTATACTTTCAATATCAACAGCATAGAATAATAAATTGCAAGTTTTGTTGTCAGATTTACATTTTAGAAAACATTGGCCCAAAACAGGTAGACTATGTTTAGTATAGGAACTTAGTATGACATTTGTTTTTTGTAGATTCGACATGTTGAAATTTGTTTCTTTTAATACCTTCAGACGAATAACATTTGCCATTGCTCCAGTATCTAGTTTGAAAGATATGTTGATGTTATCATTGACCTCAATGTTCGCAGTCCAGGAATCCTTAGACACTGTCCCTATTGTCCCTGGCTGTTCTGATAACTGCCTGCTACAGAGGTGACTTTCAATGGAATCTACAAATAAAAAGTTTTGAGCAGAATTATCATCATTACTAGAATTAAAATGTTGGTCAACAGTGTGAATATGTTTTTTATAGTAGTTTTTGTGGTAATTGTTTCCTGAAGCCTGAAAACGAGATTTACATTTATTATTGCCATTGTTATTTGGAAATTTCAAACAAAGATGCGAAAAATGGTTGTAATTTTTGCAACGAGTGCACTTAACTTGGTAAGCTGGACATTGGCGAGGACCATGGTTCCTGCCACAATTACGACATTCTCGACTTTATTGTTGGCTGTTCCTCTTCATCTGGTTGTTCGATGAACCTGATTTGGCTTGGTGGTGGAAAGTGGATCTCCCTTTTTGTTGATTATCAGAATGGAACTTTCTGATTGCATTGACTTCTCCATGATCACCATAACTGTTTCCATTGGTGATTTGGCGGTTTTGTTCCTTGGTGGATTCGCTATTTATGCAGAAAGTGACGGCTTCATCTAGCGTTTTGCAATCTTTATCAGAAACTTGTGCCCTAAGATAATCAGTTTTTAGACCACATACTAGTAAATCTTTGACCAAAGACTCCCTCAAGTCTTTCAGCTCACATGATAGAGAAAGGTTCTTCAGTTCAATGATGAATTGCTCTATTGTTTGACCTTCTTTTTGACGACAGGTTAAAAATTTATATCTTTCAAAAGTAAGGTTTACCTTGGGATTAAAATGATCGTCAAATTTCTTCAATAAAAGTTCCAATGTTTCAGTTTCGTTCTCTTGAAATGTGAAAGTATTGTAAATTTGCATACCCTCATCTCCTATTAAAGTCAAAAGCTGTGCACATTTCGTGGAATCCTCCTTCTTGATTATTTCGGTTGCTTTGAGGTAGGTCATGAACTTTTGCTTCCAAAAGCTCCATGCTTGATTTAGATTGCCACCGGCCATGCTCATGGGCAATATAGCTCGGTCCATTTTGTCAAAAAATGTTATCTACAATCATCGACGAAATGTACGGTCCTTCTTGGATAATTTTCAGGTCAGTTGATTCACTGCATTGAGAGCTTCTTATTGGTACTTTTCTTTAGACTGCGCCATGTTAATTTGTCTTATTCCATTACTTTTACTTTGGAGATGGAAGGATTAAATAAAATGCAACTTCTAGTAGTTACTACTTCAGCAGCCGGAGGGAAACTGAGACTTTATTTGTCAGTCCATGGGAACAGAACATTATTAATCATAAAACATAAAATGTCGTTTTGACATGTGACAGTGACAGTGCTTACATGCTAAGGTTAGTCATGTGACATGTGAACATATTGAAAACCATCCCTAAACAATGTGTTAACCTATTCGACTATTTTGTGCTAAATATTATAGCCATCAGAATCATGTGCAATTGATCCATACAATAGAAATCAGCAGCAACCAGCTCTAATGAGTCTTTCCAAGCAATAATTCAACACCAAAGGCATCCTGACATTACTGTGGATTTAATATTAGATACAACTATCAATGGCCTATCTTCAACAATATTCCCAGCCAGCACAAAGAGGTCTTAAAGATATCTTGGAGAAATCCTTTTAGGAAATTGTGATGCCTTTTGTAACTTCTTTGAGAGATCGCCGAGAGTGCTATATCTAGGCCAAATGTCCGCCACCTAGGCTGAGCTCAGCGAGGTCTTGAAGATATCGCACGCAGAAATTCTCATACAATGCCCTCAGGCGCGCACTTTGAGAAATACGCTTCCATCGCCACTGGCGATAACTGAAAGTGCTCGCAATCATGAGCTGTTTGAGAAATTCGCATACATTGCTTTGTGACGAGGACATTGGGAGATTCGCATCAATTGCTTCTGACGAGGTCTTTAAGTGCTCGCGACTACGAGCTGTTTGAGATTTTCGCACGCATCGCCTTGTGAAGAGAACTTTGGGAAATTCGCATCAATTACTAATAGCGAACTCTTCAAGTGCTCGCAACTATGAATTGTTCAAGAATCCGTGCACATCACCTTATAACGAGGCCTTTAAGAGCGATATTTGCATCAATCGCCACATGATCGCCACTAATCTAATATGGTAAGGTGTTCAATTTTTGAGAAGTCATTGGTTATCAGCAGTCTCCTGTCGGCGAAGTCTAACTAGCGCCAGCTAGATTGTTTGGGGTGGAGTTAAATTTACTGGATATTTGTTTCAGCGAAAAAGATTGAGTTACCAAACTAAGAGTTAGGTAGATCAACGTAATTAGCTTCAATATATTATTCTATAGCAATACATTGATCAAGTAAACTTTATCACTTGAAAAAATCTCCGAGGAGTTGGCCGGGTATTCTTTAAAAAAAAAGGTCGTCCGATATCTACCCACGAATTTGAGGTAGATATTTGATTTTCGATCCCACCTGAATTGGAACATTTTTGCCTTTTTCGTCAGAGCAGATAATTAATTATCATTAATTTACCGCAAAATTTGGAATAATCTTCCATAATGGCGGAGAGATAATAATATGACCTGTTGAACACATTCTCTGAGATAGTAAGAAAATCTAGTACATAGATTAATGACTCCCATTTCATGTTAATACTGGCCCAGGTAACACGGTACTCTCCGCGACATCTCCAAATAGTTATCTTCAGGATCAAAATGCGAAATCCTTTTGCGAGGTATCAAAGATCACTATAGGCTGTCACCATGGGAAATACTCTCTGGAGTCGTCCGAAAGAAATCGCGGAGATCTCGCCTCAGATTTGATATATTCCTCATCATTGCGAATCCTTGAGGTTATCTATAACAGGAAATGAATAGGCATTTCTTTCTGCGAGCACCCAAGGATATCCTGGACGTAACAAGATCGAGAATTTCCCATTGCGAGCTCCTAAAGTAATCACAAACATAACCTGAATAATCAATGAATATTCCTACAAAAATATTGAGTTGTTTTTTTCAATAGCCTTTATAATTCAAATACTGGGTGTCCCAAGTTATCGTTTACAGGCAATATCTCGCCTATTTGTCAAGATATCAAAAGCATTAAAAAACTGCATTAAATGGCATTAAATAACCTTCCTAATGGCTTATGAAGAATGTGATATATTTGGCAGCCCCCGGATGGATACTGATCTAGTAGCATATTGTCTCTGAAAATTGCGTGTCAATCTATTTGGAATACAACGATATAGCACATACTTTATGTTTTGTTCTTGATAACAACAAAAACATGAACATTTTGTGACTTTTTTACGTTACTCAAATGACAAATTGCTTTCACCCATGTGTTCAAGAAGTTCACAAATAAGAATTATGGATTGCATTTTTGTTTCAAAATATTAATGACAGATATTCCATTTTGAACTGCAGAACATCAATCATTGCAGACGGTACCTACCTAGTGTAATAATTAATCTAATTTCATTGTGGGACATTTTTACGAACATGGAAGGAAGCAATTTTCAATCGATGTAACATAAATGAGGTCAAAAAATTTTATTGTTAATGTTGTTATTAATGAACAAAATACAAAGTACCGATGTGCTATCGTTCATTCCCGAAATAGGATGATTGGCAATTTTCAATGACAATATACAGGGAGTCCATTAAATGAAAATTGAGGAGTTGCTACCAGGTGGCTGTCCAATCTTATACACTTTTTTTTGAGTCATAAAGAAAGTTCTCTGATGTCATTTGAAGCATTTTTACTATTTTTTGTTCATCTTGTCGAGTAGGTAAGCAAGTTTTTGCCGGTACCTTTACGATAACTTGGGACACCCAGTATTAACATGAAATGGGAGTCATTAATCTATGATAATAATAATTGTATACTAAATACTAGATTTTCTTACTGATTATTTCAAATTTTGCAGTGAATTAAACTAATTATCTGCTCTGACGAAAAAGACAAAAATGTTCTAATTCAGGTGGGATCGAGAATCAAATATCTACCTCAAATTCGTGGGTAGATATCGGACGACCTTTTTTATTAAAGGATACCCGGCCAACTCCTCGGAGATTTTTTCAAGTGATAAAGTTTACTTGATCAATGTCTTGCTATAGAATAATATATAATTGAAGCTCATTACGTTGATCTAACTCTAAGTTTGGTAACTCAATCTTTTTCGCTGAAATAAATATCCAGTAAATTTAACTCCACCCCAAACAATATAGCTGGCGCTAGTTAGACTTCGCCGACAGGAGACTGCTGATAACCAATGACTTCTCAAACATTGAACACCTTACCATATTAGTGGCGATCATGTGGCGATTGATGCAAATATCGCTCTTAAAGGCCTCGTTATAAGGTGATGTGCACGGATTCTTGAACAATTCATAGTTGCGAGCACTTGAAGAGTTCGCTATTAGTAATTGATGCGAATTTCCCAAAGTTCTCTTCACAAGGCGATGCGTGCGAAAATCACAAACAGCTCGTAGTCGCGAGCACTTAGAGACCTCGACAGAAGCAATTGATGCGAATCTCCCAATGTCCTCGTCACAAAGCAATGTATGCGAATTTCTCAAACAGCTCATGATTGCGAGCACTTTCAGTTATCGCCAGTGGCGATGGAAGCGTATATCTCAAAGTGCGCGCCTGAGGGCATTGTATGAGAATTTCTGCGTGCGATATCTTCAAGACCTCGCTGAGCTCAGCCTAGGTGGCGGACATTTGGCATAGATATAGCACTCTCGGCGATCTCTCAAAGAAGCTACAAAAGGCATCACAATTTCCTAAAAGGATTTCTTCAAGATATCTTTAGGACCTCTTTGTGCTGGCTGGGGGGTGTCCCAAGTTATCGTAAAGGTACCGGCAAAAACTTGCTTACTCGACAAGATGAACAAAAAATGGTAAAAATGCTTCAAAATGACATCAGAGAACTTTCTTTATGACTCAAAAAAAAATGTATTAGATTGGACAGCCACCTGGTAGCAACTCCTCAATTTTCATTTAATGGACTCCCTGTATATTGTCATTGAAAATTGCCAATCATCCTATTTCGGGAATGAACGATAGCACATCGGTACTTTGTATTTTGTTCATTAATAACAACATTAACAATGAAATTTTTTGACCTCATTTACGTTACATCGATTGAAAATTGCCTCCTCCCATGTTCGTAAAAATGTCTCACAATGAAATTAGATTAATTATTACACTAGGTAGGTATACCGTCTGCAATGATTGATGTTCTGCAGTTCGAAATGGAATATCTGTCATTGATATTTTGAAACAAAAATGCAATCCATACTTCTTATTTGTGAACTTCTTGAACACATGGGTGAAAGTGATTTGTCATTTGAGTAACGTAAAAAAGTCACAAAATGTTCATGTTTTTGTTGTTATCAAGAACAAAACACCAAGTATGTGCTATATCGTTGTATTCCAAATAGATTGACACGCAATTTTCAGAGACTAATATGCTACTAGAAAATAAAATCTGATCAGTATCTACCATCCGGGGGCTGCCAAATATATCACATTATTCATACGCCATTAGGAAGGTTATTTAATGCAGTTTTTTAATGCTTTTGATATCTTCACAAATAGGCGAGATATTGCCTGTAAACGATAACTTGGGACACCCAGTATTTGAATTATAAAGGCTATTGAAAAAAACAACTCAATATTTTTGTAGGAATATTAATTAATTATTCAGGTTATGTTTGTGATTACTTTAGGAGCTCGCAATGGGAAATTCTCGATCTTGTTACGTCCAGGATATCCTTGGGTGCTCGCAGAAAGAAATGCCTATTCATTTCCTGTTATAGATAACCTCAAGGATTCGCAATAATGAGGAATATATCAAATCTGAGGCGAGATCTCCGCGATTTCTTTCGGACGACTCCAGAGAGTATTTCCCATGGTGAGAGCCTATAGTGATCTTTGACACCTCGCAGGAGGATTTCGCATTTTGATCCTGAAGATAACTACTTAGAGATATTGCGGAGAGTTCCGTGTTACCTGGGTTACTTCCAGGCTTTGAGGATTGTTTACAGTGCAACTCCCATACCTCATATTTTATGGTGCTTCACTGCAATAACAGCAAATTGTCATGATCCTATGTGCCATGTGTGTGAATTGTATCAATATGAAACACTTTTCATAATGTGAATATTCCTAATATAGGTACTTAGAGTTGAGGTAGGTGGCATCCTAGACTGAGTTTTCTTCTTGGAATTCATTCAATATCTAGTAAAGCTAGTTTTTTTTACCATTTTGATGAAATCATTGAATAATTTGGAATTCCACCACATAAAACATTGATCAAATGACCTCTAGGATTTCAGTTAATATATTTACACAGTATATTATCATAATTTTGTGATTTGATATCATTTTGTAATCCTAAATTCATCTAACTGAAAATATCAATCTGTATAGTTCATTATGTTTTGTATATTTTGGAACTGAATTAATAATAATTTTTGAAAATGAAAGTACATTAACATAACATGTGTTTTACTGTACTTATGCCACTCCAAAGAAGTCAAGAAAGAAGTACCTACAAATAGGAGGATCTTCCAGTATACTCCTTCCCTCAGTGCTCATGTATACTGTTTTTCCCTGAATTATTTTACAAGATACCTTCATAAAAATTTACAATTATAAATGAATTTGAAATCCAGGACTTTCATATATGTAGAAATAAATTAACAATGAGCAAAAGTAAGTATCTACCTGGTAGGTACCTATTTTAAAAGGAATCAGTAAAGATTATAAAGTGAAACTTTGAAATTGCATCAAAAAAGAATGAGGTGTTGATTGAGGTAGTTGTGGAATTGAAATATGAATTTTGAAAACCTACATTAAAACATACTTACAAAACAGACAAAAAAGTAGAACTTTTACTTATGAATAAATATACAGTTTAATAATAACATACAAGCAGTAAAATTATGAATACATTTTTCCAAGATACAATTTGAAATGTCATGGATATGTTCAAGTACCCAAATAATCAGTGATATCTCCTCAAAAACTTGAATTCAACTTCAAGGAATCTGGGTTTTGGTTTCAATTTGTGTAACTATTTGCACTCAATTGTAAGATACCCTGGATGGCAACTCCTCCCCTGCTGAAAAATTGAAGAAATGTTATACCTACTATAAACAAACCATATCTAATAGCTATTACAGTGTAATAATTACACCATCTAAATATTCAAATAGAAATAGATTGTGTCACTTCGAAGTATGTTCAAAGATTCAATTCATGCTATGAAGTAAGCTACCTCTACAATGACCTGCTTGTACCAGGGTTATTATAGATCTATAAAATATGCTACTGTTTTTGCTCATATGAATGTAATTGCGAGCTGTATTTTAACTTAACCATTTTGGAAGTACATGCAATCTGCATTGGCTATTTTACTACAAAGATGATATTACAAAATAGGAATCTATGGAGGCCTAGGCAGGATGTCATGAACAAGATTTTTATATGAGTCAAGCATTACAAATAAAACCATAAATTACCCACCTGCACATGTTCCTAATGTCTTTTTTCTTGCCCAGCTTTGTGTATTGCAGTTCAAAAGTCAAAGGCATTGCATTGCAATTTGCTTCTTTATTTTTCTTATAAAAATATTTGAAAGAAAAACAACCATACTTATTTTTCCAAGTCCTCTGGAGACATTTCCCCATAAACAAAATAGGTATGAACTGTTGATCATGTTCTCTCTCAGATAGGCACTGCAAATAAGAGTTATTCATCAGTAATAAATATATCAATGAATCACAAATTTACCTTATTGTTATCATAATTGGACCAATGGATTGAAGAAAGGTAGGAAGTTTTTGTTGGAGCTGCATACATCCAGTTTTCAAACTCATATTGGATTCTCTCAACGTTTATCCATTTTTTCCATTCAACTGAACTGATTCTTCATTACCAGGAAAGACTTCTTGAGTGGAGGAAATTCATATTAGAGGACATATTATAGGTCCTAATTTATCCATTGGAACCTTCTACTAGTTCAACCAGCAACCAAACACAGTTGATTTCGCGTATTATCAGAGATTTGTTGATACTAATTTATAAAATATTATAGAATTGATTAGGCAATTGATATAAAGTTCATGTCTTGTACTCAAGAGACGCAAGAAGAGAAAATTAACGTAATTTGTTGAGAGAATGGTATTCATAAATCATAAAATATGAAATATGAAACCCACCCACTGAACACAATAGCAAACATGACCTTGAATTACGTCCTAAACTGGTTCAAATTTGCCCACCAGGTGCCGTATCGGAATCGTCACCTTGCCAATTGCATGTTATGTTTTGTTTACTTGATGAAAGTTCATTATTTCAGTTTGTTTCGAAAATATTCATATGAAATGTCAAACGCGTTGTTAAGGTTGTAATTTTAATTCTTCTTTTCCTTTTGTTCCTTTGTCCCATGTAGCATTAACGAATAGTTCAGCGTTCAGACCTTCAACGAGCAGGATCGCGACAGTAACATATCAAGGTTGATAAACTTCACTATATCTTTAGAATGTCTAGGTAGTAGGCCGTCAGCGTTTTCTTATTGTTATTGATCTGTATTGATTGTATTGATTATTCATTTGAACCTGATATCGGTTATTGCAACGGTTGATTCGAATCTGGCTATTTGGTTACTATGATTTTTATGACTTTTATGACATGGACATTCGAATTTCCAACTAGAAAAGAGAAAGAAAAATTGAAAATCGTTCATTTCTGCATCTGGCCATCATTGAGTGAACTCGAAGGTGGATGTCCGCTAAAGTAAATTTCTGATCATCCACCATTTCTCTTGAAGAACATCTAATTAGAAGTAACTATTCAATTATTAAGAATATTTTTGATTTATAGAAATTATTATTTTTATGGAATTTGGTCCATATTCATGGAAATTAATATGTGAACTTTCATCATCTTGAGGTTACGTTATTATAACATGTTTTCTATTTTTCTTATGTTATAGTTCTGCCAGACTGTTATTTTACTGTTATTTTACTGTTATTTCACTGTTATTTTACTGTTATTTTACTGTTATTTTACTGTTATTTTACTGTTATTTTACTGTTATTTTACTGTTATTTTACTGTTATTTTACTTCTACTTTTGCTTTTACTTGTATCTTTAATTTTTGGATTGGAAAGATACTGTAACTATTTTGCTGATAAATGCCTTTTTCTGGACTCGAAAGAGTGAGCATTTCTTATGAGTACATGAAACAATCTTCCTGGAGAGATTGTCCTGGCTTTTAGAGCCGATTTATTGTTCCTGTTAACGCTGGAAAGCTATTGATGTAAATTTCAAGAAGATATAGATAATTTCCAACTTGATGTCATAAATTCAACGTACTGGCTGGACTAAGCATACTTATAGGTCACCTGACGTCTCACCAGACTCATATGCTCTCATGAAATCTGGAACCAGGAGCCCAAAATGATGATGAAATTGACCAGGATGTAATTTGGAAGCTGGAAATATCAATAAGCTCTGGTCAAACGACATTTTCTGGCTTATTGACAATCTTGCTGACATAAGGTATTCTCTGCATATTATAGAGTTTTCACTGATCGTTTGAAACATTTATTATCAAATCTCTTATAATCTAAAATCAAGTACAATTTGGAATCTAGTACAATTGATAAGTCATTATTCAATGTTCCTATATCTGTGAAGGTGTAATGCATTATATCTGGGGAATATTCCATTGATTTCATTGATTAGATTTATTCAAAGCTGATGATCATTGTGTCAAGTTTCACTGATAGGAGATCGTTTATTAAACACCCTGTAAAATAAATATGCACACATAGTTGCATTTCAGGTGCAGTCAAATTTATTGGTGACACATATTATAAATGTTTTTTATGCAGATTTGATACTACTTCGAATACCCTTTTTAGTCAATAAATGAACCTACATTTTATTTGTTTGATTTGTTTTCCTATCCTTCAGCACAGACAATTTCTTTCTACAGGGATTGGCTTAAGAAAGAGGTTTGTTGAACTTTATTTTCTGTAGATGGCGTCCAAATAAAATCTTATCTGGTGGAATTATCTTTCTTATGCTAATTGTTATATTTTTGACAAAGTTACATGAGATGGTAAGTAAATGAACCACGACCTATTTGCCCCGACTATATGAGCTGACCGTTCGCACAGTATAACCTGAAATTTCTAAATTTCTCACGTTTAAGGGTTATAATATGACTGTTAACCATTGAGAGTACCTAGGTGATTTAGCGCTCATTAAAAATGAATTGACTCCTCCACTCCAATGGCGATTGGAGAGAATAACAAAGCTACACCCAAATGAAGATGACATCATTGCGTACTGCGCATGGTTTTTTGCAGAGGCCTTGTATCAAACTTTGTCCCTTGCCGCCAAATAACTCTGTAAATTTGGTGTATTTTGGCGGGCAGAATGTTTGCTCACTGTATTTAGATTAATTTTAGATTTAGTTTCATAATATAGCATTCACATTTATGTTTCAATTGCATCACCTTAAATGAAACAAGTTTCTTCATATCTTCAAATATTCGTTATAACCAAATAACAGCGCATTACCTATGTCACCAAATTCACTTCAGGAGTGTGCAGTATAGGAAATCCCGATCCCATCACGAAGAGCGAAAAAGAAGAATGAACAACAATTCGATATTCTATATTCAGTATTGGTGCGATATCGTGGAATTGGTGAATTTAGTAGGCTTGGGTATAGTATGATCACTTACCAAATCTATTTTTTTGTAAATCATTTTCACTATTGCAATCACTGTTATCAATAAATACAAATTTTGATTCCTCAGAAGCAACTCAATTCAATAATACTGATTGAACTAGAGATAGAACAATACTTTGAATCCCAAAAAATAAAACATGAAAGTGTGGTCGACCGACTTTGAGTTGCTTGTTTTTTTATCGAAATCACTTTGGACCACTTCGAGATATGAATCATTTCCATGATTAATACCTACTTCGAATAATACTCAAATATGCAAGTAGATATGTTTACTACTCAGTTGTGTTTTCCAGGAAGCAATATTGAAATTATAATACTCAAATTAATATACAAGTAGATATGTTGACTACTCAGTTGTGTTTTACAGGAAGCAATATTAAAATTCTGATAAATCCAGGCACAGAAAAAATCATATTTCGCTAAACTAATCGAAATTTGCGTAACTCTGGAATCCATTGATGAACGTCAGCGATGCTCTGAAAAGATATTCGTACTGCTCCTGTGAAATTGAAAATACAATTTCGAATCAACCAAAGATTACACAATCTGAGTAGCTCACCTCTTTGGTGACGAAATGCTTTCTGCTATGTCGAATACTCCTCACTGCCAAACATACGTCACATTCTTGTTCTAGTTTCATTCTCTCTATCAAGAATGACATCGCCAAGTATAAGCCGGAAGCAGTTGCACCATCACTAGAAGAAAAATGAATTAATTATGTTCACCAATTGAAAGAATTGCTGTCTGCTCACTAGCAAGTAACAATGACATTTTTTGAATTCCTGGATATAGCATCTGCAGCATCCCTGAAAACCAAGAATTCTTCCATATTGATCGGCAGTAGTTGACCAGGTTTCCACCCTTTCATTGATATGATATCCACTGAAAATTCCTCCTATAAAATGAAGAATAACTTCTGTTAAAATCTACAGAAACATTTCCTTTATTGCATCTCACCATAGAATCATCTACTTCAACTAAGACTGTTACGATTTTGTAACATTCGAACTCCTTCGTGGTGACATGTCGAATAATCAAAAAATCCACAGGAGTCATGTCATCCCCTTCTGTTGGCCAAAACTTGCACAAACTCTGGAAGAATCATTCATGATCAATAAAAAACTACAGCTATGACAATACATGTGAATTGATCTAACAAACAATGATTTATTTCCCAGGATTGTAATACCTTGTCTCTCGGATTCACTGAGTTCAGATTGATGATAACGGAGCACCCACGTTCAATCACTAGTCTCCAAAAATCTCCCAGAGTGTTCGGCATTGGCTGCTGCGTCACGATATACCTGCCCGGGTTGCGAAAACCATCTACCAAAACTGCATTGATATATGATGATTTCGGATCATTTGCGGGGTAAGGCGCCAAGAACACTCTGTAGCGTTCTGCAAAGTTGAATCAGTCACTTGTCGATAACGTCTGGTAGCAAATTGGACTAGATGGGTACAAAGAGAAAGATGAAAGATTGAGAGAATAAAGGAAGTGTCCCAATGTGAAAATGTGTCTCTTCGAAGCGTGTTCTAGTTGTACTAGTAGAGAGAACACTCTCATTATCTTCTAGTAATCATCTCCAGGTGCAGGGTTGCTCAGGAACTCTCATGATGAGATATATTCGTTCATCAAGTAATCAAAGTCACCGGAATGATAGTGGCAGGTGAGGACAATGGGTGAGGCAACTGAAGGCTATTTTCGCATATCTCTCAAGAGCTTCACGATATAATAGACACTATTGCTGACAGGCATTTTACTGGTCCCCCTCTCTATCCCTCACTCTCTCTCATCCTCTCTCTCTTACTCTTTGTGTAGATCATATTATTCTGAAGGTCTTGGAGTACATCTATATCTTTTCCACACTTACCTGGTACGATCTCTTGGGACCTGTTCTTCTCAGCATGAATTGAAATGTTCGTGCCTCTCTTCATTATCGTTTCCATTATGGAGTCCTGCCACTTAGTCTCTTCAAGGTATTTCATTTGCTGAGCTACCCCGTTATTCTGCAGAACCATATCCACCAGATGTTCCATGTCCTTTTGCAAATGACCAATGATTAGAGTTAATGGAGAACATACAACATCCCTGTCTACCCCACTCATCTTACATACCCTGACCATTGAAATCAAAGATAACTGATATTTTCGCAAAAACACAGGCTATCTCTCAATTATGATTGGTCAGAATTGGTTTTTTTAGAAGTAATGGTATGAGTGCTCGCGATAATATCGATATTATTCCTATCAGAAATCAACAAGATCGTATTGCTTGGTTATACCACGAGTCCGCAGGAAAGAGTGGTGTTACCTCGAAGTAATTTGATCGAGTCCAAAATTCCTGACAATATTTTTGATAGTATTATGTACACAAATTGTTTTTATTAATACAATTCCACGACCAATATGAAACAGTCAATTCTATGTCATACCATCAGGTGACAAGATGTTGTTCTGTAGAGATTTGTGGTTGCCGTGACGACATGGACTTGAAAATTTGAACATGAAGATATCACTAGTGACATCAGAAATAGGATCGGTATGTATGTGTGATCCTCAAGGATCAATATTGGGGCCAATTCTCTTTTTGTGGTACATCAATAGATTTGGAGCTTATATACTCCACTAAAATTCCGTTGCGTATGCGGACGATATATGTATCTTCAAGTCATCGACAAATAATCATGATCTATATTCATGTATTCTTGTTCACCAAACAAGAATCTGATTGAGAAATTTTCTCATATGAGTTTGCTTCTGTATGTACATCGCAGCGATGCATCATTCGTGATATCGCACTGTTGCCTCATCATGACCTTTTTGGAGATGTCATGTCGCAGATGTGTTTGCTTCTGAAGCTACAACGCCGCGATGGAACAATCGTGACATCGCAATGCTGCCTCATCGCGACATCTCAGAAATGTCAGTCAAATATCTGTTTGCTTCTGATGTAACATCGCAGCGACATCTCAGAGATGTCAGGTCGCAGATATGTCTGCTTCTGTATATCACAGCGATGTAACATTCATGATATCGCAGTGTCGCCTCATAGCGACATCTCAGATATATTATGTCGCGAATATGTTTGCTTATGAACTGTTACATAAACGCGACATCTCAGACATGTCATGTCAGAGATGTGTTGGCTGGGTGTAGGTAGGTACAGTCAAATGCCAAAAACATGTCGCTATTTCATGGTGTTAGCAGTCTCATTGCATCAGAAGTGACTAGAGGTGCTATCACCGTCCATATGCGACATTTATTTCACATCTGACTGTACAATAGGTCTCCTTGAAAGCGAATTACTGGAAGGGATTTGGAACTAAATGTCATTAATATATGCACTGTAATTCAATAGAAAATGAAATTTCACTTACAATTTTGAATAAACCTCTAACAAAAATCAACCAACTGACTGATTATGCAGGGCAATTTTTCAGTACCACGAATTTTCAAGTAGTAATTAGTTGAGTTATCTAACAGCATCTGTATAATTTGCAGAAATGATGAAATCGAAGAATAACATTGTCAAGTTCATTGTGCATTTTATACTAGCGTCTGGAGACAGGAGGATGTAAATGACCAACGTAGCGGGAGAACAGCGGCAAGCGCGGGCAAAGATTACCTGTGCTCATCACCTAGCGACGCTCAGCTGATTATACATGTTATTGCATGTTATGTTGTCTTTGAATCGTAGATACTGATAACATGAAACTGACTCTTTGAGAACCGATATGGATTGGATTTGGGGGTTGAAGCCATTAAAGGAAATGAAATTAGGATATATATAGGTATTCATAAAATACATATTACAGAGATACTCTCGACCTTATAGAAACTATCCGAATATACCTAGATCGTGTTACAAGCACCTATATACCTGACTCACACCCAGTATTCGTATTTCTAATATTATTTCGTGTCCACTTTCCTCATCCAAAATGTCACTGAAGGGTATGTTCTGGGCAATTTTGGCAGCTAAGGCTTGACGTTGCTTCTCATTTATGGTTAGGTTAGGATAGGTTATTATGTCCAACATGCGTTTTCACGTAAATGCATGTACCACTTTATTGGGAGCAGGACAATTTGAATTGATTTTGTTGCTGCCCTGTATTTTAACTTGCCTTTTTCCAGTGCTCTTTGAGTGGAAATATCCCGAGCGATGACAATGAAAATATTGTATCTCTGATCTGGACGATCTTTTCGTTCCGGAATTCTTGACGAAACGAGTTCTATCTTTCAGTTCTAAGTCGTTCTTCCATTCGATAAATTGTTCATAGGATGGAATTTCAAGATTTTCCTTAAGGCGGGCCTTTCGCGACAGCTTTCCGACCGAATATAGCCTATATATATATACTAGTTCAACAACTATTTCTAGGTGTCAGTGTGATGTCGAAATCGGAATAAAATAATTAAATTACAGCTTTCACAGCTATTGTAGAGTTCTTCGATTTCGTCTGTTACAGCAGGTCACCAATAGGTGGCACACAATTGAATGCAATCGTAGGTAATTGTATTATGTACGTGCAGTGTTGCCAGAGCTACTGCTCCACGGGCCTGCTCAACATGATTCCACTTTTCACTCCATTCAAGTCAAGCAAATACCTATATCTCGCTACAATGAAAATTTATGTCATGAGTCATTTTTGAAACTGTCTTCACAAATAGTCTTTCGAATATTTCTTTTCCTTTTTAATTTCATTTCCTACTAATATAACTTATCATTATTGGCGTCGCCAGAAAAACTTCCAAGGATGGGGATCGAAATCATTGTTCAGGGCAAAATACTCAAAATAGTCTGTGTAATTCAGAAATAATGTGTGCAAGATTTTTTATCAAGTTCAGATGGCTATAAATAGAAATTTCGTGTTTTCTGTATAGGGTATATACGTAGACGATTGCCTAGTTTCAAATATCTTCATTCTTACGAATTCACACTGCTATTACTGATATAAGGGTTATATTGATATATACAGTGTGTAGAATGAAAGAAATCCTTGATTCAAATTTCATGTTCTCTAATTCAGACCTGCTTGCTGAAATACAAATTTCGATCACAATTGCACTTATGAAAAAAACAATATTTTCGAAGTGAGAACTTCTAGGCGCGTTGAGCACTTTTTTGGGTGGAGAAAAACATTGGATTTCGCGTCATCGTCACGACCCCTTTCCGTGTCCCGTTATCGCGAGGTCAATGAATAGCAATAAATTTGAAGGGTGCAGTATCGCATCTCATCTTATATTATGTAGGATTTTGTAATTATGATTAGATTCTATTCTAAATTGGTATATGGAGGTTTTCGGGGTCGGAGATTATGATTCTTTCGTGAAAATTAGGATATTGAAGATGGCTGACGAGTTTTATTTATAATAATTATGATCCCATTCTATTCAAAATTGGTGTCTGGGGGTTCTCGGCGTCTGAGATTATGATTCTTTCATCATGACTCCACCAATATGGCGCACGAGTTTCGTAATTATGATTCTATGCCATTTGAAATTTGTATCTGGGGTTTTTTGGGGTCGGAGATTATGAATCCCGAAATGAAAAAATTCAAGATGACGGATTCAATATGGCGGACGAGTTATGTGATGATGATTCTATCCTATTCAAAATTTATATATAAGGGTGTTTGGGGTCGGAGATTATGATTCTATCGTCAAAATTGGGAAATTCAGGATTGCAGATCCATTAAAGCGGACAAGTTTTCTAATTTTATTATCCGATTCTATTCAAAATTTTTACTGGTGTTTCAGGGGTCGGAGATTTTGAAACATTTGTCAGAATTAGGAGATTCAAGCGAACACCATCTCAAAAGTTTTTGTTAGTCTATCTTAGACAGCGAATGTTTTTAGGTAATAAAGTTTGTCGAGTTGATAAAAATTCTGTTTGATAGTGATAAAACAGTGTATAGTGTGAGTGTGATTATATCGTACCAAAGTTTCCAGGATTCCCTGGTTTCGGTCTTCAACATAACGGTGAGAAATTGATTTGCCGTCATATGCTTTCTATATCTCACAATCCATTTTGTTTTAATGGTCAACTTTTTTTAAATCATTTAAAAATCGAATTATAATGAAAAAAATATAAGAAAATTATGTTCATGCTGATATAAAACTCACAAAGTTATTGTATGAGGAATTTTAAAATGAAATATTTTTCTTGAACAACCTGTTTCTCCAAAACTAACAACATTTTCTATGAGAGATGTGAGGCTGCATCTTGATATTCTGATGTTTACTATTTCTAGCTCACACATTGACCATTTTCATGGTGATTTAAAACTTACAAAGTTATTGTATGAGGAATTTCAAAATAAAATATTTTCCTTGTACACCCTGTTTCTCCAAAACTAACAACATTTTCTATGTGAGATGTGAGATGTGAGGCTGAATCTTGATATTCTGATGTTTACTATTTCTAGCTCACACATTGACCGTTTTGAATGAATAACCCTGTATATATTTCAAAGAAAATTTTAATATCACGGAATTCATTGAATTTCAAAAATCTTCCCCAAAGAAGATGTAAGTGGAATATGAAGTATCTACCTACGATAATTCTCTAAAACATGAACTGGATGTTCGATAACGTCTCCAAATGTCTCGAAAAAAAAGCGGCTGCTATATTTTCAAATATTTCGTATGTGGCTGACTTTCCTGTTGCCTCGCTTTTCTGCCCATTCTTATGAATTTTTGCGACATATCATTTGCAGCAGCTTGCAACACTGGCTTTTCAATTATTGATTATATGCCGGTTAGTTTGAAGTTCATCTGAAGTTCACGCAATTCAAAGGGCACGTGGCGGACTGCGGAAAGACGGGGAATCACCGCGCGACCAATGAATATCCCCCCGGTTGGCCGCGGGAGGGAGAGAGACATATAACGATTTCTCGCTCAGTTTTGTTTTGTTGCCGTGGCGGTATTATCCTTTGTGAATATCGCCATATCAATGGATCCAAAATCTGAGAACTGTACTCTGAGAGTTCTGAGACGAATGTTTTTGCATGAGTTTTAGAGTGAAATAACCTGAACTTTTGACACAGATCAACAAAGCTTTTTGAAGTTTGTTCCACAACTGTGCCATTCCTATTATTTCCATCTATATGCTGACATAATTATCGATCTCATGAATAGAATTGAAGAAATTCTGCTGAATTTGTATGTTTAAATTTTCAGGTCTACTTATATAATTATAATTCAGTGACAAATTCTAGGCCGTTTCAAACTACTCTATTTATTTTCTAGTTCTTTTTAGTTCGGTTCTCTATACCTCTTCATTTTTTCAAACTACTCTTTATTTTCTACTCACTTCTTTTTAGTATGGCTATCTATAAAAAGGTGTTTCATTAGTTTTTAAAACTAATATTTATTACAATAGCTGATACCCGGCAAACGTTGTTCTGCTATATACAATTATTTCCAGAAAATATTTTTTTAGTTAAATATTTATCAACATACTTATATTCATTTGTTTTCTAATTCTTCTCCGACCCCGAAAACACCCAGATACAAATTTTGAATAGAATCGGATCATAACTACAAAACTCAGTTGCCATCCTCCATCTTCAATTTCCTTATTTTGATGAACAATCATAATCTCCCATCCCAAAATCCCCCATATACAAATTTGGAATGGAATCGGATTAAGTTACAAAACTCGTCAGCCATATTGAATCTGCCATCTTGGATTTCCAAATTTTGATAAAAGGATCATTATTTTCGACTCCGAAAACCCCCCGATACCAATTTTACATAGAATCTGATCATAATAATTAAAAAACTCTTCCACCATATTGGATCCACCATTTTGAATTTCCCCATTTTGACAAATGATTCATAATTATCTACGACCTCTAAAACCTCCAGATACCAATTTTGAATAGAATCTGACCATAATTACAAAACTCGTCCGCCATATTGGATCCGCCATTTCGAATTTCCTAATTTTGATAAAAAATCATAATCCCTGACCTCGAAAACCACCAGATACCAATTTTGAATGATATCTGACCAATCTGTTCTGTTCAGCACCAAAACATACGCTGATGCTCTTAGATTCCATCCAGAGAAGAGCCATTCGCCTGGTGGGTGACGCCACACTCACTCACTCTTTGACATCATTGGAACACCGTAGAAAGGTCGGCGACCTTTCACTTTTCTATCGATACTTCCACGGGAAATGGCTATCATCCCTCCACTAGCAATACCAGACGAAGTAGACAAGCCCAGTCAGCACATCCTTTCGTTGTCAACCTCGAAAGATGTCGAACAGCACTTTATCAAAACTCCTTCATCCATAGAACGGCTAGGCTCTGGAATTCAGTGCCCGAGGAAGTATTCCCAACAACATATAATCTCCAGAAGTTAAGAAAAAAACTCCAATACCTACCTCCTGTCCCTATCCTCCCTAGGAACGCACGATGTTCTTTGAACATTATAGGGATTTCCTTTCGTGCGCTCCAAGCGATAAAAAAAATAATTACAAAACTCGTCCGCCATATTGGATCCACCATTTGAATTCCCTTATTTCGATGAAGAAATCATAATCTCCGACCTCGAAAACCCCCAGATACCAATTTTGGATGGAATCTGACCATAATTACAAAGCTCGTCCGCCATATTGGATCCGCCATCTTGAATTTCCAAAATTTGACGAAATATTCATAATCTCCGACCCCGAAAACCCCTGAGTACCAATTTTGAATGAAATCGGATAACTATACTCGGTCGCCATATTGGATCCGCCATTTTGTATTTTCTATTTAAAAAATAGATTACGACCGATTCTCATACCTACCGAATACGCACAAAAAATTTCATACGAATCGGTCGAGCCGTTTCGGAGGAGTTCGACCACTATGACCGTGACCGTGACAGGAGAATTTTATATATTAGATTTGTTCGTCTTACAAACACTCGGAGAACCTCCCCTTGAAATATGCCCAGATAATTGAATAATACCCTCTGTATTATCACGTCGCCTAGATTTCATAATATGTCCGAGTAATATGTATAACATTGGCAACGGTGTAAACGGGTTTGAATTCATCATCTCTCCTAAGCGCCATCTGCTTGCAATACAATGCACCATTCCTCTCTGCCGCAGTCTGTCATTTCGAACACTGCCATCTATCAGGTAGTGCCTGAACTACCACATCCTAGTTTCCTGCATTACATTCTTTCAAGAAATGGAGTTTACCGAGATCAGCTGGGATGAATGGATATTTTGTTGACAGAATAATCGTTTTTGTTGCTTCCTGTCCGAATGGAAACATTTCAAGAGCTGATATTCCAGTGACACCTTGCCGAATTTCCAACAATTGTACTGAGATCGAAAATATTTCAATTTGAGACAAAAAAAATTCAATGTTTACGTTTTTCAAAAATCTGTATCTTCTATAAATAAATGAGTTTCGACTCCGTATGATAACCAGGCCCTAGTCCCAACCTTCTTCTTTACGATGATTTAATCAGTTTTTCAATTGAATCATTCATAAGCCCATATAGCAACATCTAGTGAAGGCCTGCATGTCGATTTGGTTGAATCTCTCCTCTTAACCAACGTTAACTCATGCGAATTCTCTGAATGATTCTCGAATTGATCTCTCAAAATGTTTTCACTGCACAATGGAAAATCAGATAATGATTCCACCGCACTATCCGCAGGTAAATTGAAACATTTTTTTTTGTGAGCTCTAAAATCTTTTTCTTTGTTGAACTTGCACCCGCATCTCTCACAGGAAAGTTTATACACTTTCCCACTTTTTTTGATGGGGCTATTTTATTTGGATGAGACTTCAAACAATGCCTTCTAAGATGTTGAAATGTGCTGAACGTTTTTGTACATTATTCTGCACAACAGTTCGATTCCATTTTTATTTTTATGTGTGCAACACACGCAGACCAAACTATAACTATAATTGAATGTCAACCGACTATACACCCCTTCCCTTGATACATAATTCGGCGCCAATTGAAGGTATTGGCTATTTCTACCAATAATAATATTATAATATTGTTTCGCACCTTCGCTCTTACGTTCTTTCCTCACGTCGCTAGGTGATTTGTACCCGCCATTAACAAACTACACTATCGGGCTTGGCGGGGTTCTCCCGCTAGTCCCGCTACGTTGGTCATTTACATCCTCCTTTCTCCAGACGCTAGTCATTTTATTGGCGAGAAGGTGAGGAAATCACCAATCGCGCACTGACGTCACACGTTTCGCGGCCATGCCTGATCTTTAGAATTCGCTCGTTCATTATGACGTTTTCAATAATTCTTCATACGATGAATTGATGGAAAAAAATCTCAAGTGCCATATATTCCGAGAAATATTTTTTCTATAAATGACTGAAAAGGCCCATTCCATGATTTATTTAGTCAAAAAGTAACTACATACTACGAAATTCTCACCTTGGAACATGGCACCGCTGTGCGCATGCTAAAAAGGCATTCTAGCACCACCAAATGGGCAAATGTGTACTGTTCTGCATTTTCTAACATAGAAGGGCGTTGTTCTTGCAGAATTTCTAAGTAGGCTAGGAAATCCATGGCGTTCTCTCCAGCAGCCATGCGCAGACAAATGTCGCACAGGATGATGATGCCTGTACGACCAACGCCGGCACTATAGGAAAAAAAGCTCAAACTCACTTTCATCAGTTTCATCACGGATATTGATGCATTTCCATAGTTCCATTAATGCTGTTGACCAACTTATCGATTATTATATCACACTACTGCAATTAGCGATACTTATTGTTGGAAAATGTCGCTTCGTTACTAGGATATCGATCATGTCAAAACTACTGGCAACATTATTGTAATGATATTCTGCATATATATATGAGAATGTGATTCTGGAACCTGACACATCTCATGAATTTTATTCTTATGTATACTGTGGTATATCTGACTCTCATATATGGCGCTGGTTAGGTATCCGGTTCTTACCGAGGACTTTTGAACATAACTTCTTCGAGGTAATTATTTTCTTTTCGAATTCAATGTTAGCTCAAACATCATCCAATTCCACAATGGAAAAGAAGGAAGGTACTCTTGGTAACACTCGATGCAGTGATTAGTTCTCGAAATATTCAGATTAGGAAATGATGTTGTAACAAATAATAATGCAACCTTTTTCTGAAACACCACGTTGTCAGAAAATGTGGAAAGAGTTGAGGTTCATGCAGTTCCAAAATTTTGCTACCTCCATGTAACAATACTTTCTCCATCAGATACAACCGCTGATCAGTTACAAAAATTCCTCCAACCAAAATTTACAGATGTGAGATGTGAAATGCATCAGTCGGAACATCCAGAATTTTATGTCTCACTCAAGGTTACAATTAGACAGGAAGATCTGAAGGAAAGCATGGCAACGAGAAATTTGGTCAAATGGGGCAGTAGTTTCTCGGTTTTTCTCCCGGAAGAGGGTGCCGTCAGATCAGAGGGACTCTTCAGTGACACAAGACTGAAAGATCATCAGGGTGTAAATAAAAAGAGCAATTTGCATTTTTTTGATCAAAATGTAAGTGGTCTTAGGACCGAAGTTCATGTTTTATATGCACATGTGGTGATAGAAAATTATGATGTTATTGTATCGAGAGACATGGCTCACAGTAAGCTTTGAAGATGCTGAATTGTTTGATGATAGATATATAGCATTGTCAGAAGGGATAGAAATAATGAAAAAACAAGAGGAGGGGGTTTGCTTGTGACCACAAAAAAAGATATTCCAATGGAAATAATAGACCTACAATTCCCTAATGGAATTGAGTGGTTACTAGTGAAAATAAAAGCGGAAAAGCGCTTTATTTACTTATTTAATGTTAATGAACCACCCAAGACAACAGTCCAAGATTTGGTATACTTTCTAGACATTGTTGAGCAATTAGCATTGCATAGTGATAATATTTTAATGTTAGTAAACTTCAAAGGTGATTACCATTCACTATATATAAACTGATTGAATCAACCAACTGGGCAAATTTGCATGAAACTAAAGAGGAGTTCGGAAAGGGACTGCTAACATGAAATAATATACAAATGTGTCGTGATCTTAGTGGTAGCATCAAAATACCAACTGAGAATGAGTATGCAGCTCATCAACAAATTGTGGAAAATGATATTTCAATGGATCCCAGTAGTTTTTGGGAATATATTGATTTTGAGAAAGGAATACTAGTCTAGTGGTATACCTCCAACGATGCAATAAATGGATAGTGGGTACACAAATCAATATGACATAGCAAATATGCCTTTGCACAGTATTTCAGTTCAGTCTATGAGAGCTCTGAAATATCCAATGGTATTCACAACATGGTTATTTTATTCAGTTCTCAACTATAACAGAAGAGGTAGTCAGTAATAGTATGAAATAATTGAAAAGACAAGAATGCAACGAGAAAACATAACATACCATCATACATTTTCAAAAGGTGCTTGGAAGTTTTCATCAAGCCACTAACCTAACTTTTCAATTTATAAATAAGAAAGAATGTGTTCTCAAGTAATCACGCCGGTATTTAGGACAAAGTATGGAATGTGTGTAGAAAATTATATGCCTATTAGTAATATAATATAATAAATAAATCTGCTACACAACACCATGGCTTCTTGCCTGATCGATCGACAGTAACAAACCTGAAAGGAATTACCCACGCTGCAGCAAAGGCAATGAATTCTAAATTACAGCATCGAATATCACAGCTAGATCTCATGCATACTTACTGACTGTGCGAAGGCCTTCGATAAAGTGGACCATGGTATATTATGGAATAAAATGAATTTTATGGAATCCTACTTATCTTGAAGATATCACCAGGTTAAATAAGGGAAGTCTTCATCTACTGAATTCCAAGAAACATCAGAAGTACCGCAAGGTACTACCCAGGTAGCAGAGTGACGTCCAATTGACGTCATTTTTTGGTCATAAAATGACGAAGTTGACGTCCAAAAATGACGTCTGAGAGACCCTATAATGACGTCAAAATGTCACAGCCATATGACGTCATACTTAGACGTCATAATGACGTCGCAGAATGACCAATAAAGGACGAAATAAAAAAAATTAGGAGGTTTATATATATACGGTATTATTGGTACATGATAATACACCACAAACCTTTGATGACATTCATTTTGTAACTATACGTTGTGGTAACTTGGTTGATGGTCCTCCCGGGCAGTCCTGTTGAATCCTAGCGCTATCGCTACTACCTATGAATCTCTATATGAGAATATCGTTAGCTACTCGTATTTGTACCTAAAATTATGTAGCGAGCGTCGGCGAGATGTAAGCTATTAAACTTATTTTTAGCTAAACTATCCATTTCTGGAAAATCCTCTGCAGCAGGTCGATTTTATTTCCGATTTGCCACATTTGAAAGTAAGAATCATATATATACAGGGTGATCCACGTTTAAGTTAAGACGTCCGCGGCAATTTTTTCAATTGGAAACAATAATAATAACCTATATAAGATACATTCAATTTTTGAAATATTCATGGAAATCTGAATTCAAAAATATATTACACATAGGGTTTGTATACAGTGTGTCCGTTAAATTGAGTCATCTCGCGTGAAGAAAATAAAGTAGCCATGCAATCAATGTACTATTATAACCATACAATTCCTTGCTGAGGAATCTCCCAAAATAGGTCGATTTTTATTTTAAATTACCAACAATATTGAGAAAAAATTGAATATACAGGGTGATTCAAGTTTGAGAGTTACAACATCCGCGACCATTTTTTCAAAGGAACACCGTATAAATTATTCGATTTTTGGAGTCTCTATTTAAAGCTGGATTCAAAAATATATGAGTCTGTATACAGTGCGTTCGTTGAATTAAGTTCTTTTGCGAAGTTGCGAATAAATTTGTTGAAAATTAAAAAAACATTTTTTTTTTCAGAGAATAATGCTCGAAGCCGTAGAATTTTATTTTCATTCAAGCTTTATCTCATATTAAATCAATATATACAGAATGATTTGTGTAGGAGAAATTACGTCATCTATATATTTTAATGGCGATCCAATTTTACGAGAGAACTGAATTTAACGAACGCCCTGTATACAAAACCCTTTGTGCGATATACATTTGATTACGAAAATTCAATAATATATATCCGTTTGAAAAATGTGTCGTGTACGTCATAATACAAACGTGTATCATCCTGTATATTTGATGATTCCTCCGTATAAATGACGAATTAGAGATAAAAGCCTCTCCTGTTTTCTCAGAAATATATAAGATAGCTAGATAGATATTGGATAATAATGAATTTATCGACTACTTCACAAGAGCATCTAATTTATAGGACGCACTTTACCTATACAATCCACATGATTGTGTTAAACATTTTCGAATTCCGCTTCCCATGGTTATTCCAATGATTGAGTAATATATATGTATAGGGTGCTTTATTTAAAAAAATTGTCGTTATGGTCATAACTCAAACGTGGATCATCATGTATGTATATTCAATTTTTCTCATAAATATATGGCAAATTGAAAATGAAAATCGACCGTTTTCAGCAGATTCCTCAAAAATGCATAATTTGGCTGAAAATAAACTTGTTCATCAGTACTCACGAAAACACTCTATATACAAACACAAATTTAGTAAGTACAATTAACAAACGATGATGAAGTAAGAAAGCGACTGATTTTTCTTATTTGGTCGAATATACGACTTTGTAGGGACGTCATTAAGACGTCCAATATTGAACGTCAATAAGACGTCATGAAATATGACGTCATTTGTAGGTCCCTCTGAAGTCGAGGACGTCATTGACCAATAATGACCTAAAAAAGACGTCATTATGACGTCATTCCACTAACCTGTGCTACCTGGGTACCTAGGGCACTTGCTTTTTGCAATATTAATTTATGATTTGCCAGATTGCCTCAACAATTCCGCATATTAAATATTTTCTGACGACTTCAAAATGTATAAGCTTATCAAAAATGATGATATTAACCTTTTCAAAAATGAGTTAAACAGTAGGTACACAGGGTCGGTCAAATTGGACAGTCGTATTCCCGTACTAGATAGAGCAAAACTGATGTTGGTACCTGTCGATCAATCCACATGAAAAACTCAATGGTGAGAACTGCATATATCTATCTTCGTTTCAGAGTTGAATATGAATTTTTGAAAAGTGGCTGAAACTCATTTGTTTGTCAAAAATTATTCGTTTTCATTAGAACCTTTTCAAAACATTGTTTTTGTCATGGAACTTGATCCTCAGGAACTGAAATCAGTCACCATATACCTAGATTCAGAACAGAACTTCACCTTCAAGAAGAACAAGTTATATTCTTGAACATATGATATAGGAAGGCAGATTCCAGTGCCTCAGGAATGATTGTTATCACAAATAACTCAATGCTTTGCAGTTATTTTCATGAGAAAATACAATTTTTGTCAAAAAAATTGTTGTATAGTCACTTTTCGAGAATGCCCATTTTCGAATAACACCTTGTAACTACGAAACGAAGACAGATATCGATATGTAGTTTTCACCATTGAGTCTTGCATGAGGATCGACCCTCAGGTACCGACATCCGTTTTCTTCTATCTAGTTGGAGAATAGGAATTTCCCTTTGAAAGTGACCAATTTGTCCCAACCTGTACATAAATGGTACACTATGAACAAAATGTTCCTGAATTTTGATGAATGTGCTGTTATGACATCTACCCGTGAAACCAATTTTATATAATCTTCATATTCTATTGCTGACACTGAACTAACTAGAAAAAATGAGTGTAAAGACCTAGGTGTATATCTGCATGCAATCAAACCTTGAATTCAATGAACATTATAATCACATCCTGAATAAAGCCTACAAAGTCTCAGGTTTTGTTATTAGGAATACTGAATATTTCAGGGCCACGTCTAGAATATGCCTCAGTGATCTGGTCACCACAAGTTGATGTCAATATTGAGCATTTAGAAAAAGTACAAGACAGATTTTTAAGGTATGTGTATGTCAAGAAAAAAAACTTTTATGCATATAAGATTTCATATAGCTCTATGCTTGAATGTTTCAACTTTGTAACCCTAAAGTGTGAAGCAGTACTGTTAATTTTTTGTATAATCAATAGTATAAAGTACAAGAATATACTTATGAACAATGTAAATATGTTGGTTCCTGAAATTGATCTTAGAAATAACAGTGGGAAGGTATTTCATGTGAATCTATCCGATTGTTTATCGTTCACTCATATTTTGAAACAGTGCAATAAATTCCTAGGGGTTTGCAGTGTCAACATGTTAACATCTGGGCATGATGTTGCTTAGAATATAAAAATAAAAAGACATCATTTCTGTAAGCGATATGTCTCTGTGTTTATGAAATATGTCACGTGTGAGTCTGTTGTTTCAGGATAGGATATACTTACTAGTTTAGGAAGTATCTATAGCATTAATCGTTAGGCTAACACTCTTATTCTTGTGACTACCTCTCCTGTGTTTTTAAGATAGTCTTCGAATAAAATTAAAATAAAATAAAATAATTCGTTCAAGTTACTCACCTACAATGCACCAAGATGGGAGACGGTGGGTTATAGGGAATTCTCAACATTCTTTGAAGAAATGGTGCCAGAGTTTGTGGATATAGTGGTACCCCATGATCCGGCCAACTAGTGAAGTGTAACTGCTCCAACTTGAAAAATATAACGAAAAATGGTAGGTATTTATAGGTATCATTGAATTATATTGAATCACTTCTTGTGACATGAAGTGAGGAATTGTTTCTCTATATGATTTTGGATCATTAGTCAGCTGAGGTCTATATACATTATGTTCTGAGTGAAAGTAGTGAATCAAAGAATGATCCAAAAGTGTGTAGTGTGAGTGAGCAGTGACCTAAGCGATTTCTTCAAAAACCTGTTTCAGGTGAATAGAGAGTGAACATCCTGAAAGTCCTGACGTCTATGAGGTAAGCCGGAAGAGGAGGGGCAGTATGAAGGTTCCGGTTTTAGGATTAAATCTTATATTTCGACGTAGAAAAATCCTAATATCAAATGATTTGAGCTGATAAAATTTGTCTTTCAGCTTTCTCCCAATACACTGATTTCAAATTTCCAACCATAATTTGACTGTACGCTCCGGAGAGTTTGAATTTCCAAATAAAATATTATTATCATACATTTTCCATCAAACAAGTTTTATATTGTCTGAGCGATTAGATTCAGAGAGAAATTCCTTCAGAGCAAATATAGGGAATTAAATGTTCTCCAAGAATGTGAATGTACTGGGTTATCTACAAATATATCGAAGAGGCACACGTTATTTCTCAACAAAAAATATCGCGATGAGGAACTTTCACAGACCTGATCATAAATTTTTCAGGGTGATACCAAGAACCATAATTTACAACAAACCCATTTCTCTTCAAGAGGAATACCCTGTTCTCCATGTTTTTCTCGAAATCTTTGGATGTGGACTTCGCCGTTGTTATGTTTGATCCATCTCCTACCACCTGCTAATGAAACCCGGGCTAGAAAATGAGAAATTATGAAAATGGAAATAAAATTTCGAACAGAAAAAAAAACAATTGGATTCTGATAAACTAAGTTGAGGGGGCGGTCAAAAATAAACGAGAAGACTCCTAGCTGTAGTGCATCAGACAGGGTGATTCACGGTGAGGGCACATTAGACGTTGCTGGTGAAACAAACATCGAATCACTTTGAAAATTTGATAAATATTATAAACTGACATTATTCAAATAACTACCTAGAATATATTTTCGACAATGTGGTGTTGCCACTTCTATCAGAAAGTAGTAGCAACTTTTATATTTTTAATGAAACACCCTGTATTTCATTGCATTTTTAGATTCTTCCTGACGAGCTGATTCCATCACTTGGGTTCTAGCGGGAATGACTACAGAGATGGTGTACCAAATCGGGATTTTTCAACTATAGGAGTTTTTTCGTCGAAACAATTCATTATTGGTTGAATCGGCTTAAATGTTAATATCTTAAATCTTGATTCACTACTGGCATCTGATTGGGACGAATACAGAGTGATTAAAATTTTGAATCTTCATTCACCTCGAAGCAGTTCGAACTAAATGTCGGTAGATAGTAAATAAAAAGTAAAGATAGAGAAATGTGAGCCATTTTGAACAATAATAAATTGTTTCGACACAAAAAAATTCTGAAGTTAAAAAAACTCGATTTTGAACACCTCATATATCTGTTATCATTCTTGCTAGACCCCAAGTGTGATGATTTGATGAAATCAGTTTCTCAGATAAAATCAGAAAATGCAATGAAATACAGGGGTGCCGCCTTTCAAATATCAGTTGCTACTACTTTCCAATAGAAGTGGCAATACCGAATTGTTGGAAATATTTTAGATGGTCAGAGGATGTCCGATTATACTATAGATCAAAATTTCAAAGTGATCCGATGTCTGGTTCACCAGAAACGTCTAATGTGTCCTCACCGTGAATCACTCTGTATACAATCAAAATTATAATTTCCTGTTCAGGATCAAATTCAATGCAATCGTCTCTGATTCTCCTGCATCAGGTTTCGAAATTTTCCATTTTGAAGTTTTTTCTTCTTTTTCGTTGAAATAAGTCGTCTTCGCGGCAAAATCGATTTAGGTTGACTATATCGCTCAAGAGTAGATTGAATATAAATAACGTTCTCTTTGAACCTACGCAAAGCATCCGCTGTAGCCTTAGCCGGCGCAGTGATTTTTTTCAAGATTTCCAATTCCTCGACGACTGAATCAACATAATTTATCGAAATAATCATTGAATTCGAAAATTGCTTGCTTCTAAGTCATTGTTAGATAACATAGTTCGTTCTCATGTTTAATATGCGTTTTGTTCAAACCATTCTGCATGTAGGTACCAGTAATACTATCCATGGTCACTTTCCTCTTTCCAGTGCTCGTCGAGTGAAAATTTCCCGAGCGATGACAGTGAAAATATTGTCTCTTTTATCTGGACGTTATTCTCCTTCCTTCAAATATATATATATATATATATGAAACTTAGTAGTGGGGAAGCAGCAAGTAAAAGTGAAACTCATGCAAGTTCGTCCAAGCTTTCGGAAAGTTATATTTCCATCATCAGGGCCAGACTACAAAATGTTATAACAATTATAAGCAAAGCTAGTTGACTAAGTGGTGCAGTACTTACAACTCATTGAGGTTGGTTACATTGATGTTACTAACAAGTGATGTTTAAATAAAAAAATGTTTGTATAACATATCTGGAACATGACAAATTCAAAAAATTAAAATATTAGGTCAATATCAAAAACGTTGTTGATTTAAAATAATGATGAAACTTTTCTTTTCACAACGTGTGTCAGAATAAAAATCTTTGGTTAGGAAAACTGAACCTTATTCTTCCAATTCACTGGTGACATGGAGCTTAAGTGTGATGACCTTGGTCTTATGGTACCTAGTGCTATTGTGTGTTAGTCACAAGAGTATTGGAAGGAGAAAGTTTTTGAGCTACTAGTAAAACGGGTAATATCCTTGCAGGCAATATGTGCATCACATCAAGATTATTAAAAAAGTTGTTTATTGTTGGTTATGTTGAGTTGCTATTATTTAACACCGTATTAGGGTTATCAATTGATAAAAGATATGAATAAATTTCGCTAAGATGGTTAATGTCCGATCTTTTGTTGATACAATTTGGTTCTTGGGCAATGAAAGACATTTCCAAAAAAGTTCTTTTTTTGTGGTTACTTTCTGTAGCTAAAATTCTTGCTGATTGAAAATCCATTTTGTGATCAGAGGAATTAACATGGTCCGCCAAAGCACATCTTTCTGGATGAAGCCTACAGTCGCTCCTGTGGGATGTGATTCTGTTGGCTAATGATCTCTTTGATTGCCCGATGTATATTTTATCACAATCCTGACAGGGGATGCTGTACACCACATTCGTCTGTGCAGTAAGAGGTACTTTGTCTTTGACTTTGGTGTAAATTGATCTAATTGTTAAAAATGTTTTATTGGCAATTTTTAGGTTAGGATTTGGAAGAAAAATTCTTGTGAGTTTTGGAGTTAAATCTGATATGTACGGAAGTGAAGAAAAAATTGTATGTATTGGAGGAGTATCAGTAACCACAGTCTCATGCAATTGAATGTTGATTTCAGGTGGAGTTGTCTGTGTCATGGGTGCACTGTGTAGAATTTTTTTGACTAATTGTGGTGGATATGAATTTTCTATGAATAAAGATTGTAAAATATTTAAATTCTTCCTGTGAAATGATGTATCAGAAATTCTGATTATCCTGTTCTTCATTTGTTTTAACAAATTCACCTTCATGTTCTGTTGGTGGAACGAGTTGTAGTTGAGAAATCTGCCTGAACTGCAAGATTTGCGATACCAATCGATTAGGACTATATTGTCCCTCGATCTCACTAGTCTGGTATCAAGGAATGGGACAGCTCTGTCCGTATCTTCAGTTTCAATGGTGAATTGAATTGCTGGATCATAGCTATTAAAGGTAAACAGAATTTCTTCTATACCATCTTCAGGAAGTGAAAGGATGATGTCGTCCACATATTTTTTTATGAAAAAAAGATCAAATGATATCACTGGAATTACTGTGTCTAACAGGTCATCCATTACATAGGCAGCGAGAATTGGTGAAATTGATGCACCCATCGGATTGCCAAAAGTTTGTTTATAAAATTTGTTGTTGAATGAGAAATATGTATTATTGAATAAAAAAGTGATGAGATCTAGGAACGACTCTTTAGTGATTGTACAGTAGTTATTGATACGTGACCAATTTTTTTCAATTGATCTCAAGCAAGCATCTAAATAGACATTGCTAAAAAGTGACACAACATCTAAGCTTGCTAAGACATGTCTCTGTGGGAGTTTTATTTTGTTGAATTTTTCTGATAACTCAAAAGAATCTTTTATGTAATACTGATTGTCTTGATCATAAGCTCTTGTCAAAATATCTGTAAGGTAAGCTGCAATAGCTTCAGTGGGTGCTCCTATTGATGCCACTATTGGCCTGACTGACAAAGTTGGTTTATGTATTTTTGGCAGTGCATAGAATTTAGGAGATATTCCAAATTCAATGTAACCAACCTCAATGAGTTGTAAGTACTGCACCACTTAGTCAACTAGCTTTGCTTATAATTGTTATAACATTTTGTAGTCTGGCCCTGATGATGGAAATATAACTTTCCGAAAGCTTGGACGAACTTGCATGAGTTTCACTTTTACTTGCTGCTTCCCCACTACTAAGTTTCATCTCTAACTTGTCAGCAACGACTTCCCTTCTCTCTCTATATATATATATATACAGTGTGACCCATTTAAGATGGAAGCACCCTTATAAAACTTACATTTTTCAACCGATTGGAATGATTTTTTTTTGTTAGGTAGATATTCAAAAAGTCTATTAGGACACCAAATATCATGAATAAATCTCCATTTCCAGGGCCAACTAATCTGATTTTTCAAGGTCAAAAATCTAAAAAAATTACTAGCGATTTTTTTAGAAAAAGTCTGACTACACCACTGGATTTGTGACATTTTCAAATGGGTAACATGTAAATTACGTTGAAATGCGTCAATCAATAAAAAAGTTATAACGGAATGAAATTTGAAAAATATGCCGTTTAATCAACCCACCAATTCATGTTCAGGAATTTTATGAAAATTCTGTATACTCCACTGGATTCAGGATGTCTTGAAATATTACTGATCACAGTTTCATCGAAATCTGTTCAGTAATAAAAATTGATGGGTTGATTAAACGGCATATTTTTCAAATTTCATTCCTTTATAACTTTTCTATTGATTGACGCATTTCAACGTAATTTACATGTTACCCATTTGAAAATGTCACAAATCCAGTGGTGTAGTCAGATTTTTTCTAAAAAAATCGCTAGTAATTTTTTTAGATTTTTGACCTTGAAAAATCAGATTAGTTGGCCCTGGAAATGGAGATTCATTCATGATATTTGGTGTCCTAATAGACTTTTTGAATATCTACCTAACAAAAAAAAATCATTCCAATCGGTTGAAAAATGTAAGTTTTATAAGGGTGCTTCCATCTTAAATGGGTCACACTGTATATACAGGGTGTATCTAAATAACACCTGAAAAATTCAGGTGGTGATTCCTTGTGATATTTTAGGAAATAATGTTTATATAAACATGTCCTAACTTGCTTCGTTTTCGAGATACAGGGTATTAATATTTCCATGAAAAATATTTTTTCTATTCATTTCTCAATTGTCTTTGCATCAATTCCAATGAAACGTGGTGTTTTTGTGAATAGGAATATGGAGATTCTCCTAGTGCAATTAGATTCGAAATAATATTTCCAGTGGCGTCACAGTGGGTAAATTTATCGATATTCATGGTGAATGTACGCCACAAGTTTTTCTGAGTTCAATATTTTTATTAGATTGAAGTATTGAAATAACAACTTTTCCATCCTTTGTGTGATTTCTTTATCTAGCCTAATAGTTTTTGACGAAATAATAAAAATTCGATTTGACTCCAAACTATATTGTATAGGTGTTTTCAAGACTTCCATTGAGATTACTCAATAACCCCAATTAGAATCATTCTGAAATTTTGGGGCTTTCTCAGTCCCATCTATACTGGATTTTGGCACAATGAAAGCTTATACAGGGAGGATATTAATAAAAACAATTGATACGTCCTACCTCAACATCCTGTATCTCAAAAACGGAGCAAGTTAGGACACATGTTGACATGAACTTTATTTGTTATGTATATATATATATTATAAAGTGAGTTCCTTCTTTCTTTTCAATATTATTTTTCCATTCGGTAAATTTTTCATAAGATGGAAATTCAAGATTTTCGTCAACCAACGTTAAGTCATGTGAAGTCTCTAATTGTTGACTCAAAGTTTTTCACTGCACAATGGACATGTGGTATCAGCTGATTTCTTCACAGCATTTGCAGATGAATTGGTAAGTACATTATTTTCTTTTTATGAACCGTTAACTTCCTCTGGCAGATGAACTGCCGTCCGCATTTATCACAGGAAAACACTTTCTCACTTTTTTCAAGATGGGGCTTTCTTTGTTTCGAACATTCTGCACAACAGTTTGATTGCATTTTTGAAGCGTGAAACGCTAGACTTGGAGATCAACCTATAATTGAATGAGTACATATTCTGAGAACAGTTCGAATGTCAACCAACTATATAACTTCCTTCCGGTGATACATACCCTAATAACACAATAATGTCCCATGGATATCCTTAGGACGTCCTGTCGGGACATTCAGGACGTCCATAGGACGTTCGAATTTGGTACCGTGGACGTCCATTGGACGTCTGTGGGACGCACAAATATCCCACTTGAGGACCAACTAGGGACGTACTTGGGGGATGTCCCTGGGACGACTATCGAATACCTTAATCCTACAGTATTCCTCATCAAGCACTACAGAGGACATCCTTAGGACATCCATAGGACAACCTATCAGCAACGCTGAGGGATATCAATTGGATGTCCATAGGATGTCCCACGGACGTACGAATTATTCTTGAATTTGAATTTTTCTGGGTCCCTCTAGGACCAGATCTTGCATAACTGATAAGGACATCCAGTTAAGTTGATGGTCCGTGGAAGGTCCCCAAAAAGTTTCCCAAGGATGTCCAATGGACTTACGTGAAGGACATTGACGAGGAGTACTTATAGCCTACGAGCAATCATTCGTCGGCGAGGTGTAAGTTAAGGTCCTCGCAGGGACAACAAATTGAAAGTACCGACTGGGACGTCCATAGGACGGTTTTTCTAGGACATTGGAAGAGAACAGTTTATGTATCAATTGAGACATCCGAAGGATGTCCCTAAGAGACATTTCGATTGTTATACAATCCTGGAAATATTAAGGGCGCCTGTGCAGAGATATTTAAAGGAATGTATCATCAGGGATATTTCAAGGTTGTCTAGAAGAGACATTATATAAGATCTGAAGTCATGCCATCCGATGGATGTCCCTGAAGGAACGTTCAAAATCATATCCCATCAGGGACATGCCAAGGACGTCCTTGCATGGACATTCTACAAGATGTACCACGTGGGACGTCTAAAGGATGCTATTTCTAGGACATTTGAAATGATGTACCAGCTGGGACATTCCGTGGACGTCCTTGCTCGGACATTGCATGAGATGTACGGGATGGGACGTCCCAAGGACACTTATTTTTGGTTCGGGACATTCGGACGTGAATTGTACCAAATAGGGACGTCCCTAGGATGTTGTGTGCTATTAGGGTAATAATTTGGTGCCAATAGAGGGTTTTGGGTATTCACCTACCAATGATGCTTTCATTGTTTCGCTCCAATCACAGGCAACCAGATGACGAATGATCACGTCACTGTGACGTCCCTTATTGGTGATTTTCTGTCAGAGACGTCATACACCATTTCATGAAGTCACTATGACGTACTTTCTATGACGTGTTGATCACGTCATCATCTCGACGTCGAATGAACGTCACTTCCCACTGAACATGATACATAACAAAAATATTGTGCAGTTATAAGTTTTGTGATATTGTTGGAATATATAACATTGTGATAATGTCCTTCTGAAGTATCCAACATAATATTATGAAGTCAAACGTTTATGAGACGTTGCATCAATATTGACATCAGTATAATTAGATAATATTGTGATATATTGGTTTGTCAGATATATCTCAGACAGAGTTTTCATGTTATTTGTGCAACATTTTCGTTTCACCACCTTACAACGTAGCTTACATGTATACAGGATACAAGGTGATGATATTTCTTCTTCTACGGCAAAGTAACCTTGTCAATTGTCAAAAGTCAATTCAATTCCATTCAAGCCATTTTGTTTATTGTCTATGTGACAAGGCCAAATAGTGTGATCACTAAAAATATTTATTTTCAGATATTATTCGTAGTTATCAAAGTAATTTAAGAACTAAAGAAGTCTTGGGCTCAAATAAGTTCTGAAGAAAATATGATTTGCTCATGATAATCACTTAGATTTCAGGTTTGCTCTGCTGGAATATAGAAATGCAACCAATCTGTATCTGCATTTCATAATATATGAAAAAGAAAGAGGGATTCGTGAATACCGATTGTGTTCATATTTCACGAATTACAAAAATAATGGGTGAGCTATATATCATAGCTAGAAAAAGAAAATAGAATAGAATTTCAAATTACTTCAGGAAACTTCCAAATACTCGTATAGGTATAATATATTACTTTTCAGAATTTCAGTAAGAGATCACCGGATTATGCAGAAATCATATATAGCTAAGTTAGATATATGACTGGATTTATGAAGCAAAATAACTCAAATGATACTTAGAAAGATAGTAGTTAATCTGTCTCAAAATATCACAGTGTAACTGGATCATACTTATAGTCTTTCAGGAGTACGATAAGATCAATTCATATTCAGGGATAGATCATCTTCTTTCTGAAGATGATTCTCTTGTTGATTCCAGACAAAATAGACATACCTAACCTAAAAACTCCTAGAAACTTATTAGAATGTTAATTAACAATATTGTTTAGATGTTTTGAGTAACATTGAATATACGTTATGAAGTAACATTGATTTTATGTGATTCCCGATATATTTATATGATATTTACCATCAACATTACATCGTAATATTCAAAAGAGGCACTAAGGCCTATTTCCGCAACGTATCTGTGACATTAAGCATCTCTCTGAATAACATCACAAAGTCACAATGTAATATATCATTTTTGTTCAGGTAATGTTTTCATGTTTAGTGGGTTAGAAGAGTGGAATAAGACGTTAGTCTTATGACATTACAGGGATGTCCTGTCGACGTCCATGTTTCCCAGACCATATCTAAACCATAGATCTAAATACATATCTAGATCTATGTCTAGACCATACTTACATTATCATGTGAAACCGTCAGGTTTGTGACGTACCTATACCTATATATATATACAGGATACAGGATGGTCATTTTCAGTGTACATATTCTGAGAACAGTTCGAATGTCAACCAACTAACCTCCTTCCCGTGATACATAATTTGTCGCCAATTAAGGGTATTGGGTATTCACGTACCAATGATGCTTTCATTGTTTTGCTCCAATATTATTTGTCCCGCGCCGCAACGCTTTTCGTGCTCAGCAAGCCAGGCGCAATATTTCCTCGCTATGATGCTATGGCTAGCCTCGAATTGTTGACTCTGTAAACTCATTGAATGAGTTTCTAAAGATATCGTTCAGGTCCCTGCTCACGCAGTCTACAACCCCTTTATTGAGTGGAGTAATGATTAAAAAAAATTCGTTTGAATAGAAGTACGTTTCTACTACTGACCTGACGTTGCTCCTTTCTGTAGATGACGATGAAAATACGTAAGTCAAAATTGGCAAAAACCTTTTCTGACACGAATTTGACCTTGATACCGCCATAGTTTGTAGTCTCATTGATGTCAGGCCAATATTTCTCCACTTTTTCCTGTGAATAATGGATGAATGTCTGATGAAATCATCGACGGTAACACCACGAGTCCTTTCCCAATCAGCCAAAGTACGTATTGAAGGCGTCTTTAAGACGTACATATCGGGACATAAGTACGTCTTAAAGACGTACATATTACGCCCAAGGAACGTCTTTAATACTTCTTTAAAACGTACATTTTCCACTAATATGTACGTCTTTAAGACGTCTTTTTTAGGTGTTTTTGGTCCATGACCTCAAATTGATCTTTCAAATTACGGAAAAATCACATAGTTTCAGTTGATTTTCACCTGTGCACTGAAGTTAGCAACAAGTGCAGACAAGCAAAAAAAAGGGAAATAAACGAATTCATCAAACGGTAGACACAAGCGGTCACCCATTCAAGTACTAACCGCGCTCTTTGTTGCTTGACTTTGATGATTATACCATATTCACTTCCTCTGTTACTCTGTTTGTTCTATATATATCACATAACAAGCTTTTACTTAGTTTAACATGTCCTTGTGTCTGTTTGTAATCAAAACGTGCAAGTAAAATTTGACTCACTTTAAATCGTCCGATTGATTTGAAATTTGGCAAGTAAATATTATTCCGGTGACAATTCGTTGTGATAATATTATTGAATGGAACAAACAGAATGGCGGATCCAATATGGCGGACGATGTGGCATATGGTTTTCTGATTATGGTCTGATCTGATTCAAAATTGGCATCTGAAGGATTTCGGGATCAGAGATTATAATTCCTTTTGGTGAAAATGAAAAATCCAAGATGTCGGCTTCAAAATGGCGGACGTGTTTTGTGATTATAGTCCGATTTTATTCAAAATTGATTACTATGGGACTTTTGGGGTCGGAGAATATGATTTTTTTGTAAAAATTCGAGAATCTAACACGAAGGCTCTGAAATGTCGGACGAAAAAATTCAAAAACATCACTTTTGTTGAAAATAAGAGAAATCTGAACAATTGAAAATGAAGAACGTGAATAGATGACATTTTGTTTTTCTTCAGAAAATAACTTACATTATTGATCTATAAGTCGAATTGACGTACTGGAATGTACGTCTTTAAGACGTCTTTTATGCAACATGGGAGGAACGACGTGGATACGACCTAAAATGTACGTCTTAAAGACGTAAATTCGTGTACGTCTTTAAGATGTACATGGATTTACATCTCAATGACGTACTTTATACGTCCCTGGACGTAAAGACGTAAGTAAGTCGTAAAATGTACGTCTTTAAGATGTCTGGTGCTGATTGGGTTAAATATTATTGATATTTTATTTCTACGAAAACTTTTTTATTTGGCATATAAATACAAGCCGATTGATAAAATCACGAGTCGGTAGTACGAGTGGTTTTATCTAATTCGGTTTGTATGGATGATTTTGCCTCAAATAAAAAATATTCGGTGATGAAAATGAGAAATTATCGCATACAATTTTGGGGACGCGATGTATTCAGGAAGATTATTTTTTTCACTAATTTGAAAATAAGACACATTCCACGAGTCAGATTAATTCTATACATACTTCTATTATATGATTGATCATATTAGGGTCCTACAGGTGATGTATATAATGGAAGGATAAGAAGAGGATCAACGCAGGTGAGTCTAACTAAAGTTTTGAACTATATCCTAGAAATGTTATTGTTTATGAAAGGGATAGTATTCATTCAGTCCAGTGATAATTATTGATTCAATCATGTCACATACACATATTTCTCCATTCAATGTAAATTATCGAATATCATGCAGTGTTATCAGTATAATACTGAATGATTATCTAGGATAACGGATGGCTATTGGTTGAAATAACAAAAACATTTTGACATTTGGAAAAAATAATTAGTATAATCCCAATTTTGTGAACGAAATGAATAAATAATCGGAGGATTGAAAAAGTTTACTAGAAAAGTAGTGGAAATATTTTTATGTTGGCCTTTGATGAATTTGAATTCATATTCATTCCTTTATTTTATATTTTATTTTCGTATTCCTCTGTTGTTTACAACACTGCAGGTGGGTTCACCAGCGTAGAAATGGGGGGGGAGGGTACTGGGGGACAGTACCCCCCCCCCTGAAAGCACAAAAATAGTAAAACAGTAAAAGACTTAGAAACAATAATTAATAATGAATTCAGAATGTTATATATCAACAGGATGATGCCTGATTATGCTCTATACCAGTGATTCAAAGATTCTAGTAAAACAAGTTTCTGAATATGTTAGTAAATTTAGAAATTGATTCTCTCCCAAACATTTTAGTCAGATTTGTTGCAATCAGAAATAGATCATCAAAAAAATTTATGGGAAGAAACCAAAAATAAACCTATAATAATTTACTCAAAGGAACAGCCTTAGATACTTTACAGCATTGCAGTATCGAAATATCTCCCACTATTTATACACTCCTGCAGATAAAATCTGTTATGCCGGTGAGTGTGGCGAGTGCTGAAAGATCATTTTCTATACACTTAAGTAATACCCTGAAATCATGGTTGAGGTGTACAATGGGTCAGGCTAGTCGGATTAACTTTATATTTAATATTCATAGATATATTGAAATAGATATAGATGCTGTTATCGAAAGGTTTTCCTCGTGGTTTTAAAGCAATGTAAGACTTTCCTTTATAATCACGGGGGTACCTGACATTTTGTTAATTAGATTCAATCAAGAGATTTGAATGATAAAAGTTACCTACTTTATATTATCTTATGGAGAAATTGAGATATTATTTCTTATTTTCTCATATGTTTCATATAATACGCATATAAAATATGTATTCATCGAGGATATTTATATTGATTTGTTCATTTAAATGACTGATAATTGTTATTTTGGTAATCTTGAATATTCTAAGATATTAAAACAGCTAATAAATCACCATTTTGTGTTGATTCATTATATACTGAAACGCGTTGTACTACTAGGCAACCCGCAAATTATAATTTAATTTCCGCTACTGAGTACCCCCCTTAGAAAAAAAAACATACCTACGCACCTGGGTGCGTTAGATTCGATTATATATCTGTTAAACTCTTATAATCATTTATCGTACAAGATCATATTCGCACCCTCTGAAATTTCTTTATTCATACTTTAAATCCATCCCATTCAGCTATTGATAATGAAGAATGTCATTCATTATATTTTCAAACTCTTATTTTTATAGAGAAATAATTGGAAGATGTACCTGTCCGTTTTCAACAATATTGGCCAGCATTACAATATTTTTCACATTCTCTTGCCATATCATTCTCCAAAAATCAGTCAAAGTTGAGCTTTTTGGTCCTTGTGCAGCGATGTAAACCCTCGGCTCTCCATAACCCTATAATAGTTTTTTATGTATCGAGGACGTTGAATATGCTTTTATAGACCGTAGGTACTGTGTAAGCAAGAGCCCGAGCGGAAGCGAGGGCTATTAACACGCCTAGGTCCATAAAAGCAAGGTACGCCCGAAATACATACAACATTTTATGCACGACCGGTATGATTTACCATTGTGGATACCTCTTCACCTCTCAAGATCGATATAGAAATACATCATGGCTGCAGTGAGGAATGTCATTGAAGGAAATAACGTTATCATGGTTGGTAACTCAGTCAAATTTTTGATATAGGAGTAATAGGACTTTTATATTTGCTGTCACTCAATTATTGTCATCCCACATGTCTTATTCTAGGTACGATCATACAATTTTGCATCTCAGGAATATTACCTGTACGCCGGGCGGTTAAGTAGTCCGTGGGCGGTAAAGTGACACTTTACGCCCGCAAAACCGGGCGGTATAGTGTTCTTTTACGCCCGGTCGTGCATAAAAAAATATACCAAACAATATATTCATAATCATATTCTGCATAGGTATATATCCATCATACAGGGTATTTCCTAATCATGGTAAGAAACTTCAGAGGGTGATTCGTTATATAAGAAATAAATGTTTCTATGAATATTTTTATATTAGTAGTTGCTTCGTTTCTGAGATACAGGGCCTTGAACACTTCAACTCAGTACGGAAAAAAAGGTTTAGTGCAAAAAGAAAAGTCTGATTTGGATGAGTAATTTTTGCTGTTCCTAGAAAATTCAGTTATATGGACAATTATTAAGGTAGATGAATACAATATGCTACCTTAAGCAAGCGACTTTACATGTTGAAAATATAATCGTGAATAACTTCATGATAAAGTTCAACATGTTCAGAACCTAAAAAAATAGTTGCAATGAAAAATAGGTTTGTTATATTTTTTATCGAATTTAAATAAATAATGTGGATAGCCATATTGCCAACACAGTATCGCAATCATGCAAAAGTAGAAAATTATTAAAAATAAAGATGTAATACTTGTGGAATAGTTATTTATGATCAACTAAATACAAAACCTAAGAAATTAATGTAACAAGAATTATCATTTTCAAATGTATAATTCGCAAAATGAACAAATGAAAATGTCTTTAATTTTCTCAGTCATTTAACCCACACAATCCTCAGAAATTTCATTCATCTGACACTTTTTTTTAGGAGCTATTGAGAAATATACCGACAACAAAAATTTAAACTCTCTGGTGAATCAAATTGAAATCGAATACACCTCATATCAATAATATATTATACACCTAGAGTGAGAAGTGAACTATATTGTTTAGTAAGCACTTTTATATACAGGGTGATCCACGGTGGATGGTCTGATAGAAGTATCTGGAGAACGAAAAGACAGAACATTCTGAAAATTAGGATGCTCTGATAATTGAAGATTCTCTATCTGTCTAGAATATTTTCATCGATACAGTGTTGCCACTTCTATAAGAAACAACTAGTAACTTCGTTATTTTGAAAAGAGCACCCTGTATTTTATTGCATTTTTAGATTCTTCCTGGAGAGCTGATTTCATAGATATATCACACTTGAGCTCTAGCATGAATGATTACAGAGATATAGGGTGTTCAAAATCGAGATTTCTCAATTTTAGGATTTTTTTGTGTCGAAACTATTCTTTATCGATCAAAACGGCTCACATGTTCCTATCCTAACTTCCGATTCACTATCTTCTGATATTTATTTGAAACAGATACAAGGTGATCAGAATTCTGAATCTTGAAGCACCCTGTATTTTTTCCAATTGAATTCCAGCAACACCTGATATGCTACAAAATGTTAGAAATAGATTTGAACAAGATCTGTATCATTGTATAGAAGCAAGTGGGTCACATTTTGAACACTTGTTGAAGTAACGTTTTAATGAATCAATTTAACAGCTTGTTTACTTTCTTTACAAAGCACTGTTTCAAGTAACAAACATTGAAACGTAAGTACTTCTAATTGTAAATGTTTTGATTCCTAATAACCAAAACCTATTTGTATTTTTCATAAATAACAAAATTATCGGGTTAATGTTCTTAAAGCCGTTTACGCATTAACTGTTCGAGTAAATTTCAACAAATAGGGAATCATCAGGAAGATAATTTTGTGCCCGTTCAAATGATATATCACTCGACCACATCACCTTCTATTTAAAATGTTAGGGTTGTGACACCCCCTCGCTGGGGCGTTAAAGGCACAGGTTGAAAAATATCTTCAGAATGTGGCCCCCTCAAAAGCAAACTCCACGTGTCCGGGCATTTTTGCTTCCAATTGTAAACAAAGGAGAAAAGCTAGGTGCATACTTTTCGTTGGACCACTCTGTAGGTAGCCTGGTGTGTCGTTGTAGTCAAAGATACGGTATGAGAAATATTTGTTATTCAATGATGATACATACAGGCTGATTTTAAAATAAGTGCATATATTTTAAACACTAAGAAAGCTTGAGGTATACTACCGAATAGCACTATTAAAAATATTATTAGGATCAAAATAGATTTGGGGCAAAATACCCTTTTTCCGCCCAGATTTCTACTTCTGTCACAACTATCGTTTGCGATCCGCAGTCGACCGTGATGAACGAAGCGACGTTGCCAATCTACATGAAAATTAGGAGATATTAAATAAAATGTATAATCGAGAAAATGTATGTACATGGGGAAGAAGTTAACCCTGGTCTTGAATTTCAGAAAGATAATACAAAAACTTCAAAATGGACTCACCCAAGATTTCTACTCATAAGCTCGAATAGCGTATAACTTAACACCTCACGGTTGGATGTTATTTTACTGAAAAATCCTTTAGACCCTTCCTTCCACCTCCTTGCATCGCTACAATTTCGTGGTCTTCGAGGAGTCTAATGGGCCCCGCACAATAACGACCCGACATAAGAACCATATCATTCAGCTCAATGTTTGAGAAATGCATCGTCACATTCCAAGCAAATTGTCAGAAACAAAACTTTACATTCAGTGTTGTTCCTGGGTCTGATTTTTTCGTAATAGATATTCTTGGAAAATGGTAACAGGTTTGTATCAAAAGGTAATAGATCCTAAAAATCTGACATTTGACATTCTGAATGTCATTCTTGTAAAACCATATCGCACAAATTAGACAGTTTTGGCAGGAATGAGGCAGGTCACACAGAACTTATGACATAAATATGGAACATAGACCCATAGAGCAGAACATAATTATCCGCTGAACACAGAAATAGATTTTTTAGTAACAAAACATCATATTGTGCTAACAGTAACAAAACATCATATTTTGGTGCTAACACCCAATAGTAATAGATTCATGACAAATCGTAATATTGTAACAATCTCCGTGGAATAGTAATAGATCTATTACAAAAGTAATGACAAGGACCACACTGTTTACATTTACTAGTATCACGTTTTGACGTTTTCCAAAATAACATACATTCTCAGAACAACAAACTGTCAAGAAAGGATCTTTGTTTTGATTGTTCTTATGGTGTGCTACCAGCAAGAATTCAGATGACCATGAATTACTAATAGGCGACTTTTACGGACCAATCAGAAGCAGCAAAGTAGTGCCTGCGTGGTTGCGATTCATCCTGATTGGGCACAGGTGATTGAGATTAATGTATTAGTGAGGAAGGATCATATCTTTGAATAAAACTAACATTTTCATAAAAAACTAATTTGGAAAAAACATCTATTAGTTTAATTCAATGAAATGATACTTCCTCACTATACACTAATCTCACAAATCCAATCAGCTGTGTCCAATCAGGATGAATCGCAACCACGCAGGCGCTACTTTGCTGTTTCTGATTGGTCCGTAGAAATCGCCTATTAGTAATTCATGGTCATCTGAATTCTTGCGTCCGAAACTGTCAGAAGCATGCGCAGTTTCACAGAACTGTATTTTTTTGGGTTCTGTGGACTTGTGCATGCTTCTGACGGTTTTGGATTGTTTATTTTCTGAACGCGAACAATCCTAGTTAGAACTGTCAAAGGTCACAGCAAAGAGGAAATCTATGGTCACAGATACTACTGTTCTGAGAAATGATGTTGACAGATCATATGATAATAGTTTTGTTTGTGTGTTTGTAAAATAATTGTAAACGTAAAATAAAAAATAAAATAATTGGATGTTGTGTCTTTTGTCGTGATAATCGTGATTTTCAATGTGAGATTGCCAGGAAGGATATGTCGTCGTCGAGTTGTTTTCGATGGTTTAAGTGCGAATATGAACCAACAAGAACACATGACGATATTAGTCTGGAATGGACTCGATATTAGTATTTGTTTGCTCTCGGGAGTTTTGCTGTTCGAGCAGGTATGAGAAAATCTACTAGGTGAGTCGATTTTCAACTTTGTGGAAGGAAGGGGGACGTTCTATCATTCCCCTCATGTTTCTCTCCGTCTCTCGTGATCCATGGAGATAATCACCCCACAGTTCTCTCAGTGAACTTTAAAAAATAAGGCTCCTGTACATATTACATTCACCTCTATTAGTTTCCATAACCTATTTCAATTCATGTTCATTCTGTGACAAATTTTTATCAGGATATTCTCTGAAACAATCTGGCATCACTGTCTTGTTTTGACTTTAGTGAATGCATATACGTGTTAATAAACAATACGGATCATAACGGGTGCCAGGATGAAGCCAAAAATATGAAACAAATGAATATCCATAAGGATTTGGTGGCATGATACGCATGCGCCATGCGCTATTATAGTAGTCATCAAAGACATGCGTTTCGGTGGACAATGACGTTTACTAGCCTTTCAATCAAAGCAGTATGTGTCTGATCGTTTCAAAACTTTTCCTTATGGATATAGTCATTTGTCTTCAAAAATCGGCTTCATGTTTCGCTATGGAAACAGATAGAGATTATCCGTATTGATTATTAATACGTATATGAGTGAATGACGAATTGGAGATTCCCTGGGATTCCGCAGATTTCACTTGCTTCCCAGTGGCGTACTCGAATTTCGAAGCATTATATGTTCAATTTTCAAAATGAAATTTCTCGTTAATGTGAAGACTTAGGAAAAATCAAATATTTTAGTAATTTTTGTTAGACTCTCTCATATATATGTCTTGAATATATGCACTCATTTCAAAATCAGCCTGTATATAAATTGATGCATTGCGAATAGGTTGCCTAGCTAAATCATTATTTCGATAAACTCGAGGATAAACTCTCCTCATTTATTATTATCTATGAATGTCGAGTGTTAGCTGACCGAATATACCGAGGAAGTTAAAAAATTTAGGTTGCCTACCTTTCCCAAGGCGCAGCTATGGGCTTGCCAGGTATAAACAGTTAAGTTAGCGTAATTTAGGCTGCCCCATCAAAAATAGGGTCAATTTGATTTGAGAGACAAAGGTTCCGCGAGGCAGAAATATCATGATCAAAACCCACAATTCTGCCAGAATCATGATGTAAGTATATGTACAACGAGTGACAAAATTATTATAATTTTTCAACATTCTAATGGAATTAATGAATATACAGGGTGATCCACGTTAGAGTTATGACGTCCGCGAAATTTTTTTCAAAAGGAATACATATGTATATTATTCAACTTTTGCAATTCCCATGAAAACTGAATTTGAGATCAAATACCACATATATAGGGTTTGTATACAGTACAGTAGAAGTGGAAGATAAGTTCTTTAAAATTCAGAAGAAAAATTTTTTGACAAAACGCTCGAAGCTGTCGAATTTTATTTTTGTACGGGCATTCTTTCAAATTCAACAAATACATACAAAATGATTCGTGTATAGAAAAAATTACGTCATCGCTATTCTTTTTATGGCGACCCCATTACACGAGAACACAGAATTCAAACGGACGCACTGAATACAAAAACCGTATATGGAATGATTTTGAATCCAGCTTCTCATGAAGATTCCAAAAATAACGTTTGAAAAAATCATCGCAGACGTCATATCTCAAACGTGGATCACCCTGTATATTCAATTTTTCGTTAAGAATGTGGCGAATTGGAAACAATAATCGTGTTTCAGGAGATTCCTCAGAAATGGATAGTCTGGGTAATGAAGAAAGTATATCAACTAGGTATAGGTACTTTACGAGAGCACTGAATTTGGATGTACTGTATTCAAATCCTATGTGTAATATCATCTCGAATTCAGCATTCCATGGAGATTCAAAATATTGAATAATAATATATACTCATGGAAAATTGTTGCCAACGTCATGACTCAAAGGTGGATAACCCTGTATATTTTTTTTCCTTTGAAAATTGGATAATTTACAATAAAAATTCACGTGCTTGAAAATTTTCCTTTCCTTTCCATATAATTTTACGCCTTTTTTTATGTTCTGGTTCCCACGAGAAGGAACATCCTGTAATGTTTAGAGAACATCTTGAGAACCAAGGAAAATAAGGTAGGAAGTGGTGTTCTTCTTGAATTTCTGGAGGTTATATGCCTCGGGGAACACCTCCCTTGGCAATGTGTCCCAGAGCCTCTCGACGGGTTAATTTCGCGAGGACTGCCAAGGGAGGAACAATTGTTGATATTCCAGGAAAGCATCGCCCATAAAAATATCTATAAAATGAAGCCAGATCGCCAACTTTCCTACGGTGTTCCAGAGAAGTGAGTGAGGATCTGAGCGAGGCATCACCCACGAGACGAATTGCCCTTTTTTGGACAAAATCCAACAGTTTCTGGGTATGTTTGCTTGCTGCACTCCAAATATGGGAACAGTATTCCAGGACAGGTCGGATCTGTGCCTTATAGATCATAAGCAGGTGACTGGAAGGGAAATAGCTCCTGGCCCGAAACAGAAAACCAAGTTTTTGGGATGCACTTTTAGCTATTGATCTCACGTGATTTTACCAACAGAGGTTATTGCTGATAGTAATACCAAGCGTCGAAATGGATGTCTTCAAAGGTATGGTTACCCCTGACAAGCTCATGTTGGGCACAGTGAGATCGGCTTTTCTAAAGAAAAGGCATGCTTGTGTGTTGTTAGCATCGAAATCTGACAAGTTATTGGATCCCTATTCGAGAATTGTTGCCAAGTCCATATTGATGTTGTCAACATTTTTTCGTTTCTGATTTGCGTGGCTGTTCCATTATGATTCTACCAAAATTGTGTATTTTTATAATGACATTACTGCCTCGCGGCACTTTTTTCTGTCAAATTGAATTGAGCCCGCATTACACACATAACGCTCGGGCAGAGAATTCTACATTTCAAATCTAGGTAACTATGAATTCAACACAATTTTTGATGAGGCAACCTACTGCAGTTAGATTGTCAATAAAATAAGCTTCCATTCGATGCATGTTTTGATTGAATAACTTATGAGGGTATATAAATTACGCTAACTTACATGTTTATGCTTGAAAACCCCATAGCTGTGCCTTGGGAAAGGTAGGCAACCTATATTGTTTGACTTCATCAGAGTATATTCTGTCAGCTAACACTCGACTTTTATAAATAACAAATGAGAGGAGTTAATCGAAATAATGTAATTAATAGTAGATTGTTTTATTAGGATCAAAAGTGGCACTTTGTTTGACAAGCGAATTTTGCATTTGCGAGGCGGAGCGTTTAGCGAAGCCGAGCGAAAGCAAAATTTGCGAGTGGAACAAAGTCATTTTTGATCCGAATGAAACATGCTATTTTTTCTGCAACCGAAACAATCAACTCAAATGAACATGTGAAGTAACCACCAATGCCGTGCCATATGTATGCAATGCAACAAATATTGACAAATAATCCATGTAGTGAGAATATTCTACCTGCATTAACAGCATGTAAGGGTTTCTAGGATGTTCGAATTGTAGTTTCAATATAAATACAACCACAGAGAGACATATTTGTGAATGGACCAGGTGCTCTAATGGCAAATACCGCGCTAGTGCCAGCTATAGGAACAAGACGTGGAAAATGTTAGGTTAGTGAACATATCAACAATGATAATAGTGATTATTTATTCCTCTCCATACTACACTGTGTTTGACTTGATAATCAAATGAAGCTAAACAACATCGTTGTTTGAGACAAAAAACCGATTGCTTGCCGTAATTATTCAAAAACAAGTTATCCATCCCGAGAATAACGAATGAAATACAGATCAAGCAAGTATTTGAATCTTGAAGGCTTCCCTGATCAAAACAAAAATACTTAACTGAGATGTTTATAATTCCAATACCAAACTATTATAATAAGGTGTATTTATATCTCCAGCATGGGTATGAAATGCCAAATCTGCTGAAATCGGAAACAAATCAGGTATGCGTCTCAACCCAAATAACCAACCGTCACAAAGTTGTTCATTCTCGATGACGTCCAGTACATCCTTTTTAGTTCCTAGGAGCTAAAGTTCAACTTTAGCTCCTAGGAACTAAAATTCAACTTTAGCTCCTAGGAACTAAATATGTTGCCTAGCAACATACCCATTTTTGTGTCAGTAATAGAAACGTCAATTTAAGAGCTAATTTTGGTATCAAAATGGACGACTTTTGTGTCGGTTGCAGAAAAATATATTTTTTCCACCACTAGCTGTAGAACCTACCATTATTCACTTCTTTTCGAGTCGTAAAGTGTGTTTTTACTACCAAGGTAGTTTTCGTCATTTTATTAACCACTGGTCAATAAAGACATAGCCACCTCTGTTATAATCTACCGAAATTCACTGCTTCAATGCGGTATTCGCAGAAATGGAACTCGAATCTAGTATCAGTTTCACAGAACGATAATGATTGAAATATATTGCATGTGTTGCAAAAAATTTAATATACACCTTGGTAGTAAAGGATATCATTACCACGGGACCATATACCCTTCGGCTGAAGCCTCGGGATATAATCGTGGTCCTTGAGTAATAATGATATTCTTCACTACCATGGTGTATAAATAACTATTTTCTACAAACGTCAAAAATGACAAGGTTCGCGCATTGATAACAAATTGCGGAGTGACACTTTTTTTCAGTTTCCTTCGTTATCATGATACCTTGCACAGAACAATGCGCGAAGTGAAACAGTGCGCGAAGAACATACTTCGCGCATTGTTATGTGAAATATATGAGATATATATATTTCAACTTTATGGTCCTCAATCGAGCGAACATCTACGAAAACATTCATTTCTGAATGTTCAACAATAACTTTGTTTTATCTCTTTGAGCGCACGAAAGGAAATTCCTATTATGTTCGTGGAACATCGTGCTTACTTAGGGAGGATTGAGGGAGGCCTTTGAAGCCAGTTCAACACTATTTTTTATATCAAGCTAATCATATTTTTACTTTAGAACTATATTTTTTGAAGTTTGTAGAAAAGATGTTGTTTGCAACTGGCTCGGCAACGCCTCGGTTGAAAAATCAGATCTCGATCACCAACGTAGCATTTCGCTCTTTAGATGCAAAAATATCTAATTATTCAGTATCTTCCACATTTGATTCAGGTAGGCAACCTATTCGCAATGAATCAATATATGTATTATACGAAGTCAGTTGAAAAACTTCCGTTTTTAAGAACGATACGAAGATTTGTCGATTTGATCAACATTGGAATAGTAATGAATGAGATATTTTCTACTAAGCTTTCCCAGTATGCAGCCTGTGCAGTCAACGTGGACTGGACAAGCGATGTCATGCTAGAAACCGCGTCTCATTGGTTACTCCAAACTTTACTAGATGTTGATTGGTCAGAGTTGCATGGGCGGCCTCCTGTGTGATAAGAATCTTCCAGCCTGCGCTAGGCAGTGCGGTACGAGCTAGGTTGTCTTCATTGGTTCAACTCGAAATTCAGAAAATTCATTATTTCAATCATAGTGGTTTCGTGTTCTGGAGGCCTTTTGAAGAAGTCAACGAAGTGAGTGATAGTGATTCGGAGGAAGAGCCAGCGGAGTTCGCCAATAAAGACTTACACATCCAAACGCAAAGGGTAATTTTGAATATCTATTCGCGTCACAAGGACGAGAATAATGTTTCTTCAGGAAACCAACTTGTGACGAGAATACAGGAATTAACTATAATAAGCTATACCACCATATACAGAGTTATTAGAACCGGAGATGTTGTAGATCATGAAGTAGAACGAAAAAGAGTGGGACAAAAACTCAAGAAGTTTGATAATGCTTCGAAAGAAAGAAGTTATTCGTCGAATTGTATATAGATTTTATAATAAGAATGAGGTGCCAACATTGCCAGATATCAGGGATGAGTTGAATGAATACGCGGATTATAATCACAAATCGTTGAGTACGTTTGTGAAATGTTTCACTAGATTGCGGGTTCAGCCATAAAAAATTAGACAAAAGGATGGTTATTATGGAATCAAGACGCATCGTAGACCATCGGCAAGAATATCTACGTAAAATAAGGGAATTCCGTGAAGCGAATAGAACTATAATCTATTTATCTAGATGAAACGTGGTTTGACACTCATGACGTTGTTCGATACGGTTGGGTAGATGATATCAAAAACTGTATTGTGAGTGGTCCAAGTTCGAGAGGCAAAAGAATTATAATCCTCCACGCCGGCAATGAAAATGAATTTGTTGACAATGCATCGATATGTGAAATTTGATATCGCGCAGTCCCAGTCATGACTACTAGAACTAGATTTTAATTAGAATGATTGAAAAGAAGTGCTTTCATTTTGACAATACAGACTGGCCAGTAGTGGCAGAATTTGTGCTCGCATGCAGCGGCGTCACCAATCAAATTTTAATTTTCAGTGGAAATTGATGATTTTGAACGATTATTCAATGCATGTGGATTGGTTCTTGTTGAAATTCGATGAAAATTACACCGCGGTAAAAATTTGCACACTGTGCACTCGTGTAGGAAGTCCCAAAATCCTCAACTGAACATGAGATGAAAAGGGGGGATCGTCGATGGTTCAGCTTCACGTGATCTTCACTATTAAATACATAGTGATAATGACTGATCTGGGGTGGGGAATATATATAAATATTTAACTATCTGTAGCAGCAGAACGTTTTTGCTGGAACTATTGAATTTCTGTTCCCGGCGCAAGTTATTTTTTCCGTGAATTGTCTCCTGATAACGCCCCTAAACAGAATAAGTATTGTCTATACAAGTCAATTGAGGCAGATCATCAGAGGAATGTCGGCCGCGCTGCCACTCTCTTTGAACTTTCAAAGGGACCGACGGCTTGCGGTTTGATGTTTCGTTCCAACTGACTTCGCATAGACTTTACAATCCAATTACTAGCTCGAATTGAAAGAAGAATCATCAGAGTAAGTACCTGCCAAATTGGAGACAAATTGGCGAGATGTTTGTTCGATATTAATAATATAATAGATATATTAAGGTCTTTCAAATACACGCAATTTTCAGAGCACGACGGCCTCAAGTGTTTGAAAGACTAGTTATGCATGGATACCTAACACTTATTTTTCATGGTACACTCTGACATCATGAATATGGTAATAACAACAGACGATGTGAAATGGTTGAACATTTTTAGTGGTATTTTTTTTGACATAACATGGTACTCCTGTCAGATCGATAATTAACATGATGAAATAATCGCGCGTTTTTGAAAGGCTGAGGCTTTCTTCAAATAAGCATAGTAAATCACTATTTCACATGTTCATGATGCAATAGAGTGGCTTCAATTTTATTTCTCGAAAACGAAGCTAGATATGGAAAGAACACAGGAGACAAAACATTCGTATTTTGAGTTTTTCAATCTAAAAAACTGAATGATACGAAGAAGGTCAGTGGCGAACTGATTTTCCCAAATATTACTAGCTGTGGTGTCCACTGAAACGTTACTAGACCTAATAATTTCGATTCAGTTTAGGGCTAAATTAGCGCCTTATTACTTCAAATAACTGTACCTAGGTACCTACCAAATTTCAACCAGAACTTCAACGCCCCGCATCTCAGAATCCACGCAACTTCGGCCTATTATGTTCATGACATGTTCTTTTTTCTTGAAACTACCTACCTTACAAATCCCCCTCTGAAGTTTCTTACTCTCTGTGTGTGATCTCGGAATATCAAATTACGAAATTATTTCTGTACAACTAACGTCTATATAATTTGCATTGATGTAGTCAGAATATTCATCTCCAGGAATTTCTTCAAGCTCCACTCTGGTGTGATCATCTGAAAATGACGAATATTGAAATCAATTATGATCCCTCATTCTCATAACAAACAACTCACATGCTATGATATTTTGGTACCGATTCTTTGATTTATTTTTTGTCAATGATCCCCGTTCACATTTTTGTAATAATCCTCTGGGAAACAGCTTGAAAATAAAAAGTGATTACACCCACGTATGTACAGAAAGACAAACCTCAATGCATTGAGAAACAGTTTTTTTTTAGAAGTAGAAACATTTCAATAATATGGACATAATAATATGCAGTATGGTATGGTGCAAATGAAAGTAATACATTTATTTCTATCCAAACTGTCCATTTTTGAGGAATCTTCTGAAACATGTAGATTTTTATTGTCATTTCCTTACATTAATAAGTGAAAATTGAATGTACTCACGTTTGAGTTCGCGACAATTTTATCAAATGGAACACCCCATATATCATTAAATTTTTGGAATCTTCATGAAAAGCTGGATTCAGAAATATATCACGAATAATTTGTATATAGTGCGTTCACTAAATTTTGTAAAGTAGTGAATAAAATCATTTATAGCAAGCAGTCCATTAATTCCTGAGAAGTCTCCTGGGATAGGTCGATTTCTTTTTTCAATCTTCCACATTTATTAATGGAAGTGATTCACGTTCCAGTTCTGACGTCCACGATATTTTCTCCAAACAGAACATTCTATATTTTATTCAATTTTTTGAATCTCCATGGGGAGCTGAATAGCATAATTACGAACGAATGGAAAAGTTACGTAATTCCATGAGTGCGTAATTGCTTGCATTACGTACTATACTTTACCTACTGCCATATAGTACATCCAAAAAATTTGGAAAAATAGTCTGAATTATAATTCTTCACAGTTCTTGTGCCTACTGTGCGTGGAGAGCTACTCACTGAGGCTGTATCTCATATGTTCTTGCCTACTTTCCATAGTGGCCGTAGGTGGAATATATATAACACGTATATTTCTCTTATATAGCGCGACCCCATTTCACGAGAGCACTGAATTTAATGGACGCAATGTATACAAACTCTATGTGTGATATATATAATATTGAATTCAGCTGTTCATAGAGATTAAACGAATTGAATGATATTCAAGTTGTTCTGTTTGAAAAATGTTCGCTGACGTTATAAATCAAACGTGGATCACCCGGTATCTTTGATTCTCTCTTATGAATGTAACAAATTCAGAATAAAAATTAACGTGTTCTAGGAGATTCTTGAGAGATTGATAGTTGAGCTAAAAATGAATGTAATCCACAACTTCATAAGTGCACTCAATTTAATGGACGCACTGTATACAAACCCTATGTGTAATATATTTTTGAATCCAGCACTTCATGGAGATTTCAAAAATTTAATAAATATAGGGTTTTTAGTTTGATAAAATTGTCGCGGATATCAGAACTCAAACGTGGATCACCCTGTATATTGAATTTTCCCTTAGAAATGTGTGAAATATAAAAAACTGACGTGTTCCAGGCAATTCCTCAAAAATGGACAGTTCGGCAAGAAATTAATGTATTACTTCCATTTGCACCATCCTATAATTGAAGATGATGATGATGATGAAAACGTCAGACCAGAATATTCTCAGAAACCTCGAAACTCAAGACTAAGAGACTCTAGAGGAATTGTGTGAATCGATTGTCAGCTGTTTAGGCTTGCCAAGCCTCATCAGTTGCATTAGGCCAACCATTGTCGATCTAGATGACAACTTAGTTTCAAAGTACACATTGATGAAGCTCTGAATCTAAAATTAATGTTAACTGCTAATTTAAGAATCCCAGGCAGAATCAGGTACAATATTCCAACTATTGATGCTAGATTTTCTAGAAACTTTGGATGATCAACAGGAAATTGAAACAATAGAATTAAACAACTTTCAAGAATATATAGATAGTGGAGTGAGAAGCAAGTTTGAGAATGGGATTGGGTTAATTCATTTTGATATACGCAGTCTATACAAAAACATTTTGATGAATTGTTAATATATTTTGAAACAGGTAAAGACATCTTGGATATTATAATTTTATCAGAAACAAGAAAAATAGACATTAGTAATTTTCAAATACCAAACAATACAGCTTACTACAATAACTCCAGTATTAATAAATGCGATGGAACAGTATTTTATTCAAATAATAGTATAACGCCCAAGGTTTATACAATTGACATAAATGACATTAAATTTTTGCGAGTGAGTTTTAGTACCAAACATTCAGTTTACAATAACAAGATGGGATTAACAGCATATTATAGACCTCCTTCAACAATTACTCAAGACTACTTATAGATAATCTGGAAATATACTTACAGCAACTTGAGAATCAAGACTTAGAAATTATATTCAGGAGATATCAACATAAACATTCTACAAACGGAATTGAACGAAACAACTAAATATTTGAATATACTGAATTCATATGGTTTCATTTCACATATAAATAAACCTTCAAGGGTAACTTCTACATCTAAAACAGCTATAGATCACATTTTCATAAGGAATTCGAAAATAATAAGAAATCATACTGAAATAGACCCGATAATTTTCCAGACTGATATTACTATCACTAAATATATCAGCGAATGTACTGAAACAAAAAAAATCAACAATAAAACTAGAAAGTTAAAACCCTGGATAACTTCTGCCTTGATATCATCAATCCACAAAAGAGACACAATGAAAAAAAAAATTTAAAAAATAATAATCCGGAACTTGAAGAATGCTATAAAAAATACAGAAATAAACTTCATGCATTAATTAAAAAAAACTAAGAACGACTTCTATAAGGACAAGTTAAATGATGCCAATGGAAACTGTAAAAAAAAATATGGAATATTATCAAGGATATCACAGGAAATAAAACCACTTCACAAATATCCAGCACAGACATTTCAAATGAAAATGGCATTCTGTTACAAAATGATTCAGAAAAAGCGAATTTATTTAATAATTTCTTTACGGAACTGGGAATCAAAATGGCACGTGACATAGAAAAAACTATAGTCTTCCCAATGATTTTCTAAACGAATCAAGAATAAATTCATCAATCTTTCTGGAACCTGTTAGTGAAACAGAAATAATCCTCTTGTTATCATAATTGAAAAATAATTGCTCTGCAGGTCTCGACGGAATTGGTACCAAACTCATAAAACATATCCACATACATTCACTTAAACCATTAGCTCACATATTAAATACCAGTTTCTCAACTGCCAAAATACCAATACAGTGGAAAGAGTCAATTGTCACCCCGATTTTCAAAGCTGGTGATCGGAGCAAACTAAATAACTACAGGCCTATATCAGTTATCAATAATTTTGCGAAATTATTTGAACAAGCGGCCAAGAAAAGACTTGTAGCATTTTTGGAGCATCACCAAGTTCTTAACGAGAATCAATTTGGTTTTATCAAAAACTGTAGTACTGAGGATGCCGTCCTGAGCCTACTCAAGTCAGTGGTAGGGGCATTGGACAAGTCAAATAAATGACTAGCAGTCTTTCTTGACCTCGCGAAGGCTTTCGACACGGTTTCCCATAGCAAATTAATTGACAAAATGAATGACTGTGGTATCCGTGGCTTGGCTCTTGACCTTTTCAAAGATTATCTGTCAAATAGAATACAGACTACAAAAATAGGAAATGAATTGAGTTCTGAATCTATAGTCAAAGTAGGTGTGCCCCAAGGAACAGTGCTGGGTCCGATATTGTTCCTCATATACATCAATAGTATTTCTAGAATACATAACTTGGGAGGTCAATTAGTTTGCTATGCTGATGATACTGCCCTCGTGATTACTGGTAAAAGTTGGGTAGAAGTTCACACAAAAACTGAGACAAGCTTGAAATATATCAAAAAATGGTTGAACTACAATCTACTCAGTTTAAACATTGAGAAAACAAAATATATTACATATTCCCCGACTACAGTAGACCAACCAAAAATGTATATCAAATTACATTCCCATCAGTGTAATAAAGATAACGACAATGACTGTGGGTGCACCACACTACAGAATACTGCAAATATAAAATATTTAGGCGTTATGATTGATCAGCATACTAGGTGGAATGATCATATCACCTATCTTGTCAAACGTATAAGGAAACTGATGAATAAATTCTACAACTTGAGAGATATCTTATCGCGAAAAAATCTGATGAAGCTGTATAATTCACTAATCGAATCAACATTAAGGTACTGCATTACCATCTGGGGAGGCACCTTCACAACGACCTTACAAAATCTACAAACCACCCAAAACACTCTTTTAAAAATCATACTTCACAAAAACAGACGATTTTCAACTCAACTTCTTTACAAAGAAACCCAATTATTCACAGTCAGACAAATATACAATTACCAATGCCTTCTCCGAGTTTATCATAAAAGGGACTCATTCCAAAGAAAAAATTCGAACACCAGAGCCGCAACTGATTGGAATGTGCATATTGATTTCTTCGATAAAACCTTGACACAGAAATCATTTCACTATTATGGACCAAAACTATATAACTCACTACCATTACATATCAAACAAATTACTAAAACGTATAAATTCAGAACTGGAATAAAAAAAATATTCTGGAAAACTTCAAAAAGTACGAAATTTTCAAGTCATGAAAATCCTCAAATACATCCACTCTCAAAAACCATTCAAATCATCCCCTAACCCCGAAAAAAAAAAAGGAAAAATATTTTCTCGAAATTGCCCTATATTCTCATCTTGACCATCTCACTCCACCCCTAGTATCATTGTTAGCTTCATATAGCTTTAAGTTAATTTTGTTGTTAATTTTTTATGGTGGTATTGAGTTTTTTTTTTCTGGCATCTCAGGAGGAGGATAGTCGACAATACATGCACTAGTGCCTAGGTCACTCCACTTTTTACGAAGCCTCAAAATCAAAACATATATATAATATAAAATATACTTACACATGAATATATTATAATAATCTCAAACAAACAAAAAAAAATGTTATACACTACGCATATTGTCATGGAATAGAATAAATTTATTTGATTTGAGTTAGGCAGTCAGTAGGCAAGAGCTATTACTAGGTCGCCTACTAGGTTTTTATTTAGATCGACAATGGCGAGAATGCGAAGTGTAAAAGTTGATTATTTAAACAATCAAAAACTCATAATGAACTCACATCATGCTGATTTTCCAATTCCATACTGCCTACTGCTACTTTAACATAGTCCACAAAATCAACCAATTTTATCTTCTTCGAGTATTTTGTTCGCAGAACCTCTAGGTACTAGAAAATTTGACATTAATCAATAACAATTTGGTCTTTTCGAAAAGTTCGTATTCATTGAGAATGATGCCTTATTTTCCATCTTTATATCTCGGTTCAATTCCTTATCATCAAGCCAAAAATACGAGATTGGAAAAACGTTCGTATACAGGTCAATAAAACGTTTCGATACCAATGTCCTTGAACCATATGAAAAATATTCCAACTGTATATCGAATATTCTAAAATATACGTTATCTCACCGTGGGTACGGATTCCTTTGGAATTACTGCATTGAGTCTCGAAGGAATTTCATATATTTGCACATTCAATGGTTCTTCATACAAGTGCGAATCTCTTTCTGAAAATGAAAATATCTTCAATCAAGAATATAGCCCATCCTGGAGTTCACTGGTCTTTAACAAGTATGACTGTCAATTTAGAAACGAATTCAAATGGAGCGCCTCTACGTGCTATAAGACAACCTACCTTGTCCTACTGTCGTTTCAACATACTGTGGCTTATGTTTAATATACCTGGAACACAGAAGATTGAGACAGAATTCACAGATTGAATGATAAGAGAAAATTACCAAAATCCAAATGCTGACAAAGGTATGAACATAAGAAGAATCAGCGCCCAGAGTCTCACATCGTCTTTGTCTTCATCATCACCTATCGTTTTCATGTATTCCTGTATCATTTTTAGCCTCCTCACATTGTAACACTCGTTTACGAATATCAAAGCAACACTGTAATTGGTGCCAGGTTCCAAAGGTGGGTTAGAAAGACTAGTAGAATTCATAAATTGTTCGCCAATCACGAAAATGCTTGGATAGTCCATTCCTTTTGATTTCAATACTACTTTGGACTTTTGCAAGACGGGTTCCCTTCCATCCTGCAAGCTCTTGGTAAATTCTAGTAAGTCTTCTGTTTCTCCATACTTGGATACAATGATATAAATGGTTTCGTTGTGAAACCTGTCTTCGTATACTCGAAACTCCATTCTGATGGTTATGGTGGTGTTGGTACTGTTGTAGTGTATGTTTTCTTTGGGAATGTCTGCAGGCAATGCTGGAGGCGTAATGATGTCATGTGAAGGTGTGAAGATGCTGGGGAAATGCTCGTTTTGAGATCTTATTGCTACTTTATACTTCGTACACATCTCGAGTGAAGCTGCTTTGATCTGAAAATAATAATTTCTCCATTAAACGATGATTCTTCTCCTACTCCTGAATGTGGAGTCATATAGGATTAGCGTATATAGGTAATACAACGAGTGAATTGATAATTTTCGAGATATGAATCTCTTCTATATTGAGAAAATAATTATGATGCTCGGAGAACATACGAGCATATAACGCGCAATATGGTTATTTTTTTGAAAAAGAAAATTAATAGTAATAGTAAATCAATAGTGAGTGCTTATCATGATATTGGCTGAAGTAAGGTGTTACTCATTCCTGAATATGGAAATATCATGACTTCCATGACAGCCTACTGATGACAAGTCATTTTTTTAAATTTTTGATTGAACAATCAATGAAAGAGCGAAATACAAAATTGAAGAAACAGCATATAGTTTTCCCGTATTCAATCAATAGCCGAATTTCAAAATACGAAAACATTGTTTTCTGTTACCAAAACAGATATTCCAACCAATCAAAATCAAGAACATTCTGAAATTAGTAGAACAATCTTAGTGTGGATTCATGCAGCGTCATTTAACATGTATCATGTAACAATTATTATCAATTAACATTTATAATGTAACAAGCAGCGAAAATGGTACCATCTATGCAGACCAAATTAACATTCAAGAAATTATACGCATGCGCACAAGTCAGTCCTTGCAACCTCCTTTTTATGTAAAAAAAATAATACATTCTCAAATGTTATAAACATATAAACATTTGTTTCCCGAAATGGAAGAGGCAGAAACGCTTTTTGTCCTGATGATGCTGTCGACGGCCACTTTTTTCCTGTTGAAGTCAAAGAGGAAAAGAAGATGGGCTGTGAAGCCTGTAAATAGGGATAGAAAAGAAAAAGGAATATTTGAAATCAATGATTTTACAAGATCATGAGGGATTTTTTTCATTCACAAGTTGAGGCAATGGTGCTCCATGCATTCTCCTTCATATTCTTGTCCTCAAAATCCTTGTTCCCTCCATCATATATAAAAGGAAACTGTCTGACAAGATCCACAAGAATGGCATCATCAATATCCATAACATCTGATTTTATTCTTTGTCCGATTCACACCAACAACACTCACAATCGAACAAAAATAGTGGTGAATGACATTCAATTTCCAGGTTAATATCCTTGTTTAATATCATTACCAGGCGGACCAACCCGAGATAACTTGCGTACAAGGTTGCGCACAATAGGAAAATCTGGTTCATTCAATGTAAGAATTCGAAAGTTGGCCAACATTCTACATGTTATATGATAAATGATAATTGTTACACAGTCATTGAAAAATATGAAATTATAATGATAACTGTTACATGATACATGTTAAATGACGCTGCATAAATCCACACTTCCTCATAGCACAAAAATCCTCTACTGCTCTCTGGTAAACGAAATGCCTTTGCAGGTATGGCAACAATGAATATAATGTATTCCAAATCAAATGATTGTAACTTGAAAAAATGACTCCGACTGGGATAAAACAATGAAGTCAAACTGATTTAAATTACAGGAAAATAATAAAGATATGTGACTGGCCGTGTGACTGAAGGAAGTGAATTGTTTAGCAAGGTTGGTTGAAACTCCTTCATGGCATTGATTGGAACTATTGGAAGAAATATGAAAGACATTCTACTGAAGAAAATCCCAGACGAAACATCGACTCGACCTCAATAAACCAGTTCGGAATATTGCTCATCACAAGTTTTCTTCGAGGATAATCCACAGAGTGAGGAACTATACTTCAACAAAATTGGCAAAGTACTGGTTCGTCTATAGTGAACTCAGATCAGACATATATACAGGGTGTTCTCAAATGTGAGGCATGTTGAATTCATTGAAATATATTGATATACCAGATATTGCCTGGAAATAAGTTGCATATCAACGGAGATTATATATCAATTGAACATTTCATGAATTTTGAAAGGTGATTACCCGACTGAGCCCCTATCCCCCTACTACCGACCACAGTAGATTTTTCTTTTTCTAGCACTAGTCATCGGATCCGATTTCTCATTTGTTTTGTTGTGGATTGTTGATTGATTGCGCACGATTACGGAAAAAAGTTTTTTCCACACTCAGTGCGGAAAAGTGAATTTGTTAAATTTCAAGGGAATACACTGAAATTTGAATACTCAAGATTTATATTTGTATGATTCTAATTTACATAATGACATAAATGAGGAATTTTATTAGAATTTTGCTATAATTTTGGATAAAAAGGAACGTATGTTTCAATAAGTTTCAAATGGCCCTGGTATTAGCCTCATCAAATGAATGTCAAATAATAATAAACATCTGACATTTTTAATTTGTCATTTTGAATCATCGTAGCAACAATAGAAAAATAAACCTGCCACTCAAAACACTATCTTGTCAAAACCAATTTTACTGTTGCCTGCATTCTCGAGTGATATAATTTTCCATGGATTCTTCAGACGAAGATTTGCCAGAGGCAGTTTTGGAAGCGGTAAGAACTGCAAACTTGGATCTACTACCATCAAAATCCCGTCACAGGTATGAAAAGGAATATGATTTATTTGAAAACTGGTTTCAGAATAAGGGAATCAAAAGTTTCAAAGAAGACGTTTTTTTCACTTGTTTCGCTGAAATTTCCAAAACATGCAAGCCAAACACTCTTTGGTCCAGGTAGTCAATGTTAGTAGAGTATTTAGGAGAGTAGTGGACCCAGAACGCTCTATGCTCAATCTGGCCCAAACGGTCATCGAGTTCCTCCAAGTGCAGTTGAAGACGTTGCAGAGCTCCTGGTGTGTGAACTGAAGAACCCCGACGTCATGCATAACTTAGGATGTATCTAGGGTGCCTGGTTCCTAAATTTCGGTAACATTTTTCGTTGCCAGTCTTTGGTCCAGAAATCACCCTGTTTACGTTTCCTATGCCATGATCTCATCAGTGTAATGAATTCAATAATAATTTGCTAGGTGTGTTTGTTTATCACGCTCGATCATCGATTAACATAATACCATGGCCACTATGCAAAATATCCGTCGTTTCCACGCCTCAATGATCTCATCGCAACAACAACAATAAGTTTGTTTATCGAGCACTAATGATCTCATCGATAATACATGCACAATCTACCGGTGCAAATTTCGATTATAGGGTGGACAGGAATGGTTTCCAAAAATGTATAAAAATCATGAAAAAATGTATTTTTTCATCAGTTCTGTTGTTATCCTCTTCAGTTACGTATCATTATGTCTGAATTTGAAGATAGTGCCATCAGTAGTTTGTCAGGTCAGTCATATGACTTTGTGGATGAATATCATTGCGTGATCCCAATTTCACGTAATGGAGAAATTATGAATGATGAAGAGTTCGATGGTGGAAAAGATGTTGAGATAAAGCTGAGTTTTCCTTCACGTGGAGAACCCTACCAGATTCCTGAGAAGGATTATCCGTTGGATAATTTCATCAACGAGAATATGTGTCATACTAAATATGCGAGCTGCAATAAGTATTATCATTTATTCAATCCAGTTAATGGAAAACATTTCATCTTGTGCCCGTCTTGTTATTCCCGTACAGATTTGGTTTCGAAAATGAAAAAATACTCAGCATCATTGTTCTGTAATAATAAACATATTCATGCATTTGCTCATATTCATTGTTTCAAGTGCAAACGAGATTGTATAGAATATAGAACGTGTGAATTTAGAAATTCCTACAATTTTAAAAATGTTTTAGGTGTTTGGTCATCTGAAATTGTTTGATTGCAAGTGTTCAAAATAAAATGAAGAATCCATGAACTAAGTATTTTATTTGCCATCCTGTACCTTGAAAGTTGATATCATCTTTACTTATGAACTTTGTAAACAAGTGATGTCACTTTAGCTGATGATCTTATTTTGCCATTATTCATGATTGAGTAAGCAAGTAAAAGTGGGGAGGTATGAGTGGGAATATTGGTATAAAAAAGATAGCGGAGGATAGATGATCATTGTAAAATATTGTCGTGAACTTGTTGAATCGTGAAAAAGTGAAACATCCTGCCTAAAAGTGAGTTTGATATTTGTTTAGTATCAAATTTCTGATTACAATTCCTGATTGAAATTCTCAAAGTCAAGAATGGACTATAATTTTAGATGGATCTTACAGCAATAAACAAAGAGGCTTCGTTGGTGAGGAAGGAGACCGTGAAGCTGTCTGATCTTCCAGTTAATAAGAAGATACCGATAATTAGTATTAAGGTTGTGAAAACACGATTTGGGAAGTGTATCCTGGCGGAACTGGAAGATTTTGTAGTCTTTCTTCCGCAAAGAGTGACCGACTTGGTGGAAGGAAAAGAGGAAGAATTCACACCAAAGAAATACGCTCTGGTGTATAAAGGCCAGAAGGACGTTGGGAAATCGAAGGACGCCTATAGTTTCGAGTTGGTGAAAAACATTGAGTGAGTTTTAATATGAATACCCAATTCTGCCTAGACTGTAAGAAGTATTTTTGTTTTTGTAAGAAATCTGTAGACCTACATAACTTCTTCACCACGGCATCTAACCCATTGAAAAATAATCCTTATGATAAAATTGTCAGTAGCACAAATTTGTATTGTCTAGAAACTCTGCAGGATAGTCCAAAGTCTGCCCGACAGGAGAAAAAAAAAAGAAAGAATTTGTGAATATAAATATATTAACACCATATTGAGTATCATTTTTGAGTTAACTGTTGAAAGGTGAAGTATCATGGAACAATGTGGTATTGCGAAGCATAGCGATGAGATCATCAAATTATTTCTCAAAGCTCATAAAGAAATTTCAGATAGTACTAGCATACCTATCAGAGAAAGATGGATTAAACTATACAATACGAATTTGAGACTATTCAATAGAGCTGTTCGTGATGGTGGCATGAATGTATCATCTTTGAGAAAACTCCAAACTAACATTGGACATTTGAAGCGATTCAGAAAATTGATATCTGTCGGTGGTGGTATCAAAACTAATGGAAGAAGAAATGATAGAATCAGATGGAAAGATATTCAGTCAGCTTTAATAAACGAATACGTTCAGCAGTTATCATAAATTTGAAACATATCGATGTTAGACAATTTTTAGGGGACTCATTTTTTTTATTCAAATCGAGAGTACAAAGGATGCTGAAAAAATTCCATTTCATGAAAATAAACACATGTTTTTGTGGAGAATTCTTGAAAAATAATAAAAATGATGAAATCATATTCGATTACAAATATCTGAACACTAAGAACTTTATCATTGATGCTGGAGTGGATTTGGAGCAATGGTATGAAGAAAATGTAACGGATGTCATTTTGAATAAATTGGATGAGTTTCAAGAGCGGGACAGTGGATGGACTCTGCATAAAATAATTAATTTGGAAGTTAATTTCAATAAGGTAGAAATGGGGCATGGAGGTTCTTCTTATATCAAACTTCCTGATCAAATTATTCACAAACGTGCTTGTATTAACATCAAAAATTCAGATGAAGCTTGCTTCGCTTGGGCAGTGACGTCTTGTTTATATCCTGCAGATAAACATTCTGATAGAACTTATTCGTATCCTCATTACAATGAGGTTTTGGATATGACTGGAATTGACATGCCAATGAGACTGAATCAGATTAATAAATTCGAAAATCTGAACAATCTATCAATTGATGTTTTCATTCTAGAAACCGATCGATTCGGAAATTTCTCCACTGTTCCTGTGAGAATCACTAAGAATAAGATTTCGAATAGGCATGTCAATCTTCTGATGATTCAAAAAGAATATTTCAATGATGAGGATTCAGAAGGTGACATGGAAATGTCATTACTTGATCATATCAACAAAGATGAGGATTCTGTTGAGTATCATTTTTGCTGGATAAAGAACCTATCACGATTAGTTTCTAGGCAAATTGGGAAGAGAAATGGTAAAAAAATCATTTGCGATACATGTTTGAACTACTTCAAAAACCAAGAAAAATTGAATGCTCATGATATATATTGTTCAAAAATAAATAAATCAAAAATAGAATTTCCCGAGGAAAAGTTTTTGGAGTTCAAAAATTATCGTCACAAAGAAAAAGTTCCTTTTGTCGTTTACAGTGATTTTGAATCACTGCTCATTCCACTACAAGATGAACAATGTAGAAAAAAAATTATAAAAACATCTCGGTATCAGAAACATGAAACATTTAGTGTGGGATATCATGTAAAGTGCACTTTTGATGACAGTTTATCATTCTATAAAAGTTACCGAGGTACCGACTGCATTGAGTGGTTTGTGAAAGAGTTAGATGACTTAGCACTCTTCATTGAGACAAAAATGCGTATGAACTTACCGATGAGCAAAGATGCTGCGAAAATTTTTGATAAAACTACATGTCACATTTGTGAAAGAACGTTTATCGAATCAGACACCATCGTTCGCGACCATGACCACTATACAGGGCGATTCCGCGGATTCAGTCATTCGAAATGTAACCTCGAATATACAAATTCCCATACCGTTCCCATTTTCTTTCACAACCTATCGGGATATGATAGCCATTTCATTATAAAAGATTTGGCAAAACACTCTCGGGTTACTCTACTTCCAATAAATAAGGAAAAATATATCAGTTTCACCCAACATAATTCTAGATCTAACATAAAATTCAGATTTGTCGATTCATATCGTTTCATGGCATTCAAATTGGATCAATTGGTATCGTTTCTGGAAAAAACACAATTCATCAACCTCAGAAAAGAGTTCAGTGATCTAGAAGAAGAGAAGTTTGATTTGCTTTGTAGAAAAGGCATTTTTTGTTATGATTATTTAGATAATTTGGAAAAACTCCAAGACACTAAACTACCGAGTAAGAAATCATTTTACAGTAAATTGAACGATGAGCATATCATGGATTCTGATTATGAGCATGCACAGAAAGTATGGGAAACATTCCAGTTGAAAACATTAGGAGAATACTCCGACCTTTACTTGAAAACGGATATCATGTTATTGGTTGATGTTTTTGAGAATTTTCGAGACATGTGCCATACAACATACGGATTAGATCCTGCTCATTATTATACCTTACCTGGATATACATGGGACTGCATGTTGAAATATACAAAGTGCCGATTAGATACAGTTCAAGATGTTGACATATAAATGTTCATAGAAAAGGGGATTCGTGGTGGAATGAGTCAGTGTTCGAATAGGTACTCAACAGCGAACAATAAATACATGACCAATTTCAATAGTGATGAACCATCTAAGTACCTCTTGTATCTCGACGTGAATAATCTCTATGGTTGGGCTATGTCTCAGCCTCTTCCTTATACTGGATTTGAATGGTTGAAAGATACTCAGAATTTCGATGTCAATTCCATTTCTGATGAATCCTCTTCTGGATACATTTTGGAGGTTGATCTCAAATATCCAGAATCCCTTCATGACCTTCATAAAGATTTACCCCTCGCCCCTGAACATCAAATACCTCCAAAATCAAAATTCTCCAAACTAATGACAACATTGTATCACAAGGAAAAGTATATATTGCATTATAGAAATCTGAAACAATATCTGGCTAATGGACTCATTATCGATAAAATTCATAGAATATTGAAATTCGAACAGTCCAGGTGGTTGAAGCCATACATTGATCTGAATACCACGTTGCGAGCAAATTCCAAGAACGAGTTCGGCATACAAATCTTCAAATTAATGATCAATGCTGTTTTCGGTAAAACAATGGAGAACATTAGAAAATACAGGATTGTAAAACTTGTTAGGAGTTGGGAAGGCAGGCATGGCGCGAAAAATTTAATATCTAGTCCAAATTTCCATAATAGAACTATATTCGATGTAAATTTGATGGCAATTGAAATGAAGAAAACCAAACTGGTATTCAATAAACCATTATACATTGGTATGGCAATTTTAGATATCTCGAAAACTTGTGTTTATGATTTCCATTATGATTACATGTTGAAAAAGTTTGATCCATCGAAATGTAAATTACTCTATACCGATACAGATTCTCTCATCTATGAACTGTATTGTGATGATGTTTACGGAGAGATTATAAGAGCGGATATTGACAAATTCGATACTAGTGATTATCCTCCAGATAATCAGTACAACATCCCATTAGTTAATAAAAAAGTAATTGGTTTGTTAAAAGATGAGAATAAAGGATCCATAATGACAGATTTTGTAGGCCTTCGATCAAAACAATACACCTATTTGGTTGACAATAAGAAACCCACCCTTAATAATACTGAAAAAGGTAAAAAATGTGTTAAGAAATCCAAAGGTATTAAATATTACGTAGTCAAGCATAAAATTGAATTTGAAGATTATTTGGAATGTTTAATACATAATATAGAGAAATACGAGACTCAGAGGTGTATACAATCACGTGCCCATCAAGTTTTTTCAATAGAACAAAACAAAATTGCCCTGAGTCCACATGATGACAAAAGATATTTACATAGGAATTCCCATGATACTTTACCTTGGGGACACTATAGTATTATTATAGATTGATATTGTCAAACTTACAGTGTAGATGAAAATTTATCAAATACTGATACTTCACCTTGGGGAAACTATAGTATTATATTCACTTGATATTGTTAAACATACAGTGTAGATGGAAATTAAATAAAAACCACTTATATTCAATTATTTTTTATTTATATCCTCCATGATTATATCTCTATAATACAATAAGCACTCTCGCATACAATAACTCTCGAAACTATTGTTCAGAATATCACAAAATGCAATTATTATCAATTCATTCTGCATTTCAGAGTTTACTTGCAATATAAATTTCCTGGTAATTTCAATAACATTGTAATAAAAATTCGAAAATGACAAATTCGTGAGCATGTTGATTTTGTGATCGATGATGATAGAGTCAAGTTCAAGAACTTTCCGAATAACATCTTCTTTCAGATATATGGCAGAGTTTGTAGTTTCAAGTTTCGATATTTTGATGCCCATAAATTGTGCGGTGCTTATTTTCACTTCCTCATCACTACACATTTGTGGAACAACAACATTTTCATCACTCTTTTCGAAATATTCAGTCAGCAAATTTCGTAAAATGTGAGTCAAATTTGCCCATTCTATCACGTTGAAGGAGATTTCCGATTTACTGGTATTGTTCTTCAACTTAACTGCAGGTTCAAAGCATCTCGCAACGCTCAGGCCGCAACAGACTGAAAATGGGCTGTCCTGGATGTTGAAGGTAGATTCAGCAATGTAGGGTCCCTCGTTCTCGATGTTCTTGCGGTATAGCTCGTCCATATCACTCCAACAATCACTACCATAACCACTCGACTCATCTGACATCGGATTCATTTTCTCAACTGACTGGAGACTCACACCTGCAAGCGAATACATATCCAAGACCGAAGTGGAGGGGTTTTTTCAGAGAGGGGGAAGTGGTTCTCTAAACAAGACTATTTTTTGCGATCCAAGAGTTGTGGGATTTATCGAGCCCAAGCCATTTTACGTAAATTTTATTCCCTTTCGTTCTCAGAACTTTCTCTACCAAATATACATCAGGATACTTGACTTTTTGTAATTCTTGTTCATAAAAAACACCTTGAATCGGATTCCCCATGGCATCTTCCAACAGGTATGTTGTTGGATCAGTTGTACGAATTTTTCTGATTTTAAAAATCTCATTCGACCAATTCGGCCTTTGGAAAAAGCTTCTCGAAATTTACTTATTCGTACGTGATCATTCACTCCAAACTTAGGATTGGGATTCGTTATTTTCAAGTGACTATAAACAGTATCAAGGAGCAATTTTTCATTTTTCTTTCTCACTTCTATTGGTTTCAATCCCGTCGTAGAATGTTTGGTATTATTATATGTAGAAACTACATCTTTTAGTATGTCAATCTATTTGTAATTACCCTGAAAACTGAATTCTTTCCACATTATGGTTTTCAAAGTTCTGTTCACACGTTCTACAATGCTAGCCTTCATACTTGAAAAAGTGCTATAATGGTTAATTTTATATTTTATCATCAGTTCAGAGAACAATTTATTATAGAACTCGCGGCCTCTATCAGTATGAAGATTTTTCGGTGGAGATTTCACTGAGGATAGAATTTTTCTCATCGCAACTGTGACATTGTCAGCCGATTTGCTTTTCACAGGTTCACACCACACAAATTTCGAAAAAGCATTTATTACAACCAAAATGTACTTGTATCCTTTGTTGAATTTAGCATATGGTTGCATTTCAACAAGATCAGCTTCCCACAAATCATTCAATCCTTTGATAACTACTCTCCTCCTCCGGAATCGCCTCCTTGTTGGTTTATGTAGCTCCTCAACTACTTCTTTCTTGGTGTTAGACATACTTGATGATAGGGGTCTGAATCACCAACTGGATATGGAGATTTTCATCTGATACTCTATATTTTGATTGGAATTTCAATGTTGAACCTTTACTTAATTTCTGTCCAATCAGTTCGCTAATTTCAATCGTATTATTACCGACCGTTACTGAAACGTCTTTAGGATAACAGTCAATTCCAACTATGAAACCTTCCCTCAATGGAAATGTGTATTCATCTGAATTATTTTGTAGCTTGTATAACCAGGGCAGTGGAAGCCTCTTTATTACTTTGGTTATACTGCCGGTAATTGTTAATATACTTTCACTGTATAACTGATATATATTCACTGGTTGTTGTTGAGTAGTTTGATATTGATCTAGTCTTTGATGTTGTAACATATGTCTACCGAATTTATCAACTGGCATGATGCCTATTCCAATGATCAGGAATGAATAACACCAAAGCTGTGATACATGTTATTTTATTCAATTATTTTAGCTTCCCTGAGTTCCTCTAACACGGAAATTATCTCATTATTATGTCCGGTATGACCAGCCTGTTGTTCTGCAATCAGTAACTTCAGTCTGTCTATGATTTCATTATAGTTATCGAAATATTTGTATTCTATCTTCTTATTGTTGTAAAGCATCATCGGACCGATTCCTTGTCCTAATTTAGCAGAGGATGTCGATTGTGACCTAGTGAAAACCCTCGGTCCTTTGGAGGTTGGGATGGATGAGGAAACTTCATGTTTGAGTAATCTCTTTCCTACTGCCTTAGCCATAGAATGTAATGATGTTACCCTTGGTTTTATAATTTTCACAAATTTCTCAGCATTAGAAGTGGATAATCCATTTTTACGATTATAATCAGTATAAATGGCATTTGTTGCGGTAACAATATCAATATAGTTGTCAATATCATTGACTTTGTAACCTATTGGATGTTTTTTGAACATCAGTTCATATAGCCCCGGTGTACCACTATAAGTTATTTCATTTATTGAGAAATGCGGACCAAGAAATTCCACAACACTATCTCCTATCATCCAGTTATCTGTTGATACTTCGAATCTGATACCAAATTTGTGATCGAAATCCTCTGGATCACCCTTGAGTATGTCTTCGATATACGCTCTAGGAAGAGGTTTTTCATATTTTTCCAAATATTTTTCTAATTCAGGATCTCTGGCTTTCTGTAGAGCTTGTAGATTCTCAACTTGACTTTGTAATTGACCCAAACTCTGATCAAAATAGCTTATTTCAGGATCGTGTACGAATGTTTCTTCATCTTGTATTATTGATGGATCTTTAGCTAGCAATCTATAATACTTATCGTGTTGTGGAGTTGAAAATGAATCAGGTTCTGCCTTTTCCACTTTAGGAACGGCTGTCTGATGAATCGATGCAATCAATTCTTTCAGAGGGTTGGTTATTGGTTCATAACTTTTCTCCAACGAACTCTTTGATTTCGCAATATCAGTTTTGAGGCTCTGATATTTTTGTTTAACAGATTTTCTGGCTTTCACCAACTGTTCTGCAAGCTGTCTATTCATTGTACTGAATAAGATATACGATGTGTCTCATCTTATATCAAATTTTCAAAACTTCATCGAATCCTTTTCTATATCTACCTTTCCTCAATCCCGCATCCTTATCGATGACAACAAATCCATGATTTGTATTCCAACAGAATGAACAAATATCCATAAACTGTTGGAATGACATATCAACGTTGACATGATTATCATAAATATGTTTCAAATTAGTTACATCTTGCTTAAAAATAATTATTAGGTTGGCATTGTCTCTTATCAGTCTTTTCGGGATTGAGCTGTAAGTCTGACATAAGTAGAACACATCGGTATTTTTATGTCGCCCAAAACAAAAAAAATCTCTGATGATATTTTGGTTACATGTGGCAACATCGTCGAATATGATGACTGAATTTAGAGCTACTTCATTCGGAGAGATAACTTCATCGCCGTCATCGTACTCGAAATATCCAATTTCCTTCATTGGTCTGAACAATGTCCTCAAATACTCATATTTCGGTTGATAAAGCGACTTGGAGTACAAATACAGATTTTCGAATCTCAAACCATTTGGATCATCGAGTAAACTTATCATACAGTTTGTCTTTCCACATCCCGAAGAGCCTACTACCAGGGCTCGTTTGGAGCCACCTTCAAATAAATCTCCATGTTTCTTGAATTGGTGTGAGCTAATGAAACTATCATGATCAGTAACAGATAGTTTCACTTTATGTTTCTCAACTTTCATGTTCAGATTCCGGTTCAACACTGGTATATATAATTGACTTATTTTCACATTTATAACATTCGGTACTGAACTTTTGAACTCTTGGTATGCTCGTGTACGGTACTCGAAATGATATAAAAGGGAGAGGATTATTGAACACTCTCATAAATAGATTACCCGTCGAATTGCATTTGCCAGGTTATAATTTTTGTGGTCCCGGAACCAAATTATCTGAACGACTTGCACGTGGGGATAGAGGAATCAACACATTGGACGAAGCTTGTAGAGATCACGATATAGCCTATTCGAAATACACTGATTCACAGAACAGAAACGTAGCGGACCGCATTCTGTCAGAGCGAGCGTGGAACCGTTTCAAGGAAAGAGACACGAGAATCGGGGAAAAAATCGCAGCACTTGGAATTGCAGGAATAATGAAGAGTAAAAGTAAATTAGGCATGGGATTGAAAAGACGACAAGCTGGTCGGAAAAGGGGTGGTGCAATAAGTTTCACTCAAGCAATGCGCAAAGCAAGGAAAGGTATAAAAGGTCAAAATATGGACATACTTCAGGCTGCGAATCTAGCTCTCTCTTCTATTGGTGGAAAAAAGGTTTCGAAACCAAAAAAGAGAATTATACCCATCCCCAAATCTGGAGGGTTCATTCCACTGATTCCCCTCTTTGCTGCTCTCGGTGCTCTTGGTAGTCTTGGAGGAGGGGCAGCTGGGATTGCCCAAGCCATAAACAAGGCTAAGGCAGCCAGGGAGCAACTGGATGAACAAAAGAGACATAACATGAAAATGGAACAATCAGCTTTGGGAAAAGGTCTATTTTTGAAACCTTACAAACGTGGATATGGATTATTCCTGAAACCGTATTCAAAAAACTGAACATCAAGCTACCACACCGTCCATTAACAAATGTAGATTTATTGAACTACACTGAAGAATTAAGGATACCGTTCTTTCGAGGAGTGTTTATGTTAGATGAGATACCCAGGAAAATAAGAAAGTATGAAAGTGGTATAATTAATTTAGATGATAAGAGTGGGGATGGTACCCATTGGGTTTGTTATAACAAATCCCAACGAAGTATCAAATATTTTGATAGCTATGGTAGCCTGAGACCCCCTCTTGAACTCATCAAATATTTCTACAGTGATGGTAGCTCTAAAATTATTAAGTATAATCATGATAATTTTCAATCAACCAATTCCTACAATTGTGGTCATCTTTGTCTCAAATTCTTATATAATGAGAACTATACATGAATCTCATTCAGTTTAGTTTAAAATGTCATTGGCATTCTCACTCACTGGAAATTCATCGGTTCTAAGTTCCGATTTCAATCCTCCAATACACTTGGAAGAAGATACCGACTATGGAATCGGTTTAACTGGATTCGAAACTTTCAATGTGATTCCTAACGTTGATGATTATAATAATCAATTCGTTTTTGGAGACAACAATTCCTCAGTGACAATCCCTGTAGGCTCTTATGAAATTGGGGATCTTAATGAAATCATCTCTTCACGAGTGAGAGATATTGATAAAGATGCAAGAATCAACATAACTCCTAATTTCAACACATTAAAAGTGACAATTGACACGAATAGAAGAATTAATTTCAAAAGCGATCGAACAGTGCGAGATTTACTCGGATTCCATAGCCGTATCTTGGAAGCAAATGAACGACATACATCAGATACCAAAGTCAACATTCTTAGTGTGAATGCAATCAGTATATATTGCAATATTGCTACTGGGAGCTATCATAATGGAAAAGAAGCTCACTCACTGCTCTCGTTTTTCCCAGTCGTTGCCCCTGGATACAAGATCGTCTTGAGAGTTGAAAATATCATTTATTTCAAAATCAGTGTGAGGACTATTGATAACATAACGATCAAAATCCTAGACCAAGCAGGAAAACTGGTTAATTTTCGAGGAGAAACAATAACTGTTAGCCTCCACTTGAAAAAAATCTAACATGGTTGTTAGATACAATAGGATATCTTATCCAAATTGGTATAAGGAGGCCAAGACTACAAGAAGATTCATCAGTGTGAAGAAGAATACCAAGAGAATCACACGTGCAAATCGTCTATTTCTGCAGTCTCTTGGTCTGAAAGTTCTGGTATAATGGACATCCTCAATATTCATCAGAAACCTTTGGTCGATCAAACCATTCAAGAAAAAGAGTATCATTCTTATCAGCCGTTTCTACAGAAATTCGAATATAATGATGAAATTAGGATATCAATACAAGAGTTGGATACGTATACGCTGCCCTGTCAAAGTTACCTTTACATCGAAGGTCGTTTGACGAAATCCGATGGAACTGCAACCGACAAATTGAGATTCATCAATAATGCTATAAACTTCCTCTTCAGAGAAGTGAGGTATGAACTAAATGGCGTTACTATAGATTCAGTTCGGAATGTCGGAATGATATCAACAATTAAAGGTTACCTGTCATACAACACAAACGAGAGTATCGAGTTGCAAAACGCAGGTTGGTTTCCCAAATTGAATTTCAAGCTCAAAGATGAGAAGATACTAGTAGATGGTAAAGGCAACTTCAGCGTTTGCATACCTCTGTCTTTTATTATGGGATTCTTCGAAGACTATCAGAAGGTCATCGTGAATATGAAACAAGAATTAGTAATAATTCGTAATAACGATGATACAGATTCAGTGTACAGTTCTGATGAAAAGGAAACCCCAAAAATACAGATAGATAAATTATTCTGGAGGGTACCACACGTTTTGGTAAATATTCCACAACAGCTCATATACACCAAAATGGTTCAGAAAAACCAGGAAATACTCATGCCATTCCGTAGCTGGAAACTCATCGAATTCCCAAAATTATTAACTACTACCAGACACACATGGCCAGTGAAAACCACAAATCAATTGGAAACTCCACGCCATGTCATTGTTGTATTCCAAACTGACAAGAGGGGCAAAGTGAAGTCTGACATGAGCAAATTTGATCATTGTAACTTAACCAATATTCGAGTCTTCCTGAACAGTGATCGATATCCATACAATGACTTATATTTGAGTTTCAATGACAACAAAACTTCACAGCTATACTCGATGTTTCCAAATTTCAGACCATCTTATTACGGATCTGGAAAAGAGCCAATATTTTCACCGAGAGAATTTGCTGAAATCATACCAATGTCACACATAGACTGTTCACATCAAAAAGAGTCCACCCAAAGTGGGTCTGTTGTGATGAGAATAGAGTTTGAAACATCTGAAGCAGTGCCAGATAATACAACAGCATATTGTCTCATATTGCATGATAAGTTGTTCAATTATAGTCCTCTCACCAAAATTGTCAAACAGTTGTGAAAAACCCCCACTACAAAAATAATTATTTAAGAGGAACCACTTTGCTAAATTGTCAGTTATTACTTGAACATTGCAAGATGAAGCTGTTGAGTATCGATATTCAAGGGTACCAGATATCCAACGAATTCTACCCCAAGGAAATATCAATTTCAAATGGCTTTCAATTGAGTCACTACTTATTCAAACCAGCTATTCCCTTTGGTGCACTCCAGGAAGCGGATAAGAAACAAGTGAGGTGGTTGGAACGTAACCACCATGGACTCAAATACAGCTCAGGGTTCATAGATTACGAGAAAATGAATGAAATATTGCAAGATCATCTCAGAGATGTCGACCTTGTATACGTGAGAGGACACCAAAAGTTTCAATTCCTCACTTCATTGTGTTTACCAACTAGTAGACCCAAAATTATCAACATCGAAAATTTTGATACATTCATGTACACAGTGACTTTCAAGGTCGACATTCCTCTTTGTATGCATCACGAGAACAATGATCCGCACATGTGCAGTTTCAGAAACTGTAAAGACTTGCACAATTGGATAAATAATCTTCTACCACAATAAAATTCTCATTTGTATATTGCTAGTCAATATGATAACCGATTTGATCAACGAATATATTCAGAAATTGAAAATTCTTAAAGAACGAATCCACATTTACGAATGTACAACAGGAATAAAAAATCTCCATGTTGACAAACACCTCATCCCGACAGCACAACGGACCGATCCAAGGGCAGGCTTCAGTGAAGCGATCGTAGTACAACTGAATAACCTCAAATTATAATCTATTCTTGAATAAATGTTTTTTTGAATGAATAAGTTGTTTTATTCACCGAGTACATCAATATAATCTTTGAGAAAATATCACAGTACTTCATTAGCAATGGCAGTGTTGAGTTCAAATTTTCTGGTTCTCTTTACCATTATACATGATATAATGTATATAAATCAGCCATATAATGCTAAAAATATTTTTATTTGCTTCGATAAAAATGGTGTGAAAAATGATAGCTGGCCTTCAGAATGGACTGAAATGTCACCAACAATAATGAACAATGGACATCTATTCACTTCGATAGCAGACGTACCAGAAAATGCAAGTGTATATAAATTGAGAATTATTTTTCAAGACCAAAGTGTGGGAGACTCAAGAAAGTGGCAGAATCTTCATAATTGTGAAAAATCTATATCACCAGATTTCTACTTTGAAATAAGCAGTATTATATTGATGAATCTGTTATTCACAATAGCGATAATAGGTACTTTCCTCTACTTATATTATGGAAAAAAACACACACATTCTGTATTAGAATTGGAATAAATTTGTGACTTGTGAGACCTTTCATGTGATACCTATAAATCCCCACTATTTGACCCTTTTGATCCTTTAAAAGTTGATTTTCACTATATGACCCTTGGGGGCCCTTCAAAAATTAATTTTCGTGAAATTCATGCAGAGACCTTTCATTTGATAGGTAACAACCTATAGTTGGCATAATATTCACTATATGGCCTTTGGGACCCTTCAAAAATTAATTTTCGTAAAATTGAAGCAGAGACCTTTCATTTGATATACAACAACCTATAGTTGGCATAATATTCACTATATGACCCTTGGGGACCCTTCAAAAATTAATTTTCGTAAAATTCAAGCAGAGACCTTCCATTTGATAGGTAACAACCTATAGTTGGCATAATATTCACTATATGACCCTTGGGGACCCTTCAAAAATTAATTTTCGTGAAATTCATGCAGAGACCTTTCATTTGATAGGTAACAACCTATAGTTGGCATAATATTCACTATATGGCCTTTGGTACCCTTCAAAAATTGATTTTCGTCAAATTCAAGCAGAGACCTTTCATTTGATATACAACAACCCATAGTTGGCATAATATTCACTATATGGCCTTTGGGACCCTTCAAAAATTAATTTTCGTGAAATTCATGCAGAGATCTTTCATTTGATAGGTAACAACCTATAGTTGGCATAATATTCACTATATGGCCTTTGGGACCCTTCAAAAATTAATATTCGTGAAATTCATGCAGAGACCTTTCATTTGATAGGTAACAACCTATAGTTGGCATAATATTCACTATATGGCCTTTGTGACCCTTCAAAAATCAATATTCGTGAAATTCATGCAGAGACCTTTCATTTGATAGGTAACAACCTATAGTTGGCATAATATTCACTATATGGCCTTTGGGGCCCTTCAAAAATTAATTTTCGTAAAATTAAAGCAGAGACCTTTCATTTGATATACAACAACCCATAGTTGGCATAATATTCACTATATGGCCTTTGGGACCCTTCAAAAATTAATATTTGTGAAATTCATGCAGAGACCTTTCATTTGATAGGTAACAACCTATAGTTGGCATAATATTCACTATATGGCCTTTGGGACCCTTCAAAAATTGATTTTCGTGAAATTAAAGTGGAGACCTTCCATTTGATAGGTAACAACCTATAGTTGGCATAATATTCACTATATGGCCTTTGGGAACCTTCAAAAATTAATTTTCGTGAAATTCATGCAGAGACCTTTCATTTGATAGGTAACAACCTATAGTTGGCATAATATTCACTATATGGCCTTTGGTACCCTTCAAAAATTGATTTTCGTCAAATTCAAGCAGAGACCTTTCATTTGATATACAACAACCCATAGTTGGCATAATATTCACTATATGGCCTTTGGGACCCTTCAAAAATTAATTTTCGTGAAATTCATGCAGAGATCTTTCATTTGATAGGTAACAACCTATAGTTGGCATAATATTCACTATATGGCCTTTGGGACCCTTCAAAAATTAATATTCGTGAAATTCATGCAGAGACCTTTCATTTGATAGGTAACAACCTATAGTTGGCATAATATTCACTATATGGCCTTTGTGACCCTTCAAAAATCAATATTCGTGAAATTCATGCAGAGACCTTTCATTTGATAGGTAACAACCTATAGTTGGCATAATATTCACTATATGGCCTTTGGGGCCCTTCAAAAATTAATTTTCGTAAAATTAAAGCAGAGACCTTTCATTTGATATACAACAACCCATAGTTGGCATAATATTCACTATATGGCCTTTGGGACCCTTCAAAAATTAATATTTGTGAAATTCATGCAGAGACCTTTCATTTGATAGGTAACAACCTATAGTTGGCATAATATTCACTATATGGCCTTTGGGACCCTTCAAAAATTGATTTTCGTGAAATTAAAGTGGAGACCTTCCATTTGATAGGTAACAACCTATAGTTGGCATAATATTCACTATATGGCCTTTGGGAACCTTCAAAAATTAATTTTCGTGAAATTCAAGTGGAGACCTTCCATTTGATGGGTAACAACCTATAGTTGGCATAATATTCACTATATGGCCTTTGTGACCCTTCAAAAATTAATATTCGTGAAATTCATGCAGAGACCTTTCATTTGATAGGTAACAACCTATAGTTGGCATAATATTCACTATATGGCCTTTGGGACCCTTCAAAAATTAATTTTCGTAAAATTAAAGCAGAGACCTTTCATTTGATATACAACAACCCATAGTTGGCATAATATTCACTATATGGCCTTTGGGACCCTTCAAAAATTAATTTTCGTAAAATTAAAGCAGAGACCTTTCATTTGATATACAACAACCCATAGTTGGCATAATATTCACTATATGACCTTTGGGACCCTTCAAAAATTAATATTCGTGAAATTCATGCAGAGACCTTTCATTTGATAGGTAACAACCTATAGTTGGCATAATATTCACTATATGGCCTTTGGGACCCTTCAAAAATTAATATTCGTGAAATTCATGCAGAGACCTTTCATTTGATAGGTAACAACCTATAGTTGGCATAATATTCACTATATGGCCTTTGGGACCCTTCAAAAATTAATTTTCGTAAAATTGAAGCAGATATCTCTTAATTAATATATTACAAGCTATAGTTGGCATAATATTCACTATATGGCCTTTGGGACCCTCCAAAAGTTATTTTTCATGACATTGGTGTTGAAAGCTACCATTCAATATGTTACAGCCTATAGTTGAGATAATCTTCACTATATGACCCTCAGCACCCTTAAAAACACATTTCTTCCACGGTATACACAGTGTTGATTAAACATGCGACAAAAAATTCAGAGGGTTGTTTTTTATCGTCTGATATAGGTCAGCACGGTATACAGATTATTGATTAAATATGCGGCAAAAGGGTTGTATCTTTGACTAATACCTCATTTTAAATACCCTTTTTGTTCCGAGAGTGGACAACATTATCGAGAAAACTATTTTTGATATTTTGAAAATTGCTAAATGAAAGTACCACACCCCTAGCTAGTAATGTTTAACAGTAACGAGTAATTTTGGTAATAAAATGTTCTTTCTCTCCTGCACGGATTTTCAAAAATATTCCAAGGAATAATTCCTCGAATTTTTACAGTTAATAAACACTAGAATGTCTCATGATATGTGGGACGCACTTGATGTCTCAAGGAAAAAAGTTCCCATGAACAAAGGTCGTAAAAGATTTGCCTTAAAGTTGCGAATATTTTTTCTTAACCCTGTATCGGAAAGTTTCATAACCACCCATGTTTTTTTATGAAAAAATCACGTATCCCGGTAAGAGTCAGATCCACTGAATAATAATTCAATCAGCTACTTCACCAGGATATCACAAATTATCTAGCAATGAAAACAACCACCCTGTATCTCGCAAGCCTTTTACGACCTTTTTTGTTTCATGTTTTCAGACGTCCTATTGGTGAAATGGTATTCACAATACCCAATTTTAAGTAGTAATCACAAAAATACAAATGAAGTCGAACTCACCCCAGTTTATCCAGCTGCCTCAGACGACCACTTAGCAGAAAACTACTTGATAACACTAACTTGCTGAACAGAATGAACTACGTGCGATCATAGACAAACACTTTCACCTCACGATTTGAATTATTTACGTAAATATCAATGCGATCATGGAGGTCTGGAGCACTTGTTATTGAACTGCATAATGGCAATGATATTATGTTAATCGATGATCGAGCGTGATAAACAAACACACCTAGCAAATTATTATTGAATTCATTACACTGATGAGATCATGGCATAGGAAACGTAAACAGGGTGATTTCTGGACCAAAGACTGGCAACGAAAAATGTTACCGAAATTTAGGAACCAGGCACCCTAGATACATCCTAAGTTATGCATGACGTCGGGGTTCTTCAGTTCACACACCAGGAGCTCTGCAACGTCTTCAACTGCACTTGGAGGAACTCGATGACCGTTTGGGCCAGATTGAGCATAGAGCGTTCTGGGTCCACAACTCTCCTAAATAATCTACTAATGTTAAAAAGTGTAATCTAACTAAAAACAAACCTCGATTTGAGCAAGTTCTTCAAGGTCATGGCATATATAAAAAAACAGATATTGGATTTCGGCCAAAAAAGGCAAACATTTTCTTGAAAGAAGAAATATTCCAGTTTATGAATGAAGCACCTGACAAAATTCATCTTCATATAAAAGTCGCTAAGATTTTTGATTTGGCGGGCGCATGTAGACGAGAAGAATTAACAAAGATGTCTTTAGATCATATTGATGACGAAGGGAATATTATATTGATGAATATCCCAGACACAAAAAACCATTCTTCCATCAGAAGCTTTGCGATTTCTGAGGAAGATGAAAATGGAAAATTGCTCAATTTGTTCAGAAGGTATATGATTTAAAGAAATCCTGAAACCGTACATAAGCAATTTTTCGTGAACTATAAGAACGGAACTTACACTTCACAATGTATTAGAATAAACACCTTCGGAAAAATCCTGAATTATATACGGCCCTTTGTTTCCGACGTTCCGCCGCCACAATGCTTGGAAATTCCGGAGAAGGAACAACAAATATTGAACGCCTCGGAAGTAGGAAATCTTCCAGCGTCGCAGAAGGTTATGTAGAAAGCTCACCAAGTTTTCAAAAGGGCCTATCGAATAAAATATTGATCTTCAGTGACGCTGTCGCTGGCCCGTTCACTAGTCAGCAGCTGTTACCAGTGAAGCCTTCCGAAATGACCTCTTCCAGCCAAGTTCCGATGGCCACGGTTGCTGACAAAGCAATGGAAAACCGCAATATTACTTCATTAGAAAAAACTTTAGCTTCTACAATTAATTTGCGGAATGCAACAAATTGCTCGTTCAATATTAATATTGATAATAATTAATTTGCGAACTATGTATTCAATAATGAATGTTTCTTCATGTTAACACTTGGGTTTTTTCCGCACGCTAGTAGAAAAAATAGTGTACCTAACACGTGCGTAAGGTGACTTTTCACTTTCCGCACTTGTTAGGTAAACTACTATAGAATTTGTAACAACTTGCTCGAATCACTCGAAGATGTGTGTGTGATAGAAGAATGGATACCGTGAAAGAATAGAGATAGCGAATGGAAAAATGTGACGTTATTCGCAGGCAAAGAGAAAGTTTTTTGTATATACAGGGTGAGTCATGAGGAACTGTACATGCTCCTACTACGAATAGAGGCAGCTGAGGGGAATACCAAATGACCATCAGAAAGTGTCTCTGCCTCTTCTAAAATGATCTATAGGGTGATTTATGGGATATGGCCAAAATTTCTGTCAATCTTAACTTTCCAGCAGTTCTTTCGATTCCTTTCATTTTTTCTTGGATTATTATGCTGTCACTCAGCAATCAACTGACGTATTCAGAATCGTGAAAATCCAGGACCGGTCTTGAGAAATTCTGCCAATTTGGTTCATATAAAAAATTTCACTCTGTATGAGGTTTTAGTAAACTGTGATATGGAATTTCTAAAGTTGATGAACAGGCAACCAAAATGAAGTATTTCAAATTTTCCTCACAATTTCATTGAATTTCTTAGAAAATGATTAATTTAAACTACACACGAAACTTGGGCAACAAATGTATTAATTTCAAAATTAATACTTCGCAATGCATGAATTACACGAATAAAAGTAAGGGTAAAATTATTCCTGATTCTTGTTTGTCAACTCCGAACATTTCATGTCACAGTTTATCAAAATCATATACAGGGTGCAATTTTTGGTGATTATTACCATGTACCAAAAATTTACTGAATCCAACCCTGGATATAGATGAATGTTGATTTTCAGTGAACTGAAGAATAGGAAATGATGTTATTCTTGCTTCTATTCGTGAAATTCTAGCGGTGCGAAGTATTCATTTTCAAATTAATACATTTGTTGCGAAAGTTTCACGTGTAGTGAAAATTGATCGTATTCTAAGAAATTCTGTGAGACTCTGAGGAAAATTTGAAATACTTAATTTTGGTTGCCAGTTCATCAACTTTGGCAATTCCATATCACAGGTTACTAAAACCATATACAGGGTGTAATTTTTGGTGATTATTACTCTCTACTAAAAAATTACTGAATCCAACCCTGGAAATAGAAGAATGTTGATTATTGTTGAGCTGAAGAATTGAGAATGATATTATCCCTACTTTCATTCGTGAAATTCATGCGTTGCGAAGTATTAATTTTCAAATTAATACATTTATTGCCCAAGTTTCGTGTGTAGTTTAAATTAATCATTTTTTAAGAAATTCAATGAAATTGTGAGGAAAATTTGAAATACTTCATTTTAGTTGCCTGTTCATCAACTTCAGAAATTCCATATCACAGTTTACTAAAACCTCATACAGGGTGAAATTTTTTATATGGACCAAATTGGCAGAATTTCTCAAGACCGGTCCTGGATTTTCATGATTCTGAATACGTCAGTTGATTGCTGAGTGACAGCATGATAATCCATGAAAAAATGAAAGAAATCGAAAGAACTGTTGGAAAGTTATGATTGAAAGAAGTTTTTGCCATATCTCATTAATCACCCTATAGATTATTTTAGAAGAGGCGGAGACACTTTCTGATGGTCATTTGGTATTCCCCTCAGATGCCTCTATCCGTAGTAGGAGCATATACAGTTCCTCATGACTCACCCTGTATAGTGACTCATTATTGAGCCGAGCAACACAGAGCGCTTATCACACGTATGGTGATAACTTGAAACAATTTTTGTGCATATACTAGGACCGTGATAGGGCCAACCGACGGTGGGTTTTTGAACATCGATATTTTTCAATGAAAAAATGGGCAATTTTGGGTGATATTGTTTATTTTGATGAGTTCCTGTTGAAAAAATACCTCACCTCCGGGAACACATTGTATAACATATCCAGAAGTGGAAAGAACAACTATCAAAAATATTCTAGTCTGCATCAGAAGAGTACGACTACAAGAGATGAGCAAACTTGTGATATGTGGCATTGATATTAGACCCACCTGAAAACTGTAGTCCAGAATGCAGAATCCAGAACCCACTGTATGTGCATAGTTGGATGGCCTATTTTCAGTTTAAGATATTTTTACTCGGACTCGAATATCCCTACTATACTGTAATCTTTCGTGGTGATACGTGATTTATACGGGGTGTAGGAGTGTCCAAGATAAGGATGTCTATCATGGGGTGAAGTTGATGATGGTTTCTCCGAAACAAAACGTCATTCGGAAAATCTGTCAACGCTGCTTTGAAAAGCTTAAAAAATGGCAATGAGAAAATGCATTTTGTCTCAATATATCTCTTTGAACAACATCAGAAAAAAATTAAAACGATCCCCATGATAGACCTCTCCATATCTTGGACACAGTGTTTATCGAAATTGTTAATATATAAAGATATTCATTCATGGAAATCGACTCGACTCACCAGATAGAAGTAGACCAGTTTGTAGTTTTCTTGTGATGGTAATCGGTAATAACTTATTTCTTTCTGGTTTGCGGATTCCAACTGAACCTCAAAACTCTTCAACAGTCCATTGGTCACATTGGGATGGTACCATGAAATGTTCAAATCATTATTTTCTTTCCACGAAAGATGAACTTGATAGGGTGGTTGGGGTGCTACAAAAATATATCAGTTTTGATGTACCTCATATAAAAGTATATATAGAATTCATACCTTCTGCCTTAATGGCTACTGTTATTCCGTTTGAACTTTTTCCATATTGATGAATTCCCTTATTTTTCGCTTCGATCTACAATAAATATTGTGAACTTGAGGAATATTATATCATCCATAACGGTATCACTTTGAAATAAAGCATATATATAGTAGGTGAGTTTTTTCCTTGGATCTAATTGTATTGCATTGTAATTTTGAGTGATATAAGTGATTATGTATTGTATAATTATCGTAGCCTCTGATATAGACAATATTGAAATGATTTTTTATCTATATGGATATTCATTCGCTATTCGCCAGTGTGCATATTATTTGCACATACAATAATTTTAATAATAATGAAGTACCTAACTACTTCATTGATCATATGTAAATGTAAATAAATATACAGTACAAAACAATCAATTGGCCATCGATCTGAGTCCTTCAGCCTATAACCCTCTCGAACGTGAGGAATTGAGAAATTTCAGGTTATACTGTGCGAACGGTCAGCTCATATAGTCGGGGCTAATGGGTCGTGGTTCATTCACTTATCATATCATGTAACTTTGTCAAAAATATAACAATTGGCATAAGAAAGATAGTTCCACCAGATAAGATTTTATTTGGACGCCATCCTGTGCTGAAGGATAGGAAAACAAATCAAACAAATAAAATTTACATTTACTGACTGAAAAGAATATTCGAACGAGTATCAAATCTGCATCACAAATATTTGTAATATGTGTCACGAATGATATTGTACACGGAGAAAAATAGATAGCAGGTATTACCAGAATTATAGTACAGTTTACCAAAATTTCTGGTACTATATATGTGACAGCAATAAAAAATGGTAAGTATCTAACATACATATTATGCTTTTCTATAAGCAAATTATATTCGATAAGAGGTGGATATTTATGAAGAAAGCATTATATGGTACAAAATGGAAAATTATTATCTTCATTTTGACAAACATAATTTATGGTAATATTCAACATGATATATCTCGAGAATTTGGATATACATCTGAAATAAGCATATGCTTATTCTAATAATGAGAAAATCATATATGTTGAATAAAAAGTTAGGAGAAAGACACACATTTTCTAGATTGACATATTTTATCCCAGAGGGTGGTAGAATTTCTATACCATAAAATATGTTCTACATATTTCTCTCCGTGTATGCAACTGAAATGCAACTGGGTATGGCATATATCACACAGGGTGTTAAATAAACGTTCTCCTATCATTGAAACTTGACACAATGATCATGGGCTTTGAATGAATCTAATCAATGGTATATTCCCCAGACATAATGCATTACACCTTCACAGATATAGGAATATTTAATAATGATTCTTCAATTGTACTAGATTCCAAAGTGTACTCGATTTTAGATTATAAAAGATCAGTGAATACTTTACAATATGCAGAGGATACCTTATATCAGCAAGACTGTGAATAAGCCAGAAAATGTTGTTAGACCAGAGCTTATTGATATTTTCAGCTTCCAAATTACATCCTGGTCAATTTCATCATCACTTTGGGCTCCAGGTTCCAGATTTCATGAGCATACAAGTCTGGTGAGACGTCAGGTGACCTATATGTATGCTAAGTCCAGCCAGTACGTTGAATTTATGACATCAGGTTCGAAATTATCCATATCTTCTTTAAATTTACAACAATAACTTCCCAGTGTTAACAGGAACAATAAATCGGCTCTGGAATTCATTGCCTGAGGAAGTATTCCTCCAAATCTCCAAAAGTTCAAAAAAATTCCGATACCTATACGTCCTATCCCTATCCTCCCTAGGAACGCACGATGTTCTTTGAACATTATAGGAATTCCCTTTCGTGCGCTCCAAGCGATAAAAAAAAACAAATAGCCAGGACAATCTCTACATGAAGATTGTTTCCTCAAATCATCAGAAATGCTTACTCTTTTGAGTCTATAAAAATAATTCAGCAGAATAGTTAAAAAGTAGAAGCAAAAGTAAAAGTAGAAGTGCAAGTAAAGCTAAAGTAAAATAAAAGTCTGGCAGAACTCTATTCAGATGTTATTAACGAAAAATTGTGGTTGATCAAAAATGTAATTTAGCGGACATCCACATACGAGTTCATTCAATGGTGGCCAGATGCAGAAAGGAACGATTTTCAATTTTTCTTTATCTTTTCTAGTTGAAAATTCAAGTGTCCATGTCATAAAAGTCAAAAAATCTTAGTAACCAAATAGCCAGAATCGATCCAACCAATCAATACAGTTCAATAACACTAAGAAAACGCTGACGGCATACTACTTAGATATTATTTCGAGGCTGCAGAGGAGTCAATCATCCTTGATATGTTACTGTCGCGATCCTGTTTGTTGAAGGGCTGAACGCTGAACTACTGTTTAATGCTACATGAGACAATGGAACAAGAAAAAGAAGGATTAAAATTACAATTTTGAACCTTAACAACTTGTTTTACATTTCACCTGAATATTTCCAAAAGAAACTGAAATAATAAACTTCCATCAAGTCAACAAAACATAACATGCAATTGAAATCCAAATTTTGTAAAGAATATATACAGGATGATCTCCGACGAATGCCAGTGACTCGTAGCTCCATGAAATCTGTAACAGAGGAGCTCAAAATATACTATAAAAGGGAATGCAAATTATCAAAATACATTCAGTGAAAACCAGAAATGGTCAGTTGAGTACTTGGTGTCCAGAGATAAAACTTACAAAACTAATGGGCCTGCCAATATGATTGCAGAATGCCATAATATACAAATGTCCAAAACTGCTTCAGTACTGACATACAGAGATTTGTAGATTTTGACAAAAATTCAATCTGCCATATTGAAAACAGAGATTAGATACTCGATTTGGTTCAAATTTGGTACATGAATTAAACTCAAAGGATTCAACAAGAAGCCTTCTGAGCAAAACCAATATCAGGACCGGAACATATGTTTTTGCCTTTTTCGAGTTATTGTGGGAGTAACTCATCCTGTATAATATTCATGAAGAATCTGAGGTCATATTATGAATCTACGGAGATAAAACTATAGGAACACAGTTTCAGTTATTCCGTAATGAATTATTTTTTCAATATTTTTCATCAATTGTCGACTTAAATTTCATCAAAAATGGAAATATGATGAATGTTTACGAAACCAAAACATAATATTCGTCATTCTCTTTGATTACTTCGTAGAAATAATCCATAATTCACTCTAGTAACCTAAAAAACTGAAGAATACATTCGTATCAGGACCGAAATGACTCTTTCTCATATTCTTGTAAGTGCAAGGTGTCTCTAAAAGGACTCTACACAATCTCAGCACATATTCCTGAGGTCTGAATATATGCCGATTCGAAGCAACTCTTCTCAGTCCAGAATTGCTCCATTTCCGAGATACAGGGTAGGTAGTAAATGTAAAAAATGAAAAATCGAATTTTTTCAGAATTAATGAACATATTTGAACGTATCACTCCGAAAATTTTCAGCAGGGAAATCTCTGGGATGCGGAACCAGAATACGGACACATTTCCACTGTGGTTAATAGAGGGCGCTTACCAATGGACTTCTTATCGTTAAGAAGTGCCATCACTTTTTTCTCAGTGTACTATTGAACTCTTTTTGTTGATGAAATGATTTTTCAAATATTTTTCATCGAAAAGGTACTCCTGTGACAATTCGCTAAAGTGAACCGATTTCGAGATATTTCGGTTTTAAGTGTTCGATTCCGCACCGGAATATTTGAATTATTTTGAATGAAAAATGCATGTTTACTGTTATGTTTGTGAATGTAATTTGGTCAGTGGATCAGCAGTACAAAAACTGATTTCCCAAAATAATTATTAGGGAAAACTCCTTGATTTTGATTTATTAAATTTACCACCCTGTATCTCGGAAACGGAGCAATTTCGGACAAAAGTAAGTTGCTTCACATCGGCTAATTTTGACCTATGTCCTAAGATTTTGTACAGACCTTTCAGGGAGTAACTGACCTTGTATAATAAGCAACTTCAATCTGATCGTAGATTTGGAATCAACTAAAAAAAATTCATAGGAACTTGTTGAAAACGGGATGTACTAAATTTTTCGTGAATTTTATTTGTTCAACTAATGAATTTGAATTTATGAAAATACAACACAACGAACGATAGTTTTTCGTAATAAATAAACAAGAAAAAATGATTTTTGGGTGTATGACAAATTTATCATACAGGACGTGGAAAGAAATTCTGAATTGAAGGAAACCTAATCCCGAATCTGCGATTGAAGGTCTATAAGAATAACAAGTTTCCATCGTTCAAGTTTGAACCCCTTGATTGGGTGAAATTATCGGGAAGGAATATTCCCAGAAAAAATTATGAACATGAAAAATAGATATATACAGGGTGGGTCACGGTAGATGGCACCTTAGACATTTACGGAGAACGGGACATAAGATCATTCTGAAAATTTGGTTACTCAAGTAATTGCTCTTGATCTACCGATCTAAAATATTTTCAGCTCTGCGGCGTTGCCGCTTCTATCAAAAAGTAGCAACAACTTTGTTATTTTAAAATGAACACCCTGTATTTTATTGCATCTTCAGATTCTCTCTGAAGAGCTGATTCCATCGATATATCACACTTGGAGTCTAGCGGAAATGTTTACAGAGATATAGGGGGTGAAAAATCGACATTTTTCAACTTAAGGAATTTTTTTTGTCGAAACTATTCATTATTGGTCAAAACGGCTCACATGTCCCCATCTCAACTTTTGATTAACTATCTACTGATATTCAATTGGGACATATACCGGGTGATCAAGAATCTGAATTCTGCACCACCCTGTATTTGTTTCAATTAAATGTCAGTAGATAGTTGATCAAAAGTTGGGATAGGAACATGTGAGCCGTTTTGGCCAATAATGAATAGTTTCGACAAAAAAAATTCCTAAAGTTGAAAAATGTCGCTTTTTCACACCCTATATCTCTGTAATCATTGCCGCTAGACCCCAAGTGTGATACATCGATGAAATCAGCTCTTCAGAGAGAATCTGAAAATGCGATGAAATACAGGGTGTTCCATTTGAAATAACAAAGTTGTTGCTACTTTTCGATAGGAGCGGCAACGCCGCAGAGCTGAAAATATTTTAGATCGATAGATCAAGAGCAATTACTTGAGTAACCAAATTTTCAGAATGATCTTATGTCCCGTTCTCCGTAAACGTCTAAGGTGCCATCGACCGTGACCCACCCTGTATATATATAAAGAAATACATTGAGAATTTGCATTCTCTATATGTGATGAAAATATCAATTCTTCCTCGGTTTTTTCAACAAAAAACAACCACTTTCCTGGCTATATGCCACGACGAACATTGAATTATATCCATTGAACCACACAATAAGAATTCGAGAACGAACAATTCTGAACATTACAGGATATCCCTTTTCGTGAGAACCACAGAACATGAAAAAATAATTTAAAAAAATATAAAGATATGTATAATTGTATATGCACATTATATTCCGTTTCAAGAAACAATCAATTCGAGGAAAACTTTAACTAGTATTAAAATACAATATAGGTAGTCCTATACGATTTTTCCAGTTATTTTGAATCTAGGATCAGATCAATAATTTATTATTGTTATACTGGGTCGATACTTACAAGAACAAAAATACTCATTCCACCCCTGATACCTTCCTGATACCAACTTATTCTTCAGTTTTTAGGTTACGAGAGTAGTTCATAAAACATTACTACGAGGTTATCAATAACAATAAAAACAGTTATGTCTTCATTATATTTCCATTTTTGGCGATATTGCTTCAGACAATTGATGAAAAAAATTCAAATAATATTTCATCAAATGGAATAACTGAAATTGTGCCAAAAACTTTCTCAACAAGTTCCTATAGTATTTTTCCAGTAGATTCATAATATGACCGCATATTTTCGATATTCTCACAGTAACTCAACATTCGAAAGATATTATATTCCGGTGCTGATATTCGTTTTGCATGTTCAGAAAGCTTCAAGCCTTTGAGGTCAATTTATGTACCAAATCTGAATTCAATTGAGTAATTCCTGTACTTAATATGGCAGATCGAATTTTTGTCAAAATCCACAAATCACTCTGTATGTCAATAACGAAGCGGTTTTAAACATTTGTGTATTGAATTCTACAATCATATTGGCAGTCCCCATAGCCGCATGAGTTCCGTCGGTTTTATCTCTGGACACCCTGTAGATTCGATATGATAAATACTTTAATTCCAGCTTATTTCAACCATTTCTCTAGCTTGATTACTGATCGAGATATTGAATCTTCTGAAACTTATTGGACAATCTACGAACAATGTAGGATTTTGTCTACTACACTTGTGTATACATATACTTGCCGTAATATAGTATTCATATTTCTCCCATATCTTATCTTTTATATCTGCACAATGGAAGTCAGGCCATAACCTGCAAGGGGTTGGATCAGATATAATTTCGAACTGGTAATTTTTCAGATATGTGCTGTATTGAATCCTATACTTTTCTATAACACCAGTCGGGGGGTAAGGGGATCGCCATCGAAGAGAAACTGAATTCATCTCTTTTGAGTAAGCTTCAATTATTGATACCGTATATGGAACTGAAAACATCAACAAAAGCAAACAATCAGTAATCTGCAGTGAAAGCCCATCTAGTATAGGTATCAGAGTTGAGTGGTTGATTCGATTATCTTCTTCGTATGATTTTACACCAATCAGAACGTTCAATTGAGTTAAGCTACCTTATATAATTTCGGATATATGTGAATATACATAGAGTATTTCCGCAACTCAGAAATTTAGAATTATTTCCATAGTAACCATTTCATATTGTTACATCCAAACAAAAAGCGTCGTGAAATATTGACGAAACATATGTTCAGAACTACTTAAAATATAATCGGATCGAATGAAATTCGAACTTCAAACTATTTTTGGTTATATATCTAAAATTTCCTGCATTATTACAAATCGTATCAGTTCAACTGTTAAACTGACACTCTTTGTAATTATGCAACAAGTTATCGATGTTTTACCGGAATATTTTGGTGTACTTATATTATACTACTGACAATATAAAGAGAGGAATTTATTAAGAATCAAATATTCCAAGGTACAATACGAGGTGATCTCTATGTATGGATACAAAGAAACAGTCATTGGGTTGTCTACACCAAATACACGAAGAAAAAAAAGTAGGTACTAACTCTAGGTGAATATTTAATGGTGGCAAGTAAAAACTTGTATACAATTGGAGACAAAGAAACAAGTTAATAGCCACAAGAATATTTGTGTTCCTGAAAATGTTCACCTACCACTACCAACCTGTTCCATTGAATTCTACACTGAGGGAAAAAATTTGTAGCCGTTACTGAACAATTAGTAACTACAACAGAAATTTTTAGTACGATAGGGGACAGCAAGCATTAGTTGTTGCCATAACTGATTCTGTTTATCTGGAAACGCCTATTTGCCTCAAATGAAAAGTTTAGTTGTGTCATCTACGACGTTGTTGTGGTAACTAATAAGCCTTTTCAAGGAATAATACCAAGTTTTATTTGCCACAATCAAGATACATAGTTATGACAATTAGATTGTTAGTACTGTTTCAATATATGTTTGTTATCACAACAAATTATCCCAGTTGGGGCAATTACTCATTTCTTCTGACGTTAATAGTGAGTGTGTTGTTGCAAATTAAATATTCAATTGTGACTGAAATGGAATCTAGTTACTATTAAAAGTGATTTAGTAACGTTTGAAATATAATTTAGTTATTCTGGCAACTTAATAGTTTTATATATCAATTAAAATCAAGGCCCCATTCTAATGATAACAGTTTGTATGCCATTTTCCTTCCAATTTCCAATGAAAATGTGAACAGGAATACACCACACACCGTAAGTGCCACAGGCCACAGCTCAGCAAAAAGAGAGGGAATTATAAATATACACCGTGTACACGTGACGTCGGTTGGACGTTTCTCACCGTCGCCCGTCATAAACTGAACTGAATTGTGAATAGGTACCTAATCCTGATAACTAGTGACGCACAGATAACGATGGTAAACTGCGAATTATTATTTTGCCAACCAAATGCCGAATGGCTCAGCGCGAAGTGCAAAAAAACAAAAAAACAGTGATTTGAAAACACACAGAGCAGTGAACCAGCAAGAACACGACGCTCCCGACTACACTAGACAATTATTTTATTTATTTTGTCTAAGCTCGACGACCGTGCGATCTATCCACTATTAAGATACAAGTTCAAATGATGAAACAGAAAGACAAACAGATGCAAGATGCAATTTTTGCCGGTGGGTCCCGAAGAGACGCGAGGCGGTTCCGAACGACGCAGTACAACTAAAATTATTAGTTATGGCTAAACAATTTCTGCTATGAATAATAATAAACCTTTTACGATAAATGTGTCATCAGTTGTGGCAAATAGTCAGCTGTTGTTAGTAACCCCAGAATGAGGTTTTTTAACCCCAATATGAAATTTTAATTGACTGAATAGACAACACTGTGATAATTCTGTCACAAATAGTATTTTTATTGATGACAAATAATTGACGAAAAATAGAAAAATCATTTGTAGGAAATAAGGATACGTTGTCATTGTTGATAAAATTCCAAATATTTTTAATTATCGGTACTAAAAAAATACCAACTAGACGTTTTAATTAACCAGTTTTTCTCAGTGTAGATTGATTACCGTTAGTGAACATTACACATGTTTTAGTGACTTATTCACTTGTCATGAGTGACTTATTCACTTGTCATAAGTGACTTATTCATTTGCGATTAGTGACTTATTCACTTGTCACTAGTAAATTGTTCACTTTTCGTTAGTGACCTGATCACAAGACATGACATCAGTGTTTTATTTACTCGTCATCAGTGACTTATTCACTAGTCATAAGTGACTTATTCATTACCTGTCATTAGCTAGGTACTATGAAAAATGACATATTTATAATGTTCTCTGAAAAATGATAACCTTGGTGAGAAGACAAAACTCGCGCATTCAAAGAATTTATTGCATGGCTATGATGAATCAAGAAATTACAAAAAGGTAAGGCGGACGACGAATATTGAGACACTATAGATACCGGGTATATCAGGATCATGGTCTGTGAAAAACAGTTCGTCAGATGCACTCGTGCAATTTTTTTTTTCTTTAGATGCTGATGAGAGAATGAAATTGAAATTAACTTTCATGCCCATCGAACGTCACTTTCTCCCACTTCGAGTATCATCGGAAGTGGAATATAGAATCCTGTGTATAGAGTTTGAACAATTTCAAATTTGAGCGATTTCCGATGAACACGAAATATTGAGACTATCAAACGTCCTCAACCCCCTAACGTTGCACACTGGACTCGCACTCAACATGATACATAACAGGAAAATTTTTCAGATATAAGTTCCATGATATTGTTGAAATAACATCGCAATAATGTTCTTCTGAAGTATCCAACATAATAATGAGAAGTAAAACTTTTGAGGGTTGCTCGTAAGGGGGCAACCGAATGACGGATAGAACAAATTTTAGAACAAATTTTTTTAGAACAAAACGTTGAAGAGACGTTGCATCAATAAAATAATCAATAATATTAGATAATATTGTAATATGTTGTTTCTAGGTTATTCAGATATCTCATATACAGAGTTGTTATGTTATGTGTGCAACGTTTCCGTTTCACCCCCTATAAAGTAGAGTACCTGTATACAAAATAAATTATAACCTTGTCAACTGTCAAGAGTCAATTCGATTCCATTCCAGCCATACATGGTGAACAGGTCAATCAGTTTGATCAGTGAAAATATTGATTTTCAGCTATTATTTTTAGTTATCAATAGTAAGTTGAGAACTGAACAAGTCTTGGACTCAAACAAATTCAAATGAAAATATGAATTGCTCATCATTATACCTACTTAGATTCCAGATTCCAGGTTTGCTCTGCTGGACTATAAATATACAACCAATCTGTATCTGTATTCCATGATATGTGAAAAAGTTGGAGAGATATCATAGCTAGAAGCAGAATAGATACTTCCAGAAACTCGTATATATATTTACCTATTACTTATCAGAATTCAAGACAATATGGTCCAGTGAGAGATCACTGGATTATGTAGAAGTCAAATATCTAAGCTACCCAACAAACAATGAACTACCGGAAATAAATTATTGGCCCATTGCTTTCTTCGCTGGGAAAATGACTCCAACAGCAAAAATATGTTGGCCTTTCACATTCTTGTAGTCACTTTGCCAGTGGAGCAGATAAGTATTGAGCCTTTATCCTTTAATTGACTTTGGTTTTGCCGGGAAAGACAACAAAATTGGTTACTCAATCTTCAAGAAGGCCAATGCTGGGCATTCAACTATGCCTATATGTTCCAGATAAACATTAATTTTGCTAAAGAGTGAATATAGTACCTTTTATATTTCCTACAATACCAATTGAATATCATTATCGAATAAAGTTGACTAGAATATTGAAAACTACGTTCAAATATCTAATAACATTTATTATCTCTACGATGCATGGAAATCAGGTTTCATTATTTTATACAAATTCTCTAAGATTCGTAGATATATGTATATGACTGAAAAAAAGATATCTGATGTCTGCATCCTTGATTTTTGACCTTGCAGAACTTTTTATGAAAGATGCTTTTTTTTTAGATTTCTTTCATAAAATTATTAATGAAAAATTTTAACATATGCATCGATAAGAAATTATTGTAAGAAATGATGAAACATGATTTTCAATGTAGGTAGATCTTATCAGATATTTGAACATAGCATTCAATTCTAGTCAACTTTTCTATATGATAATTTTCTATATTGTCAATAATAAGGGTACTCTACTCTTGAGCAAAATGTATATTTTTCGACATACTTACCTCGACATAAAAATGCGATACTTAAAAGATGTTCGCGTTTTTGTTTTTAGGCCTTGCAGAACTTTTTATGAATAATTACTTTCTTCCTAAAGCTAATAATAAGAGAGTTTTCCATTTGTCACCGACTTTTTCAGACATATACTGTATGCATTCCTAGAATGATCCAAAATCATCCGAATGGAATTATACAATGAATTATTTCTCTCAGAATATCAAAGTGTTAGTTGAAATATGATTATCAGAATATATTAGTTTGGAATATTCTCTTATCCGTTTCGATCCGTTTACATCCTACCGATAGTGACTTCATGAGTACGAGTACGAGTAGCTAGTCATGTTCTCTCTCATAGAAATTAACGTTCCCGTCGCGACCTTTTCTTGATGGCCTCGTATCAATGCTAGTTATTTTGCTGCAACATCTAGTTATGGGAGCAATGTATTAGGCCTTCATTTTACCGCAAATTAATGTTTGTTGCATGGTTAGGCAAGACTGGATTTATGAATCAGAATAACTAAAATGATACTTAGATAGTGGTCAATCTGTCTCAAAATATCACTGTGTAACTGGATTATCCATCTTTCAGGACTACGGCAAGATCAATTCATTAACACAGTTATATTCAGGGATAGATCATTTTCTCTGCCTTTTCTAATGATCATTCAGATGATTCTCCTGATGATTCCAGAAAAAATAGACATAACGTGAAAACACCTAGAAAACAATTATGTTGTTAATATACAATATTGTTTCGATGTTTTGAGTAACATTGTATATACGTTATGGAGTAACATTGATTTCATGTAATTCCTTATATATTTATATAACAATTACTATTGACATCACATTGTGATATTTAAAAGAGGCACAAAGGCCCATTGCCGCAACGTTTCTTTTGACATCAAGCATCTCTCTGAATAATATCACAAAATAATAACGTAATATAACATTTATGTTTGAGTTATATGTTTCAATGTTTAGTGGACATTGCAGGTGACTCTGGCTATCTGGAACCCCGTTATTCTTTCATCGAACGCGTCAGGAAATCTATATAGAAATTGTTCAATGGCGCGTTTCACCGCAGGTCTAAGAAATGTCACGAATTCACTCGGATTGTTCAGGAACTTTGTAGGTATACTTTCTCAGAGATGGTAGAATTATACACCATATCGTTTTCGTACCCTTACAGAGATCCCAAATAACCACAAGACAAGAACTATTCCAATCGGCAACCTTGTGACTTTCGAGCGAACATCTTGAGATCATTGATATACAGGGTCGCTGATATGTATGGAAACAGGTGAATATCTCGGTAACCGGTCGTTAGATTTTTTTGAATTTATGTACAGTGTGATTTCAAAATGTGGCGGATTTGAAAATGTTATAGCCAATGTTGCCACTTTTTCAGTTATTCCGGATTTTCATTAACTTCCTCATTTTGAATAAAACACCCTGTACTTTATTGGATTTTCAGATACTCCTTGAAGAGCTGATTCCATTGATCTATCACATTTGGGGTCTAGCGGGAATGATTACATAGGTATAGGGTGTTTAAAATCTAGATTTTTCAATTTCAGGATTTTTTTGTGTCGAAACTATCCATTATCGATCAAAACCGCTCTCATGTTCCTATCTTTACTTTTGATTTAGTATCTACTGACATTTAAATGGAACAGATACAGAGGTTGATCAGAATTCTGAATCTTGAACCACTCTGTATTTGTTCCAATTGAATGTCAGCAAATTGTAAATCAAGAGTAAACATAGGAACATTGGAGCGGTTTCCATCGATAATGGATAGTTTCGACATAAAAAATCCTAAAGTTGAGAAATCTAGATTTTAAACACCCTATACCTATGTTATCATTCCCGCTAGACTCCCAAGTGTGATAGATCGATAGAATCAGCTCTTCAAGGAGAATCTGAAAATTCAATAAAGTTCTGGGTGTTTCATTCGAAATAAAGAAGTTAATAAAAAATCCGGAATAACTGAAAAAGTGGCAACATTGGCTATAACATTTCCAAATCCGCCACGTTTTGAAATCAGACTGTATATAAATTCAAAAAAAATCCAACAACAGGTTACTAAGATATTCACCTGTTTCCATACATATCAGCGACCCTGTATTTATTTTTCTCCTCTGATCACTCTTTCCAGTATACGCATATTTTTAATTCAATTCAATCTAATTCACTTCGTGCCACTTACCGGTCGCTTTAGTTCGAAAAGTTTTAGATTCCATTCCGATCCAATCCTTCGCTTTAGGATTCCTCGAACCCTCCAAGAATACCGTATAATTCGAAAATGGTAACAACCCATTCAGAATATAATGTGGGCCGTTGAAATTATAAGTGTAATCTTGCACTGCTGTAGTATTAACACACCATTCGTGACCACAAGAAGCCTGAAGCCTGATATATATCTGACCCTCCAGATCCTCACAGCTCAATTCATTCAGCCCGATGCTAGCACTCTCATGGTATGGTTCCAGTGAAGCTATGGACATCTTCTCTTTATCTGTTAATTGCTCTAAAAACCATTATCAATATCTTGTATGCCCTTCAGGGATTCAAAGGGTACTTTAAATCCCTATTTCAAAAAGAGTACATTTTAAATCCATAGGAATTTGAAGAACCATTTTTTTCTCCGAAATATAGATCACCATAGTTACTGGGGTCGTTGATATAGTAACTATCACCCCCTTTGATGACGTTTCAGAAATGGAGTATCTACCGTTTATAGTGACATTAAATTTTTTTTCTTTATTTTCAACGTTAAACCTATCCTAAAGTGCATAAAATAGTATATACACCTCAGGAAAAAAGTGTTTTCGAATCCCTCGACAATTTATAGCCATCCCGTTGGCGAGCTATACATTTTTTGTCTCGAGATTTTAAATACCACTTTAGTCCCTAGGTGTATAATGTACTATTTTCTACAATTATGCAAAAAACAAACCATTATTGAACTATTTTCATTAGAAAAAGTGGTTCTTTATTGCACTCATCTGTCATTTTACTACAGCTGATCTTGACATGACTCACGTAAACGTTCAGCTAACTCGCGACATGTTTTGTCACTAGATTCTAGAGACAAGAAGAAACAAATAAATCGTCGAGAGTAATAATAATAATAATTATAATAAAATTTATTCATCTTTTGAGATCACACACAATGATATATGTCAGGATTACAGGTATCTACAAAAATACAAAAATACATAGAGTTGAAAATTAAATTCAATATGGCGCAGTATGCAAAGCATTGACTTGACACATATTATCAGTAGAAATTGTATACACGCACTTCTCAATTAAATAATTCTTGAGAGCTCTTTTAAAAATATTTTGGTCATTCAAGGATTTTATGGATAGTGGGAGATGGTTGAAGAATTTCATTCCATTATACTGTGGACAGTGCTCATATAGAGTGGTTGAATGTTTAGAGACACAAAATTGTTTTCCATGTCTAGTTGAATAGTTATGGAAATCTTGGTTTTTAGGAAATTCAGTGAGATGATTCTTAGCATACAAAATACATTTATAGATATATATTGACGGAAATGTTAGGATTTTGTGGTTTCTAAAGTGTTCTCTACATGTTTGTTGAAAGTCCAAATTAAAGATCAGTCTGATTATTCTCTTTTGCATGATGAAGACTCGGGATGCATTGGGTGAATTTCCCCATAAGACAATGTGATATGATATATGAGAGTAGAAGAGTGAGTAGTAAACTTGTAGAAGCTGTTTCGGATAAAGTGTATTTTTGAGTTGTAATAGAGCATAGTACGCACTGTTAAGTTTTTTACAGACGGTGTCTATATTAGAGGCCCAACTTAGATTACTGTCTAACATTACACCTAAAAATTGTGTTACCACAGATGGACAAATATCTTCCCTTTCCACTTTTACAGTGAATTGACTTGTTAGTTGATTTCTAGGGGAGAACTGCATGACTACAGTTTCAGTGGAATTTAAAATCAATGAGTTCTTTTTGCACCACAGAGTAAAATTTTCAGCCAATCTGTTTAGTTTATAAGCAAGTTCAGCAGGGGTTTCACCATCTGCAGCCAGAGTGGTGTCATCTGCATATAATACAGTATAATCTGCTTCAGTATGTATCGGGAGATCATTTACATATAATAAAAATATAAGAGGGCCAAGTACAGATCCTTGTGGAACTCCTCGTTCAACATCTCTGAATTCCGACCTGTTATTATCAATTTTCACACATATTTTTCTTGTTTCAAGATATGAAGATAGCCAGCTCAGAAAGACACCTCTAAAACCCAGTGCGTATAGTTTGTTCTCTATGATTGATATACCAATACAATCGAAAGCCTTTGACAGATCGAAAAAAAGTGCACCTACATACCTCTTTCTATCAAGTTGACTATGAATGTGATTAAAGAAACCGGTTGTTGCACTCTCTGTCGATCTGTCTGGTAGAAATCCATGTTGATGGTTTGTAATAATATTAGAGTTTTGTAAAAAGGATAACATGTGTTTGTAAATGGATTTTTCAATAACCTTGCAAAGTATTGTAGGAACGGTGATTGGTCTGTAATTCTCCAGGGAAAATTGGTTACCTTTTTTAAAAACCGGTGTTACGACACCAAGTTTGAGATCAGAGGGAAATTTTTCTAGTGTGACGGATTGATTTATTAAATATGCCAGAGGGTCAGATATATTAGGACTGATATGTTTTATAATTTTTGTAGGGATACAATCAATTCCTACTGTATTAGTTGATTTTAGTGCAAGAATGATATCTGATACTTCAAATCGATCTACCCCTATAAAATGAAAAGTATCTTGAATATACATAGTGGTGTAGTTTGTGAATATAGTATTAGGGAAATGTTTACCTATAGCAATACTAGCACAGGATGCGAAATGTTCAACAAATGCATTTGCCATATATTTTTTGTCATCGATAAGATCATCTCCGATTTGTATTGACTGGATATTTTTTGAGGCATTGTTTTTACCAGTTTTTGTATTCACCATTTTCCATATGAATTTCTGTTTTTGTTGAGGAGTTTTATTTTCTAGAGAACTCTGAAAAGAAGTCATTTTAGTCTCATTTACTTTTTTGATATACTGTTTCTTCTGTGTTTTATAGTTTTGCAGAATAATTGGATCAGAGGTGTTTTTTGACAACCAGAATAGATTCTTCAAGTCATCTCCCATCTTCACAATCTCATTTGTAATCCATTTAACAGGGAAGTGCGTGTGTTTAAATTTTTTTGTTATCATTTGGCAAGTCAAATCCATGAAGTACGTTAATGTATTAATAAAAGTTGCAAAAGCTTGATCAATATCATTTGGATAGTGGAATATCTCAAGAAAATATTCCAATTCTATTTTCAATAGCAGGTTCGATAAGTTTGAGTTGGACATATTTCTAAAAGTGAGTAGTGTATCATGATTATCGATATTTTCTGGTATCCTGATATGATCAAACTTGATATCAAGGCCGAAATGGTCACCAAGTGATAGATCAACAACTGACTCTTGATACTGGATTGAAGGGTGAATCAGGAAATAGTCAATTTTAGATTTTGAAACATGACCATTTTTGTCTATGGCAACTCTTGTAGGTTCTATATTTTGACAGGACAATTTAAAACTTTCTATAAAATCTTCAAACATTATTTTATCATGCGATTCTTTCAGGAAATTTACATTAAAATCACCACAAATCAGTATATAAGTGTAACGGTTTATCACTTTTGTTAAAATATTAGACATTTTTTTTATGAACAATTCAAGGTTGCCAGTGGGTGATTTGTAAACATTAAATAAACAGAAAGTGGCGTTTTTCAATTTAAAGGATACTCCACAGCATTCAAAGTGCTCATCCTCAGCGAAGTTCTCAAGAAAATGTATGCTTTTAGTTGGCAGTGATTTTTTGGTATAAATAAGAGTACCACCATGGAGTTTTGTGGATCTGCAATATGTATCTGCTATTTTATAACCACTGAGATTTATAGATTCCAATGAATCAATGACACACCAACACTCAGATACACAGAAAATGTCTGGCTTGTCACGTTCCAAAATTACTTCAATGCGATTCATTTTGTTTTTTATTGATTGTGTATTTACTGAAATAATTCTTAGTGTGTTCCAACTTGGGTATTCACTGGAGTCTGAGTTGGAACTGCTTTGGAGTTCTGTGGCTGGGGACCCAACGTCCTTGTTGTGGTCCCTTTCTTCATAAAAAAACGATACTAGAGCTCCATTTGGCCAGATTTCTCTTTGCCATGCAGTTTTCAGTTGATCCTGCCTTATAGTCACCTTCATGGAAGCGTAAATTTCTGGTTGTTTCGATAGATGAGTTTCACAGTTGACGCCGTCTAAGTGTGCTTTAAGAAAGTCTTTCAACTCTTCTGGTTTAGTTGTTGGTTTGAGTCGTGTTACATGTAGGTATATCAGTTTAGGGACCGTCTCGACTCGACATGGTGTTTCTGTTTTGCCAACTAAGAATTTTCTTCTTCTTTTATGAACAACTTGGGACCATTCGGCATAAGGCGGTTCTAGGTTTTCAGCTTCTGAATTCTGATTTTGTTGAAGATTTCTCATTACCGTACGTGACTTGGCTTCTAAGACAGCCATGCTAACTTGCTGAGAGGATATGGGTTCATGGTTCTGGTTTCCCTCTTTGTTCTTAATTTGTACAATACTCGCATAACTTGGCAACGATTGTACCTGGTTCAGTGCCGACGTAGCTTTAGCCACTACCAGATTCTCTGTTTCCACGTCCACAAGGTCACCATTATCATCTATCTTCTTTTGAACGCGTTGAACTGGGATGTTCTCGTTCTGCTTGTTTATATTCTCACTTTTTTCTAACTGTAAGATTTTTTTCTGTAGTTCACGAATTATGAAATTCTTATGGCTGATTATTGTCTTGAGATATGTAATTTCCTTCAATACAGGGTTTTCATCCAGATTCGATAGATTGTCAGTGAATAGGTCATCTGGAGCATCACAACTTGTTGATTCTTGAGTTGCATCATCAGAGTTATCACAGCAGATCATCATTCCCCCATCCACAAATTTAACATTTTTTATTCTTTTGGCACAACTAGGATGTGCATTCATATCACAAATACTACATTTAATTCCACTTTTCACTATTTTATTATAATATACACAGACGTTACTCGGCACGTCCTTCTCACTCCCCGCCATCTTACAGATATCTTCCGTAGCGGAGGGATACTACGTAGAGGAATCACTTGCAAACAAACTCATCAATATTGCAAAACATATATCTCAGCCTGAAGACGATGACAATGAACAGATGCAGATACCAAGTACTTATTATAGTACGTTCAGAGAGGTCGCAAATCAAGAAGTAGAATTTAAAAATGATTAGATAGAAGAAGAATGATAGAAATATAAATAGGTATTGAAAATTGTACAAATTGTACATTACTTTAAACATTAGTGGTAAAAATAATGTTCGAGTCAAATTGTTCCCAATGTATTAGTTCTTCTTTCCCAATGCAAATCGATAGTGATAATTAATTACTAAATATTTTGCTATTCAATTACTCTTTTAATTCTTCTACACCAATTAGTGTCACATCAATGAAATATGTTTTTTTTTGTCATGAACGCAAAAAAAAAATTGTATGCAACTTGTGCAAATAAGTGTTTATTGCGCTTCACATATTGTCCAACAAATTTACGTCGCGTGCAATAAACACTTACTTTTTGCACATGTTGTATAAATATCTATTATGCACTTCAGGGATTCAAAGGGTATTTTAAATCCATATTTTCTGCTAAACCATTGGTACTTTATATTCCTTGGGATTTGATGTACATTCTAAATCTCTATAGGGATTAAAAATACCACTGTTTTACCCGAAATCTGGATCATCATAGTTACTGAGGTCGTTGATACGGTGACAATCAGCCCCTTCGATGACGTTTAAGTAAAAGAGTTTACCGTTTAGCGGTATTTGATTCTTTTCTCGTTATTTCGGTCGTTTTATCTATCCTAGAGTGTATAAAATAGTATAAACACCTCATCAGCACTTAAATCTCTCGACGAATTATATATCTACTTTATGTCTCCGGATTTGAAATTCCCTAGGTGTATAATGTACTATCAAGCACTCCAGGGATTCGAAAGGTACTTTAAATCCCTATTTTCAGGAAAAAAGTTGTACTACAAATCACTTGGGATGTGAAATGTACTTCAAATCCCTAGGTATCGGAAGTATCATTTTTTCCCGAAAACAGAGATTTAAAGTACCCTTTGAATCCCTAGGGATTCAAACTGAATTTCTCTGCTATAAAATCTGAATTCAGAAATTAATTTCCAATAATAATTTCAAACAGAGAAAGTCATAAAAAAAATCAAGTTTAGCAGGTGGAGCAAGCACAAACGAACAGGCCTTATCAGTGACTTCGATGCATGTATTTAGAAATCCTTGAAAGGTACTGCTCAATTCAATCAATATTCAGGGAAAAATGTATTTCGCATTCCCTTTGATGAAAATTTATGTCATTTTTTGAGAGTCCGCTACTGACCACGTTTTGATATTTCAAATAATAACAAAATCAATTATCTGAGTTCCATCTAACTGCAATTTTTTTATAATTTTTCTTGGTTTTCAAGATATTTGACATGAATTCATTTTGGTGCTTCCCCATACTTGTTTATGATGTTTGTTTTATGATGTTTATCATGTGTCAGGATCATATACTGCAAGTGTTAACCTCATTTGTGTCGAGTTATTGACGACAATAATAATACTTATGAACTATTTGAGCATATGATAAAGTTATTGGTCATCTTCAAATTTTTTTGTTTTTCTCGATAAGTTTTTTGGCGAAAAGAGAGAATGAGAGGAAACGACCAGTTCCTAGATCATCTGATGACGAGCTTATGAAATGGTAAACATGAATATTTTGGTCAATAACTCAACAAAAATGAGGTGAAAATTCGCGAAACATGATAGATAATCCTGACATTATAAAAAAATATGCAGAAGCACCAAAATCAATTTTGTTATAGATATCCCGAAAACCAAGAGGAATTTCAAAATAACTGCAGAAAGTGAAAAGTTAGATAATTGATTTCGTCGTTTATTGAAATATCTAAATGTAGTCAGTGGCGTACTTCAAAAAATTTACATCAATTTTCATCAAATAGAATGCGAAATATCTATTTCCCTTTATATTGATTGAATTGGTTATGACATGTTTTTCATGCACATTCATACTACTGAATTGCCCTACGAATTTGAGAGTAGTACCTCCCATGTATTTTGAAATATTTAAAAAAATCTGGAAATACAATTATTTTTCATTGCCCTCTCACGGCTCAACGGTGCATTTTCTTATAGAGGTTAGTTGAATTCAATCGATCTATTTTGGTCTCTAGTTCAACCTGAAGAATTTATAGTAAGTCGTTGTGGGTCACCTTGTACAAATAATGAATCAGTAGTCATCTTTTCATAAGAAACAGAACGTATACATATGTTTTTGGGAGTTGTTTTGCCTCGGCTCTTGACCTATTGTGAAACGCCTATATATGCATATCCAAACCTCCAGCACATCCATTCGGTGCCAACCTTGAACTATGTCGAACATCACTTTACCAACACTCGTTCGTCTATAGAACCGCAAAGCTTTGAAATTCTTCACAAATGGAAGTATTCCTATGAACTTATAACCTCCAGAAGTTGAAGAAAAAAATCCATACCTATACCTCCACTCATTATTCTTTCTAGCCATGCACGCACGATGTTCGTCGAAAATTATAAGAATTTCCTGTCGTGTGCTCTAAGAGATAAAAAAATCATTATTTCCTTATTTATTTAGGTTAAGATCTGAGTTTGGTATAGGTGAGTTAGAATATCAAATGAGAACATAGACTTTTATGCTAAATCAAATGCGAATGAACAAAGTATTTTCAGATTTGCAGAAGACTTTCATGAAGACAACCTGGATTGACTTTTAGCAACTGGAATAAAATGAAAATAAAATGGTTATATTGGAATTGAACAAAATATTGAAAAATTAATCGAAATCCATAGGTTCGTATACCAAATGAAGATGATGGATAAATCGTAAATTTTTGATTACGTTTCGACTACTGATACGTGAAAACAAGAAAATATAAGTCACAAAAATAGTATACCAGATGGCAAAGTACTAGCATTAACTGTCAATGGGTCTCCTGATCCAAAACTTGTGAAAGCTCGAATAGTTATTCCATATGAAGAATATGATTTCAAACTATATAAGCTTATCATTGGCGTCGCGGCAACTTCTTCAACTCCTGGATCGACGATGGTATTTCTTTCAATAGTACAAGGAACTCTATGAAGTAACTGAAATAAAAGGGAAAATGATTATGAAGGAATATAAGAGAGATGTTTTATAGGGTGTCCCAGAATAACGTACAATATGATCACTGGAAAACTGAAAGAAGTTAAATCAATTTTCTTCAAGGAGAATGCAGAAAATCTACATATTATTATTCCCTGATAGCACAATTATGTCCGATAGGTATATTCAGGAGTTCCTGTCGAGACATTCAGGACGTCTATAGGACGTTCGAATTTGGTACCGCGGATGTCCATTGAACGTCTGTGGGACGCACGAATGTACCACTTGAGGACCAAATAGGGACGGCCTTGAGGGATGTCCATGGGACACTATCGGATACTAAAATCCTACAGTATTTCTCACTAAGCACTACGGAATACATCCCTAGGACATCCGTAGGACAACCTATCTGCAACGCTGAGTGATATTATTCGGAAGTTCATTGGATGTCCGAGGGACGTACAAATTATTCGATTTTTTTGGGTCTTCATAGGACCAGATCTTGATGATGAGGACATCCTGTTGAGTTGATGTTCCGTAGATGGTCCCCAATAGATCCTGGAGAAGGTTTTCAAGAAGTCCCATCAGAGAAGTTTACCAAGGATGTCCAATGGACTCACGTAAAGGACATTGACGGGGAGTATTTATAGCCTACGAGCAGTCATTCGTCGGTGTGGTGTAAGTTAACATCCTCACGGGGAAACATATTGAATGTAACGATTGGGACATCCGAAGGAGGCTATTTCTAGGAAATTGGAAGAAAAAGATGATCATTCGCTTGCGTGACGGACATTTATATAGGATGTATATCTGAAGTCCTGATGCCAATGTATACCACCAATGGATGTCCCTGAGATGATGTCCCTTAGGACACACTCCTTATATATTGTATATCCAGGTTATACTGAGAACGTCCTTGAGACGTACATAAGACGTTGTACTCATGATGTCTCATTAAATTATATTCTCCGAATCATATATTTGTACTTATTACACAAGTGAACTTGTACCAATTGGGACATTCGACGGATATCCTCAAGGGACATTCGACGGATGTCCCTATGGGACATTTCGAATAATATACGATCCTGAATCCATCCGTGCAGAGATATTTGAAGGAATGTATCGGTCACAAAAAAACCGGAAGTTTTTATTTTCCTCCTCCAGTGGAATATTTGAAAATTTTATAATGAACAAAAACAAAATGGCGCATTCTACCAAAGTATTGTCATTTACAAAAACCGCTGGAGAAGAAGAAAATCAGATTTTTTCCAACCTGTACCGATGTCATCTTAGGCTATTCATTTCTGAAGAGAATGAGTACTCGAACATCGAAAACGAACAAATAGTCCAGTAGATACACTCATTTCTTTGCAATTTGTTATGGAGTGAATGTGCTAATCTCGTATAAAGGATTATTATTATTTTTCTACAGGCTTCATGAAAATTCAATTGAATTTGGATTTCTCAGAGTTATTTCGAAGATAAAGAACTGTAGTACACAATGGAACATTTGAAAATCCAATAACTGAAAGAAACAAAATGGTGGAGTATCCAGAATTTTTGTGATTTTCAAAAATCTCTGGCGAATAAAAAAATGATCATTCTTCCAATCAGGACCGATACAATTTTAGATCATTGATTTCTAGAAAGAATGAGCACTCGTACATCTGAATCGAACAATTAGTCCAGGAGAAACACGTTCTTTTTGGCGAAGTGTTATGGAGTAAAAAATGTGCCAATCCCGTGATAAGAATTACTTTTAGTTTGCTTCTGGCTTTATCAGAATTCAATCGAATTTGGATTTCTTAATGCCATTCCAAAGCTGAATAGCTGTAGTACACCGTGGAACATCTGAAAATTCCATAATTGAAAAAAAAACGAAATGGTGGAGTAGCCCTAACTTTCGTGATTTACAAAAACCGCTAGCAAATAAAAAAAATTTGATATTGACATCGAGATGTAAGTCCATGAAGATTGCGTGAAACACTGAAAATATATAAAACTTTATACTAGTTGTAGTCAAAACGAATTTTGAAATGACCTGAATGTGTCTCCCTTTTGCTTCAACTACGAAACTGAGCCAGCTCTGTATCGACCGGGCTATTTCTAACTCAAGCATCGCATTTTCCACGCAATAATCAATTATTTGCTTCAAATTTTCCAAGTTCTCGAAGTTTCTTCCATTTGTAAATACCCGTTCCTGTAAGGTACCCCAGACATTAAAATCTACAGAGTTCTAGTCCGGGTTATTTGGAGTCCACATTGTTGGTTCGATTAGATAAGGAACTCTGTTATTGAGATAAACAATAGTTGCGGGTGCCGTATGCACAGGAGTACCATCCTATGAATTTAAATAATGAATCATGTTATGTTATTGTTGCTGTTAGTATGTTGTAATCAGATGGAAATATATTTTTAGAAGTTCGTTTTTCGGCACATTCACTCCATAACATTCCAAAAAAGTGTGTACAAGTTCTGGACTATTTGTTAAATCCAGATGTTCAAGTTCTCATTCTCTTTAGAAATTAATGATATAAAATTACTACGGTTCTGAATTGAAGAATTAACATTTTTCTATTCGCTAGCGGTTTTTGGAAATCACTCAAATTAGGGATACTCCAATTTTTTGCGATTATGGAATTTTCAGATGTGCCACTGTGTACTAATGAATACAAATTCGATTTAATCTTGATAAAGCCAGGAGCAAACTAAAAGTAATTCTTATCACGAGATTGGCACATTCGCTCCATAACACTTTGCCAAAAAGAACGTGTTTCTCCTGGACTAATTGTTCGATTCAGATGTTCGACTGCTCATTCTTTCAAGAAATCAATGATCTGAAATTGTATCGGTCCTGATTGAAAGAATAAACATTCTTTCATCCGCCAGAGATTTTTGAAAATCATAAAAATTCTGGATTCTCCACCATTTTATTTCTTTCAATCATTGGATTTTCAAATGTTCCATTGTGTAGGTACTACAGTTCTTCATCTTTGAAATGACTCTAAGAAATCCAAATTCGATTGAATTTTCATGAAGCGTGAAGCAAAATAATAATAATCGTTTATTCGAGATTAGCACATTCACTCCATAAGAAATTGCGAAGAAACGAGTGTATCTACTGGACTATTTGTTCGATGTCGATGTTCGAGTACTCATTCTCTTCAGAGATGGATAGCCTATGATGACATCGGTACAGGTTGGAAAAAATCTGATTTTCTTTGTCTCCAGCGGTTTTTGTAAATGACAATACTTTGGTAGAATCCGCCATTTTGTTTTTGTTCATTACCTATGAAATTTTCAAATATTCCACTGTATACTATAGCCCTTTAGCTATGAAACGACGCCAAGAAATTCGAATTCGGTTGAGAAATGATGATCCGGTTTTTTTGTGACCACCCGATACAGTTTGGGACATTTCTGGGTTGTTTACAAGTGACATTATATAAGATCTGAAGTCATGCCAGAAAATGTACTACTTGAGAAATTCGCTGGATGTCCCTAAAGGAACGTTTGAAATTATAACCCATCAGGAACATGCCAAGGTCGCCCTTTCATAGACACTCTACCATGTGAAACGTCTAAGGGATGCTATTTTTAGGACATTTGAAATGATGTACCAGCTAGGACATGCCATGGACATCCTCCCAGGTAGAACATCATATTGGCTAGAACTTGGTTTCATATTAGCCCAATATTCGAATATTGAATATGGAATTACTAGATTGCACCAATATCAAACCAATTTTTCATTTCAATATTCGATCATCAATCCATTGCCAATATTTTAATAACATTGAAATTTTGTGACCAGCCGATATCAATTTGTCAATATTTATTTGATATTGGAGGAATATTAACGATCACAATATGTCAATTTTCATGATGGGCTGATATTGCATTTCCAATATCAAATCGATCTTGGCAAAAAATATTGACTCAATATCAAATTTATGATGGTTAGTGAATATTGTATTTCATTGTCCAGCAATGTTGTAATAACATTGAAATTTTGTTTCCAGCCGATATTTATTTACCAATATCTATTCGATATTGGTGAAATATTGACGATCACAATGTCAATTTCCATGATTGGGCTAATATTGTATTTCCAATATTGAATCAATCATGGAAAAAAATATTGCATCAATATCAGATTTATGATGGTTGGTGAATATTGCTCTTCGTTGTCCAGCAATATTGCACTGATATTGGTGATTCAATATCATTTCGATATTCAATAATCAATCCAGTGCCAATGTTGTAATAACATTGAAATTTTGTGACCAGCCGATATCAGTTTGCCAATATTTATTTGATATTGGCGAAATATTAACGAATACAATATGTCAATTTTCATGATGGGCTGATATTGTATTCCCAATATCGAATCAATCTTGGAAAACATATTGTATCAATATTTTGTATTTTTATTCATCCAATATTAGTTCATCAATATGCGACCCATTTCAGATAGATAAAACTAATGAAATATGCCAGAACCAATATTGCACTGACATTGGATTTCTAATATCGAATCGATATTCGTGATATTTCTCTTAGTATTTGAGCTACGTTATAACAGCTGGCGCCACTAGCACGCCTCCAACAAACGACTGCTGAGAGACATCAAATACCGCATTCGTTCAACTTGCAAACTAAGTATTCTGGGATACAGGAAACGAAAATGGATTTGATATTGTACAAATATCGCAATTTTTTAATGAGGCTAATATGGCTTCGAATTTTGATTTCGAGTTTTGTTGAAAAACGAAATTCAATATTGGTTGAATATTATAATTCAACATGAAGATAATATTGCAAAATAATCACATCCTCATTTTAGCCAATATAGTAGGGGAATATGAATTCAATATCGATTTCACATATGAAAATTATAAGAAACCAGTTTTCTATAAGTTGGCATCATATATTTGTCCAATCTTGTATACGAATATTAACTCGATATTGGATAGAGCATATCGAAACAAGATTGAAATTCAACATAGCACCAAGATTCCAAAATGTTCACATTCTCATGTTGGTCCAATATACGAGGCAAATATGAATTGAATATTGTATATAAATATAAACATGGTATTGAACGAAGCATATCCAAACAAGATTGGAATTCGATATTATATCAAGATCTCAGATTGTTCACATTATTTTCTTGGCCCAACATTCGATATCAATATTTTCCCAACATTCGCTTATATTTTTCCAACATTCAACCAATATTAGTGTTCTGCCTGGCGCTTGGTCGGAAATTGCATGAGATTTACGGTATGGGTCGTCCCAAGGACACCTATTTTAGGTTCGGCAATTGTACCAAATAGGGACGTCCTAAGGACGTTGATTTCTATTAGAGAAAATTGAATTGGTATGACATGTCTTACAAGCAAATTCACGATAGTAAATCGCCCTTCGAATTTCAGAGCAGTGGATTTCGAAATATTGAAGAATAAATACTGTTCGTAGTTTAATCGAGGAGGTGTTACATTCGGTTACATTCGTTTCATTTGATTATCTGGGATTTTCTCTCCTCGTTTCTACAAAATAAGAATATGAGTATTATTTCAATATATGTGTAGTAGGACAAATCAGATGATTTGCCTCAAAATGTCACCGCGTTCAACAGATTTTTCTATCTAAAAGACAAATCCAATAGCTTGTCAGTGACACTTTGTTTGAAAAAAAGTTTGAAGAGAAGAAATATAGATATATTGAATAAATATCGTTCCTGTAATGTCCAAAGCTGAGTAAAAAATCGATATTCTTCCAATAGGTATGTCTATATTTCTTATCTTCAAACTTTCTTCCAAACAGATTGTCACTGACAAGCTATTGGATTTTTCTTGTAGGTTTCCTGATAGAAAAATTTGTTAAACGCAGTGACATTTTGGGGCAAATCATCTGATTTATCCTACTACACATATATTGAAATGTTACTCATATATTTATATTGAAGATACGAGAAGAGAAGATCCGAAATAATCAAGTAAAATGAATGTTCAAGAATATTTGAAAATAAAGTTATTCTTCATCATTCGCTCACTGCGCATTGGTGAGTCGATTTCAATCGGCCTATATTTTGGTTTTTCGTATAGAATTTATGGCACGTTATTCTGTGACACTCTGTTTCTATCATAGATATATAAAAGCGGATCAATGGTGACAAAATACTTCGTGATTGTTTTTTCATGTCAATATAGAGTGGAAATAACTATGAAGTCGAACACCTGCAATTTTCGCTCAGATTCATGAGTTTATAACTTCCGAACAAACTAACCGATTTCAATTCAGTTTCCAGATTTCAGAAGCTTGTTTCATTGGTTTCCGAATTATTCATTAGGAGAACGAAAGAACGCGTGAATAAATATTTCACAGGACGATGAAAGGCACACTGCAAGCTTGCATCGAATTTGGAGAGATCTTATTCCGCCCAAGAATTTTTTTTCTGAATGAAAATGAAAAACCATTCCAAATATTACATCAGACTCCATGATACAATATGAGAAAACCGAGAAACAATTTTTTGGACGGAATGGGATCACTCCAAATTCTATACAAGTTTGCAGTGTGCCCTGTGAAATTTTTATTCTCAAATTTTCTCATTATTCGAATTCATGCATAATTCTGGAGCCAATAAAACGGTCTTCTGGAATCTGGAAACCGAATTGAAATCCATTGATTTTTTCGAAGTTTTCATCTTTCGTATCTGAGCGAAAATATCAGATGTCCCATTTAAATTGCGGGGCACTGTAAATATTACCATGTATTTTGAATATACTCAAGAAATCATACCTTCGTCTCTATTCTGTATTGAATATTCCCATTTTTATGTTTTGGTTCGATCCAAGAAATATTCAGCCCATGGGCTGAATTCGTATATGTTATATTCCTAACCTCGGAAGGTTCTGAAAAATAATAATGAAGAATCAGAATACCTGGGTAACAAAACAAATTGTGAGTTTGAGAATTCCTCTCATTAACTGCTTCACAAATGTAGTGGTCCACCTGAATATTCTGGAATGATTTTTTCCATGTAATGTGCAAGAATGAGATGGCTTATTCACTCACCCGCAACATTTATATCTTCAGATCTACAGAGGGAAATATAGAATCATTATAGAAATAAATATTTTCAAAGTTGTTCAATCATATGGAAACATTTTCGGATTTTTTTCTAGTATAATTACTTGATTTGTTTCGTCGAAACGGTTTCGTAATGTTTTCACTCGGCAGACCTCATCAAAGCGCAAAAATACATATGACTGATGATGAAATATTCATTTCAACACGAGTTACGTAATATAAATATGGATTGACGAAGAGAATAGTGGATTTTGTGCTTCTTCGGAAATCTGAATATGTATCAGCTATTTTCCACTCATGAAGATATTAAATGAGTCTATTTCATGATTTTTGTAGCTGATTTGTGGCCATATTATTGTTTGACGGATACTTCAAAGTGACAGGCGAAGTCAACTTGCCAATATACTGAATTTTGTCATCGAACATCAACTTTCAGACAAGAAGGCTCACTCACGGCGGCGCCGCGAATAACTCCCTCTGGAAGATCGGATATGCGTATTATATCAAGTATACCGATTGTCCCGTCACGTAGGTCTCGGTTCCATTGTTATTTTGAAATACTCGAACTCATTTTGATACTACGTTTATTTAATAAATCAACATGGAAATCTGTATTTTCAAATGCGAATGAGTAATTTGTTGAAATAGTAATTTATTATACAAGTGAAAAAAGTATCAGATTTTAGCTCGAGAGCTAACATCTGATTTTTTCACCGTGTACCTATAATATACTATCTGTTTCTGTGATGAGATTACCGACGATTTAATAATAATACTAATTTGAAGTTTATAACTGGTAGGCTGTTGTATATACTTATCAACTGAGAAGAAGCCAAAATGCTCAAAGTTGAATGAAATGTTGGATAAATAGATGCAAAACCCGAAGTAATTTCCACATATGCTCGGGAAATGAACAACAATGGTAGATGACGGGAGAAAAACAACTACTTTCCTGATTAGTGACTCTCAATAAGGGAGGGTAACAGTCGTTTTATGATGTTCTTCAGCCTTGGCACTCCTTCAGAACATCATATTAATTGTGCTTTCTGTTTTTTTTCTCATTATCTCTAGAGCCGCGTTACAGTTTTCAATTTTCATTTGCGAGGTGATCGATTGCTGCAAGTCATATTTCTACGTTTTCACCATGAATCGGAAAGACCCACATGCAATTTCTTCTTATAAAGAACAATTTTTATGCTTCTTATTTTTCGAGTTTGGAAAAAGAAGCCATGGTAACAGTGACAATCAATTTGAATCTGGAGATGCATAATCAATAATGCTAAACACCGAGAATCCAACATAACGACAGCTCTCCTAAATGTCACTAGTCAGTAGGCACGCAATGAAAATTGCTGCAATCTTCTTGGAAAATTACGAGCTGTTGCAGCTAGTAATTTTGATTTCTTGCATGGTAATTCTCTTGAAGATTTTATTCCAATTATTTTTTGAATATTAAATGAAATGAAGTTCTCTTGTTATATGCTCTAGAGGAGAGGGGGTGTTTACCCCCTATAATCCCCCGTAGGACCACCCTTTATAGTGACTATTTCACTTATCTCAAAGAAACTCGTATTGACGTGGAAACACTTGCCGTCTTTCAATTATGATTGGTCTATCAGCGTTGGTGTTTTCAACGATGTATCCAAGAATAAGGAAGCAAAATAAGATATTTATAGCTGTAGATGTCAGAATGAATCGCTTTGGTTATATGGCTTGTTCATTTATTATAAATGTAATAAATGAAATAGTCTAGAGGAATATCACTCTTTTCTGAATATCTTCTCATGATTTTGTCTTTCATCATCAACTCCAATTGTGTCGCAGTATAGCAATACCACTCGTCCTGACGGACTCCTCGTGTTGCTCGACAACACAATAACGTTAACAAAGCAATAGAATATCATTTCAAATATCCAGAACATCGTGATATCATTATGATAGTTGGCAATCAATACAATTCAAATGAGTAGATTGTAGAAACGAATAGCAGAAGTTGCGAAGAAAAATTTCATAGGTTTTTCGGGAAAAATACAAAAATCAAGCCAAAAATATTGAATTGATTAATTATATGTATATCAGCTTTGGAGAAATTCATCATACCAACACAAGTTATGAGTCCTTAGCTTTTTCAAGTAGAAAAGTTCCTATCAACGTATTTTATAAAATGCATTTGAGCTACTGGGTGCAGAATGTAAGAAAAAAAATGGAATCAGAATTTTTTTCACGAAAAATGGCTGTGGCAATAAAATTGTTCAAACTATCCTAGGTAAGTCAACGGAATAATTCGTTGTTTTTAATTTCAAATTTTCCCCTTATATTTCAGATTAATCGAAAGAATATTCTGAATGTAACAAAAAAATATTCATCGCGGGAAAACGGATTGAATGGCTCACGGTCATATTATGATGTAAATAAATGTGAAAAGCTCACAGTCATTTCCACCCAGTGTTCATAAAAAAATGAAAAACAATGGTAGATTTCGGGAGAAAAACAACTACTTCCCTGGCTAATGCCACGCAGGATATTGAATTACATCCTCCCGAAATCTATGCATCGACTCGTTTAAACGAATACTGATACAAGTGATTCTTTCCTGAATGCCTATTGATTTCAATTAAGCCAGGCCGCTAGACAACCACAGACCGGTTTCGAGCTCTTTGACTCTCATCAGTGCAGTGTAGTCTCCAGCCAGCAGTCCTAAGACCGCCGACTCAGCGAAGCCTAGCCAAACAAAAATCAAGTTGGCATTATATCCACCCCGAGGCGTCTCTCATCGATAAAATGAAAGTAACGCCATCTGAGTAGAACCGAGGAAAGAATCACTCCAAAACTGAAATTCCCATACGGGAGTGGCTGGCAGCCCGACTGACGTGATATGAACTACGAAATAGCCACAATGCTCACAGTGGAATGAAATAGTAAATAAATGTGAAAAGCTCACTGTCATTTCCACCCAGTGTTCATAAAAAAATGAACAACAATGGTAGATTTCGGGAGAAAAACAACTACTTCCCTGGCTAATGCCACGCAGGATATTGAATTACATCCTCCCGAAATCTATGCATCGACTCGTTTAAACGAATACTGATACAAGTGATTCTTTCCTGAATGCCTATTGATTTCAATTAAGCCAGGCCGCTAGACAACCACAGACCGGTTTCGAGCTCTTTGACTCTCATCAGTGCAGTGTAGTCTCCAGCCAGCAGTCCTAAGACCGCCGACTCAGCGAAGCCTAGCCAAACAAAAATCAAGTTGGCATTATATCCACCCCGAGGCGTCTCTCATCGATAAAATGAAAGTAACGCCATCTGAGTAGAACCGAGGAAAGAATCACTCCAAAACTGAAATTCCCATACGGGAGTGGCTGGCAGCCCGACTGGCTTCATTTTATCGATGAGAGACGCCTCGGGGTGGATATAATGCCAACTTGATTTTTGTTTGGCTAGGCTTCGCTGAGTCGGCGGTCTTAGGACTGCTGGCTGGAGACTACACTGCACTGATGAGAGTCAAAGAGCTCGAAACCGGTCTGTGGTTGTCTAGCGGCCTGGCTTAATTGAAATCAATAGGCATTCAGGAAAGAATCACTTGTATCAGTATTCGTTTAAACGAGTCGATGCATAGATTTCGGGAGGATGTAATTCAATATCCTGCGTGGCATTAGCCAGGGAAGTAGTTGTTTTTCTCCCGAAATCTACCATTGTTGTTCATTTTTTTTATGAACACTGGGTGGAAATGACTGTGAGCTTTTCACATTTATTCACTATTTCATTCCACTGTGAGCATTGTGGCTATTTCGTAGTTCATATTATGATGTCATTCACTGAAAAAATTCTAACAAGATGTCTACAATATCATGTTAAAAATTCAAGTCGATATAATGTCTCAGAAGTCACGAAAGTTGACGTGTCTGAGCATACAGAATTAGCGATGATTAGTTCTCCTCAAGTAAAATTATCCGGAAGTAAAATACCTCTCCGTTCGGATTTCCGGGCGAGAGGTGCTAGAGGGGGTTCACCATCGACTGAAAAAGTCCTCAAGATAGACCTATGTAACATCCGAGGTCTAAGTAAGAACATCAACGATGTCCATCGACATCTTCAAATTGAAAAGCCAGACATATTGGCTCTCACTGAGACACAGGTCTATTCATCCACCAATACGACTTATCTGTTCTGTCCTGGGTACGAACTCCACACACGTTTCAGATTCAAGGCAGGTCTCTGCCTCTACTCTAAAACGAATCTCTCATGTCAACGAGAAAAAACTTTGGAACCAAATAAGTTTTATGTCATGTGGTTCAAACTCGATAACCAGAAACAGACCAAATACCTCTGTTGTCTTTACTTATCACCAAATGATCCATCCTATGAAGAGCTCTCCGAATTCTTGTCTCTGAAACTTGACCGAATTCAACAAAACCATCCAGCAGCAGGAATCATCATCATGGGCTATTTCAATGTACACAACACTGCTTGGCTCGTACACTCTAACAGAACGGATGAAGCTGGGCGACAAGCCGAAGCTTTCGCCATCACTCACGGCTTATCAAAGAACCCACACGAATTCCCTATGCCAATAACCATTCAGTTAACATACTTGATTTATAACTCACTGATAATTCAGCACCCTACACCACAGATGTACGAGCTCCACTTGGCAATTCTGACCACAAACTAATCCCCACAACCTGCCCATTTTTTATTCCATCAATTGCTCCGGCACCCCCACGTCTTATATGGCATTACAATTCAGGGGATTGGGACGGTTTCCGCATGTTTTTCTCCGAGTTTCCTTGGCATAGAGTAGGGAATGTTGGAGAGTTGGTACCGCGGGTGAGTTGGGATAGCGAATTTTTCTCGAGTTTGGTTGGTAGAATTGTATTGTTTTCAATACAGGTTAAGCACATCCGAGGCAGACGTGAATAAACCTCAGTAGCAGACGCGTGTGTTGTTTCATCAAAATACCAGATAACGATTACTATTTATTGGACTCGAAAGTTATCATTTTGATTCATCAAATAATTCGATTTATGTCTTCACAATGTAAGTTATATCTGAAAGTTGATTATGCATATGATGGTCAATGATCAAGCCATATGAAATGTAGTAGTGATTTCATGATTCACTTCAACTTGGCCACTGAAAGTGTGATAGAACAACATGGGAGAGTTGGGACACTATTTCAAGGGAGAGTTGGGACGTCCCATGTCTCCCTTATTTCAATTTTCAAGGTATGTTTTATATATTATTTTCATATTTTCATTACGCTATAAAAAAAAAATCAGATAACCCAGTGATCCCAAATCACATCATGGAAGAAGCCGTTGCCGAATACAAAAATAATGGTGGCTTGCGAAAAGTTGCTGCAAAATTTGGTATACCAAAGACTTCGCTCTCAAGAACTGATGCTCGTTGAATACATTTTAACTGCGTCCAGAATGCATTATGGTCTTAGCAAACTGCAAGTTCGTGAATTTGCATCTCAATTCGCCATAGCCAATAGAAAGGGATTTCCTAAAGACTGGCAAAAAAATGGAAAAGCTGGGGAGGACTGCTGGAAAGCATTCAAAACACGAAATCCTACTATATCTATCAGGAAACCAGAGGCAACAAGTCTGTCACGCTGCACTAGTTTCAACCGTAAAAACGTGGGTGAATTCTTCGATGATTTGGATGAGGTGATGACGAAATATAACTTTGCGGCACATGATAATTATAACTCACGAAACAGGCCTCACGACAGTTCAGAATCCGCGGAAAGTAGTTGCTAAGACAGGGGTCAGGCAAGTCGGCCAAGTCGTTTCAGCAGAGAGGGGAAGTTTAGTGACGAGTTTATTCACGAATGATGCAGCTGGTCAGACTATTCCGCCATTTTATATTCTCCCAAGGGTGAATTTCAAAGAGTATATGCTCAATGGTGCCACAGCAGGAGCTGCGGGAGCTACTCATCCATCCGGTTGGATGACGGATATTAACTTCGCCTTATACCTAAAGCATTTCTTTCAATTCGCAAAACCTCCCGTAGATCGGCCAGTTCTCCTACTATTAGACAATCACGATAGCCACATATCCATTGAGTCACTATTTTCTTCTAGTTTCTAAACGAATGATCCGATTTTCATGCAGTTTATACCAATGACTTCAATAAAATATTCTACATAAGGGAAAGTATTTATTTATGAAATTTTCGACAGAAAAAAAAATAAGTACACTTAATTTCTTTGTAATCATACCAAATGGGGGTTTCCCTCAAGTGGATGTAGGTTTTTTGAAATCAGGTATCAATTTTATTTCGGAAGATTGAAAATTGAACCTGTGAGAAGAAAAATAGAAAATGCCTTTACGGCAACCGATTCGTGGCGCCCTCTGATCACGCGAATTCATGTCGCTCTTTCGCAAAGGCAGCCGCTAGCCAATCTGCAGGCGACCCAAGGGCGTACGGATTTTTAACTAGAATAGTTTTAATTCTCTCAGGTGCTCAGTGTGAGTTCGTACTTTTTCGAGTTCGTGTTTTCGTAATCATGGGAAAAGTGGAAGAAATGAAAGGCGCTGCGGAGGGAAAAAGATTATTTGCAAGTGAAAAAATGATAGAAGGGACTGAATGGATGTACTTTATATCGTAGGTATACAGAAATCAGCCAGATGAAAAGATACACGACGTGACAAGGTTTCGATATATTTAACAACTCTATTGACATACATCAATATACATGGTGATAATAATATGAGAGTAGAAATGTATATACAGGATGTTCTTCATTCCAATACCCCCTCTAGAACATCATCACGTTGATCAAAGAGCAAGCCCATATTTGTAGAGCAGAACAAATGTTTATTAGAACTCAACGGCTTGGTCAATGCATCTGCCACCATTTCTTCAGTACCCACATATTTGACCATTATATCATTGGAGTATATTCTTTCTCTGATGTAATGGTGTCGCACATCAATGTGCTTTGTTCTACCATGATAACCTTCCGACTGTGCTAAATTTGCAGCACTTTTATTGTCACAAAATATAACAGTAGCTTCTTTTTCATTCGGCCAGATTTCTTGAGCGAATTGTCGTAGCCACATAGCTTCTTGCGTTGCAGTAGAAAGTGACATGTACTCCGCCTCTGTCGTAGATAGAGCAATTGTTTGTTGCCTCTTGGATGACCATGAAATGGCACCTCCTTGCATCAGAAAAACGTAGCCGGAACATGAACGTCTTTCGTCAGAATCACTTGCCCAGTCTGCATCACAAAACCCAACAATTTGATTAGAGCCATTTTGACTGAACTCCAATTTAACATCAACTGTACCCTTAAGGTAGCGCATCAGTCTTTTAACTGCAGTCCAATGAGCTCTGCCAGGATTATTGTTGTATTTGCTGAGAGTATTTACAGTATAAGCAATATCCGGTCTTGAACCTTGAGCGATATACAAAATGCTCCCTATTGCTTGCTGATAGGGTACTTTTTTCATGTACTCTATTTCATCTTCATTTTGTGGAGAAATTTCCTTGGTTAATTTTTGGTTGAGATCCATCGGTGTTCTGACTGGTTTACAATCAGCCATATTGTATTTAACCAGTAGCTCATTGATGTGTTTCTTCTGATTCAGGAAAATTTTTCCTGCAGGACGATTTCTTGATATTTCTAAACCAACACAACTAGTTGGTTCTCCCAAGTCCTTCATCTTGAAGTTTTTATGTAACTCATCTTTCAAATAGTCTTTCATTTCCCCGTTGTTTGAAAAAATCAGCAAATCGTCGACATACACAGCAACAAAAATGATTGTTTCACCAGAAACATTATAATAAACGCATGGATCTAGTCTACTTCGGTTCATTCCAATATTCTTCAAAACAGCATCCAATTTCACATTCCACTCCCTGCTTGCTTGTTTCAACCCATAGATGGTTTTCTGCAGTTTGCAAACTTTTGTTGGATTCTGATTGGACAGGAATTCTTTGGGCTGAACCATATAAACCTCTTCACTGAGATCACCTTGTAGAAACGCAGTAACGGCATCCATTTGCTCTATGTCCAAATCTAATTTTGCAGCTAGAGCAATCAGAAGACGTATGGATGTGTACCTGACGACTGGAGAAAAAATCTCTTCGTAATCGATCCCTTTCCTCTGTGCGCAGCCTTTGATAACGAGACGTGCTTTGTAGCGGAGAATATTTCCTTCGCAGTCCTTTTTCGTTTTGAAAACCCATTTACAGTTTATTGGTTTTCGATTTGGTGGTAAATCGGTTAAAATCCACGTTTGGTTCTCTTGTAAGGAACAGTATTCTTCCGACATCGCTTGTTTCCAAAGTTCGGCGTCGTGCCTCTCCATAGCCTCTTCAACTGTCAAAGGATCGGCTAATTCTGTCACATTGGAAATTTTCGCGCAATAAAGCTGATACATTGTCATCAATTTCGGTTTTGGTTGCCTTGAAGATCTTCGTAGAATTTGAACTTCTGATGTAGGTGGGGGTGAACTCTCGTTAGAACATACATTTTCATTATCTGCCCCAACTTCAACTGCATTTGTTTCATTTTCTACGGAGATTTCTTCGGAAGCATGAACAGGTTCTTCAAAAAATGGCATGAATTGTTTTAAATCATGAGTCGAAGTCGAGGTCGAAGTGCTGTTTTGGTCTGGAATACTGTTTTCGATGAAAACGACATCTCTACTCTTCACGAGTTTTTTTGTTTCAGGGCAGATTAGTCGATATGCCTTCGAATCCTGACAGTATCCAACAAAAATCATTTCGATTGATTTCGAATCCCATTTTCTTCGTTTCTGCTTCGGAACATGCACCATTGCTTTGCATCCAAATATTCGGAAATGACTCAAATCTGGAGTATCATTAGTCCATAGTTCTTCTGGAGTTTTCTCTGATATAATTTTGGTTGGTGAACGATTTTTTATATACACTGCGGTTGAAACTGCCTCAGCCCAAAACTCCTTTCCTACTTGTGCATACTGAATCATACATCTAGCTTTTTCAACAATGGTTCGGTTGGTTCGTTCGGCCAAACCATTTTGCTCTGGTGTATAAGGAGTTGTTGTCTGATGTTGGATCCCTGATTTCCGCAAAAATGTTCCAAACTCTTGATTGCAGTACTCTGAACCATTATCAGTGCGTAAAATTTTAATTCTCATTCCTTTTTGGTTTTCAACCATATATTTAAAATCTTCAAAATATTTCTTCATTTCACTCTTGAGTTTCAGAAAATATACAAAGGTTTTTCTCGAAAAATCGTCTATTAACATGAAGAAATATCGTGCTCCTCCAAGTGAAGCTACTTCCATCGGGCCAGAGAGATCACTATGAATGATTTCCAAGAAATTTTCAGCTCTTTTGCCAACATGGGTAAAAGGTAATCTACTTTGTTTACCTTTTAGACAAGCTTCACATGTATCTATCTGTCGCTCCTCGAAGTTGATACCCGATGCCAAACCATTTCTCAATTTATTCAGATCGGAGAAATTAATATGAGCAAGCCTACGATGCCACAATAATGCATCCGATTTATGGGAAACCATGAAGTTATATTTTTCTTGGGGAAAAATATTCAGCTTGTACATGTTATCCACCAAATTTGCATCAGCTACTACATCATTTCTTTTATTGAAAATTCGGCAGACATTTTCTGAAAACTTGATTCGATGTCCATTCCTTATGATGCGACTCACAGATAATAAATTAGTTGATAGACCTGGAACCAGCAGTACATTTTGAATTTGGATGTTTTTTTCTGATCCATTCAAAAGAATTCTTAATGTGATCGTTCCCATTGCAGTAACTTGGAGCTTTGAGTTATTTGCTACAACTATTTCATTCACTTCAGGAGGTGATTTGTTCTCAAGCCAATCATCACGCATCGTCATATGCATAGACGCACCAGAATCGATGTACCAATTCATTATATCGGCCTTTCCAGTAGAGAAGGCCGCCGATATACCTGATGACTGTGTAGTACGTTTTGATTTTTGGGATTTGTCGCTGTGCTTGACGATTTTACAATCTTGTGCTTTATGACCGTATTGGTTACATTGAAAACAACGTGGCCCCTTTCTATGCGAAAACTTCTTATTTTTCGCCTGAGTGAGGAATGCGGAATCATTATTCGATTTCTTTACGTCTTGAAGAAGCTTCGTCTTGATAGAATCCCCTGTGATCTTCACACCGGAACTTTCAAGGCCCATGATCATGGGTTTGTATTCATCAGACAAACCAGCTAATAAAAGACTTCCAATCCACTCATCACTGACTATAAAACCAACACCTGATAGTTTGTGAGCGGTGATAAAGATTGTATTAACGAATTCCTCAACAGAATTACAATTTTCGAGACGTGTGGTAATCAATGTTCTGAGGAGACCAACTCTCCTAGTCAAACCAGAGTCTTCAAATGCTTCTCTCAACTTGTCCCATACCTCTTTAGCTGTCTTCGCGCATTGGACGTGTATATAATTGATTGGATCGATGAGTAATATTATCTTGGACTTAGCTTTAACAATTTTCTTCTCATCATTCTCATTACCAGTTACACAGTCCCAGAGCTCCTCATGTTCCAAATATGTTTGAACAGCAAATTGCCAGGTATTATAATTCTCACGACCCCTGAGTTTCTCTATCGATGGCAAACTTCCTAATCCACTTGATGAAGCCATTGGTAGACGGAAAACTTGTTATTCGAAAATTATTTTCGACTGACTTGACAACTTGTCAAAATTTTTTCGGAATTTTTTCAAAGTGCTGATTATTCACCTAAGATCCGTAAACTTTCTCTTCAGCACGTTCTGGGCCCATAACCTGATAGAAGGGACTGAATGGATGTACTTTATATCGTAGGTATATAGAAATCAGCCAGATGAAAAGATACACGACGTGACAAGGTTTCGATATATTTAACAACTCTATTGACATACATCAATATACATGGTGATAATAATATGAGAGTAGAAATGTATATACAGGATGTTCTTCATTCCAATAAAAAAGACGTAGCCGTAGAAGAGCCCAAAAGAAATCATTATACTGAAAAGGTAAGTCATAGTATTGAAATAACTGATGAAACGTGTTTTCTGCAGATACCTAACTCTGAAAGCGTTAGGAATTGCGACAGGATTATAATTCGAGAAATGTGTGTTTTCCATGTTTGCATTGAATTACATGAAAATATACAAGGGCTCTAATTTGAGATAATAAAAATAAAGTGATTCAAAATTTGAAGTTTGCCAATGATTTTCAAACATCATGTGATGATTCTTATGCATATTTAAATCACCAAAATCCTATGTTGAGTAATACATCTTTCCGAATATGCTGAAATTCGAACTAGACGTTGAATCTTCCCAAGTTTCACCAGTTGAGAATCTGGAAAAAACTGATGATATTCCTCAGTGGTACAAATATATTCGTAATGATCTTGCTTGTACTTACATCTGCATTATTTTCAGTGACCCTTTTAGAGGCATATCTATACACGGGCGACGTTTGGCAGATATTGGATATTTATTGAAGCAAATAACAAAAATATCCAAGCACCCACCCCACCATTCGATTGTACATTCAGTTATATGTATCCAGTTCGTGAAATTAGAATGGATTTGAAAACAAAAATTTGTTTCATTTGCAAAATGTGCAATATTCAAAAAAGCATTGATCTTATAGAAGAAACCGACAATGAAATGGACATCAATAGCATTTCAGATCAAATGAAACCCAAATTAGAAACTTTTCACAAGTGTTGTCTCTTGCCGGAAATAATAGATCCCAGATACCCAAGAAGATTGGAAATCCGAAATTTACTACGGCAATAAATATACATAGTTCAAGTTACATCAAATGTGTTTTTTCATAATGATATTTTTAACGAACCCAGTAAGATTTTATATCATTACCGATTATTACAAATAGACTATACAAAATTTCACATAAAACCACCGACGCTCCATTCTGTGCTCCGACCCTGGGCAATGAGCGGTAGGGAAAAAGTGAACGCAAAGATTGCTCGGCGACATGCCCGTCCGTCTGTAAGTAGTGGATATCGTCAAGGAATTGGGAGAAGCCGTTTGATGCGTTAGTCTTTACTTATTTCTCTTGCACATACAAAGGTCCGCCTACTATTTTGCTAGAAATTTTGAGGTTACTGCTGTTCTACGAGTCGGGTGCAACTGTGTATTCCTCTTAACATTTCCGCCATATTACAATGCTGAATGTGATCCGTGGATGAAGAGGAATCCTAGAAAAACTATCAGCATTTACGAGATTGCTTCAATTTCTTCTCATGCCATGACACCTGCAACTATCCATGCGGCGTTCAAGAAGCTTGGTATTTTCCCATTCGACCGAAATGTTTTTACCGACGCAGATTTTTTGTCAGCAGCCGTTACAGATAGACCAGATCCTACATTACATGCAGGAACTGATCAACATCAACCTGATGATGCAAGTCGTACCTCATCAATCAAAGAGGTAGATGTTCGGTTGGAACCGACTCCCTCCACGTCTATCCAAGATCCCAAAGATCCTAATCAACAAACAAAAACAATTTCAACTCCTGAACAAATTCGACCACATGTTAAAGCAGCAGCTAGAAAACAAATCAGAAGAGGTCGTAAGCCTGCCAAATTACGAATTCTGACACATACACCAATAAAAGATGGCATCATTGCAGAAATCGAAGCTCGTGAGAACAAAAAGCAAGGAATTCGTGACAAGAAAATCAGGAATATCAAAATGAAAATAGCGTCCTCTTCAAGTGAAGATGAAGCTGGTGAGATCCCATACGCTGAATCAGGAGAATCTGATATGGATGAAAGTTTTTCCGATTTAGAGAGTGATAATTCTGATACGGATCTTGACCAAAATATTGCATATCGGACTATCTCCTCATCAGGTTTTCCACTAAGGAAAAAACAATCTTTTATGTTGGTAAATCATTATCTATCTTGGAGGATGGACTGGAAGTGTGATTTCTGCGAAGAAAACGGCAAACCAATGAATTTGTTTTTCCACTTGTACAAGAGAAAAGAGTTGTTGAAATTTCCGACGTAGAACGGAAATTACCTCCTCTGATTCACAAATACGGTACTGCACGTACACAAAACATGGTGCAGTTTCCTAGTAAATATTTGAGGAAAATTATAGACTTTCGTTAATATTTGATTCAACTTCCTTCAATAACATTGTGAAATTTCTGATTTCATGTTCCTTACTCGTACCAAAAAGGCTGAAATGTTTTAATTTTCTCCATTATAAATTTTTTCCTGTTTCTCATTTTCTTTTATGTAAGAAAAAAAAATTCCCAAGACTTGTGGATGTTTCTTGATCCTGTCCCAATTCTCCCCATTGATTGTCCCAGCTCTCCCTCGTGAAAGGGAGAGTTGGGACAGAAACATAACAGTGAACTTAATTTTTTAATACTAATATTCAATCAGTAAAAAAAATAGTAATTTTGCAAAAAGTTGCCCAATGAATCAAGGTATGTTACATAATTTTTCATTAAGGAAAATGTCCAATACTTGAAAGGAGCAAAAAATCAATTTCTGACAAATGTCCCACCTCTCCCACATCCCCCCGCTTTGACTCTATGAGGACCCTTCAAAGTGTGCTGCGGAAATATCTGAGATCATCATCATGCTCGAAATGAGCACATACATACCTCATTCTTTCAAAAGATCATCACCATCGAAACCCTGGTTCAACAAAAACTGTTCTAGAACTGTTGCCTTGAAACAAACAGCCTACCATCGCTGGCGCAAAAACCCTAACCTCGCGACTAGAGCAGAATAGTTGATGCCAGGAATAACTACAGCCAAACAATAGATGCTTCGGAAGAAACATACAATGCCAAGATAAGATCGGAACTCATAGATTGTCCCAATGGCTCCTGTCCGTTTTGGTCCTTTGCTAAAGCGGTCGGAAGGAATTTCACAAATAGTTCATTTCCACCACTGTCCAAATGCGACGACACATTAGCAACAACATCGCAGGAGAAAGCAAATATTTTTGCAGAGATGTTCGCAGCAAACTCCACTTCAAATTCCCAAGGAAAAGTGCCGCCAGACATTCCACCCGTTGAGAGTCGAATGTCAGAAATCGTCTTCCGTCAACGCACTATCAGACGAATTTTTCTTGGTCTCAAAACGAATGAGGCTAACGGTCCAGATGAAATTCCACACATTATCTTCAAAAAATTTGCACCAAAATTAACACCGATTCGCTGCAAGTTGTTTACCATCTCGTACAGGTCGGATATTTTTCCATCGTCCTGGAAGTCAGCTAGAGTCCAACCAATCCCCAAAAAAGGGAACAAGAACCTGTCCAACAACTATACAGGCCCATTGCCCTGTTATCAGTAATCTCCAAAGTGATGGAGAAAGACATCAATATTGAGCTTATCAAATATCTGGAGAGCTCAGGAATCATCAATGATAGACAATACGGCTTTCGCCACCGAGTTCTACTGGAGATCTACTTGCCTACGTCACCCATTTATGACAAGCACGGGAAATCTCTAGCTGTCACGTTGGACATATCGAAAGCATTCGACCGTGTTTGGCACGAAGGTCTCCTCCACAAACTACCATCATACGGCTTACCACCTCAGCTATGCCATCTCTCATCGAGTTTCCTTTCAGGCAGATCGCTTCACGTGGTGATGGACGGTGTATCGTCTGATACCATTGGCATCAATAACGGCGTTCCACAAGGATCAATTTTGGCACCAACATTATTCCTTCCTCATATCAATGATCTTCTGGGAGTAACACCTTGCCACATTCACAGCTTCGCAGTACCCTACATACTGCGTTCTCTTTCAGAATTCCGATTTCTTCCCAGGAAACTAAGAACTCACGGCGCAGGCAGGTCAATGATATCAATGGAGACCTTGCTGAAATCACAGCCTGGGGAACCAACAACCTAGTTGAATTCAACGCCACCAAAACTCAAGCCTGAATTTCCTCTAGAAAGGCGGAACTCAGTATGCCCGATATTGAAATGTCTGGCACCACCATCCTCACCAAGCCCACAATATCTATTCTTGGTATTTCCATCAGCAACACTCTTCCAAGGGATAATCATGTCAGATCCATCGCAAAAGCTGCTTCATGAAAACTCGGATTCTTGTTCCGTGCGAAAAGCTACTTCACACCTCAACAACTTCTTATGATCTACAAAGCGCAGATACGGCCTGTTCTAGAATACTGTTCTCACATATGGGGTTCAGCACCAAAACATACGCTGATGCTCTTAATTTCCATTCGCCTAGTGGGTGCCGCCACACTAACACACTCTTTGACATCATTGGAACACCGTAGAATGGTCGGCGACCTTTCACTTTCTATCGATACTTCCACGGGGAATGTTCTTCGGAAATCTCTGCTATCATCCCTTCACTAGCAATACCAGTCAGACGAGCTAGACAAGCCCAGTCAGCACATACTCTCGTTGTCAACCTCGAAAGATGTTGAACAGCACTTAATCAAAACTCCATCATGCAAAGAACGGCTAGGCTCTGGAATTCATTGCCTGAGAAAGTATTTCCAACAACATATAGTCTCCAGAAGTTCAAAAAAAAATCCAATATCTACCTCCTGTCCCTATCCTCTCTAGGAACACACGATGTTCTTTGAACATTATAGGGATTTCCTTTCGTGCTCCCCAAGCGATAAAGAAAATAATGGTTTCATCATTCATAGACAAGGTGATAAAGCAAGTCCCCATTGCACGTTGGTTTCCAGAATATTCGAGGTGATCATAATTATATTATATAACTCATAAATGGTATAATTAGATCGAATGGCTCTTCTCTAATCTAAGAGTATCAGCGTATGTTTTGATGCTGAACCCCATATGTGGGAACAGTATTCTAGAACAATGCACAATTTTTAAAGATCCAGATATCGTGCTAGGCTTAGTCCTTTCATAATCCATCAATTTTGCGGCTATTTGATAACAACAAAAAAAAAACACTGTCAATGATGTAGTACGAAGAATCATGAGAAGAAAGATATTGTTCTTCAAAAGGAAGCAGAACAGCTCGCAAGTATCGTTCATCTGTCAACAGTCAACAATCTGACAGTGACGTCTTCGCTCAATATTATTGATCGAGAATGTAAACAATATAATAACGATTACAATCTGATGAATCGAATGAGAACTGAAACAGTGAAATCTTCATCGTTAAAACTTTGAAATATCCGTACGCTCGAACATATCGAAGGAGGCTGGCTATCATTCCACAAAAACAACACTGTGGATAAATATTCAAAACCAGAATCGCTAACCACGGTGAGCACTGACAACAGACCTTGTCTAATAGGAACTCGAAAGACTATTTTGTTTTCAGGAGCCAAATAACATACTGATTCACGACAATAGACTGTATAAACTATTTGAGATTGCAAATAGGAGATATCAACGACAATAGATTAATAACACACTCATGAACAAATGAAGATCTGAGAGAAGAGTACGTAAACAAAACCATCTCGATTTGATTTCTAGCAGTATTTTCGTTAGGCAAAAACGAAGTGTAACAATGTTGATAATGTCACCCATTTTCGAGAAAATGAGTGTGAAAATAAAGTTGGGACACCTGGTATTTTCAATTTGAGTGAGCAGATAACAGATAATACCTATCAACAAAAAAACATATTGAGAAATATAGCGAAATGGCGGCAGGTGACGTCGGATTTTCCCGAATCCTGCGCCCCCCGCAAACGTGCGCCCTAGGCCATGGCCTAAAGGCTAAAGGTTGGCCTTCTGGGTAATCCGGGCCTGTCAATGAGTTCGACTGGGAAAACTCACTGTGCCGCGTCCGATCAGGGCCTACTCTATCCCACCGGGCCGCATTTAAACATTCCGGTATAGGATTCGGCACCTGCTTAAATTCTATTGGCCGATTTTGATTTATCTAACCAATTGAAGGGGGAGTGCCGAAATTCGTACCAGAATGTTGAGGGGTGCTGAAACACAGGTCGGAATGTTGCCCTGCATTTTTCGCGGTTTTTGTTCACATATTTACCCTCGCATTTACCTAACCTGCATATTTATTTATTATACCGTCGTTCTCACCTGCAATCTTGTTATTATAGTTAGGTGCAATCATCAATTAGTGAAGTATACCATAAATCACTAATTATGGAAAGATTGAATAAAAGTTTCAGAAAATTTGTATAGGGGCAATGGCAATATGAAGAATGAAACAGAAGTTGTGCAATGGATGAATGATTATGAAGCTCAGTCGTTTACATCATGGCGTTTCAAATCAGGCCCTACAAATATTAAAAGATTCTTGTACAGGTAACAGTTTTATGTTTTTTAAATATTTTTTCATTTGCTCATGAAATGTATTCGAAGAAGACGAAGATTCAGTTTGGCAGGTAACGTGGCGAGAAATCAACCAAAACGCTAAGTCCCATGAAATAGGACATTGACAGACATTAAGTGTTCTAATGATTGTTATTTCGAATTTATTATCTCATATCATTACATATAATCATTCATTTCAAACTTTTTTACCAAATAATCATCATGAATATAAATGAAAATTTCTAAAGTTATTGAAAAATGCGTTCATTACACATTATCTCGAGCTTTCATTTCATCAACATTCCGACCTGTGTTTCAGCACCGCTCAACATTCTGGTACGAATTTCGGCACTCCGCCTTCAATTGGTCAGATAAATCAAAACCGGCCAATAGAATTTAAGCAGGTGCCGAATCCTATACCGGAATGTTTGAATGCCACCGGGCCGTAGTCTATCCCCTCTACCTCGATGCTGACGTCACACGTAGTACTTGGTTGCGATTTCACATCATTTCATATCGGTGCGTTCGAAATTGAAAGATTATAGCTCATTTACTTTAAAAATTAGAAGCACACTCAATCGAGACGGATTGATCCGTGATGAACTTTCGGTAAAAAAATAAATTCATTAGGATGAACCAGTACCGATTTATGATGTGAAGAATTTCAATTTCAATGAAAATCAGGACATGCATTGTACTACGGAATACTAATTTTTGCCAATTTGGAATCGGTTTGCAATGAAAGTGACTGGGTATGTCAAACTAGAATAAAACATCAATTGAATAGTGAGAAAATTATTGAGCTACCTACAATGAGTCCGAAATGAATTAGAAATAAAGAGCGCGTAAAAATTATATTAGTATTATACCTACCTATTTTCCCCGTATTAACGATGTCGCGGTAATTCCCTATAGGTAGAGGGCAATGAACGTTTTATTACTCATGTTCCAGTTGTGGGTCTTTTGATATTATGAGAACTATATTGAATATTGTATTGAATAATTAGGTATTATATATTGTGATGATATTTCCTTTAGAGGGGCTCTAGAAACATCATCAGTAAGATAGGAGTACAACGATCATCCTGTAACACGCATCCCAAATAACGTGACAGAAGATTCTCGAATGTTCTGGAGAACTTTCTCGAACCAAAGCCTTTCAAGGGACCTCATATATAAACGGCCGAACAACTGCAGTCAGTCAGTTGAGCAGCGAGTGTCAGAGAGACAGTTACATACCGCATGATATAATTCGTTTTACATAAATAGTAGTTATAAGTTCTATATAAATTAGTGTTTCTTTGGATCAAATAAATCCGTTCAAAAATAAATAGTGTTGTGTTCGCTTCTGCACCCGAATAACGTAACAATTGGTGTCAGAAGTGTCAGAAGTGTCAGAAGAAGGCTTTACTGTCAGCAGACGACCATGTCCCTGTTCGATTCATCAACATAAATAATTACCCTGTGACGATTGCCGAAGGAACGAAGATTGGAACCTGTGTCCCGGCAGCCTCCATAATCCACCTAGTGACAGCAACCACTGATGGGGCCGGCAAGTATAAAGAACTCGTCTCTGCTGCAAGCTACTCACTCAACAACCGACAGAAGGAGGAGTTAACCGAATTACTGCAGAGGTATAGATCCATTTTCATACCTGCCAATGGAAAAACAGGTAGAACCAACATCGTCAGTCACAAAATCGATACGGGGGATACCAGAACGATTCGTCAACCAGCCCGAAGATTACCACAGGCCAAGAGAGAAATTGCAGAAAAGATCATCCAGGATATGGAACAAGACGGGGTGATCGAGCCATCCAATAGTCCTTGGGCTCCACCAGTGGTACTAGTGAAGAAGAAAGATGGAAACACTCGTTACTGCGTAGACTATCGCCGATTGAACAACGTGACGGAGAAGGACAGCTATATTTAGCCTCGAATTGACGACACACTCGACACGTTGGCGGAATCGAATCTTTTCTCCACACTGGACCTGGCAGGTGGAAATGGATCCGGCAGATAAGGAAAAAACAGCTTTCACCACCGGCACTGGATTATGACAATTCAGGGTTATGCCTTTCAGACTCTGCAATGCTCCGGCCACTTTCGAACAAATCATGGAGAATGTGTTGGGGGGACTCTCCTGGAAGACATGCCTGGTTCATCTGGATGACATCATCGTGATCGGTAAAACTTTTGAAGAACACCTAGCAAACCTAGAGAAATTTTCAAGAGACTCCAGGTTGCAAACCTCACACTCAATCTGAAGAAATGCCATCTGCTGCAGAAACGGGTTAAATACTTGGGACACGTCGTAGGAAGGCAGGGTGTGGAAGTCGACCCTGAGAAGGTACGAGCAGTGAAGTAATGGCCAGTACCAAGAGATAAGCATCAACTCAGGAGCTTTCTTGGGCTCTGCACTCATTATCGACGTGACGTTCGAACGTAACTACTGCGTTACCAGGAGGAAACTATTGGCCATGGTAAAATCATTGGAGCACTTCTATATGTACCTCTATGGACGAAAATTCCAACTCAGGACAGACCACGCTGCATTGAAGTGACTCCTGAATTTCAAGAACTTCGAAGGCCAAGTAGCTCTTCGGATCGAGAGGCTCCAGGAATATGCCTTCGAGATAGCGCACCGAGGGGGGACGAGCCATAAGAATGCAGATGCATTGTCCAGAAGGCAATGTCCACCTGAATGCTCACATTGTAGTCGCTTGGAGGATAAGGAAGCAGCCCTCTGCAGAACCACCGTTGTCAATGAAGATTGGTTACCTGCGGCAATCAAGCAAGAGCAAGAAAAGGGCCCAGAACTTCGGAAGCTCCGAGAATGGAAGAAAGCGAATCGCCGCCCTTCTTGGCAAGAAGTTGCACCATCTTCACAGACTTTGAAGGCGTACTGGAGTCAGTGGGACTCTTTGGTATTAGAAGATGACCTGCTCAAGAGGAATCTCGGGAGCGATGATGGGTCGAATAATCGGATGCAGTTGGTCATTCCTAGGATGATAAACATGGAGCTCACACAATTTATAAACATTATTTCAAAGCCCACTATGTTCAACTTACATTAGATGATATTACCTATGAAGTGAAGATTCATAAAGCGGTATTCTGGTCAACTTTGATCATCAATAACTCAATTATTCTTCATCCAAATATGCAACTCATGTATATTTTTGGAATCAGAAAAAAAAGTTCTATCGACATGTCCGAAAATATATAGGGTGTTCCATTGAAAAAATCAAAGTTGATGTTCTTTCTGGAAAAACGAATGACCCTGTATATGAAACAACTTCACGAACTAAAAGTTTGGGTCGTTTCAAACAACTCTTTTATTCAACATTTTTTCATATCTCCGAAAACAAAAGAGTTAAGGGGGGGTTCCATTTTAAGAGGAGCACCCTGTACTTGGATATGTACATGATGGAACTTCAGGGACACATCTAGGAGTGAGGAAGACACTGCAGTGGGTACGAGAGCGGTTCTAAGAAAAAATGTTCTAAAATTGTTCTATCCGTCATTCGGTTGCCCCCTTACGAGCAACCCTCAGAAGTCTTCGAGAGTCTTGTGCGAGCAAGGAACGACGGGGGCCTTACCTTTTAACGTGTGATCCCAAACACTTTCTTGGGCCATCAGAAAAATTTCTGCAGTCGACGGGACTCGAACCCACGACCGGCAAGCGAATGCGGATTAGAATATGGACATGCTGTCCGCACGGCTACCTGGCCACCACTGCGTGAACTGCAGTGACGACGTCAGGGAGTGGTCCGTAAATGCACCGTGTGCTTTGCCAGCAATGGGCCTCATCGTAAACCAAGAGCACACTATTAGACAGAACAATGTTGGAAGCCCTCTCGAGAGGATTGCCATGGATATCGCGGGGTCGTTTCCAGTGACTGATTCCTCTTGAGCAGGTCATCTTATAATACCAAGGAGTTCCACTGATTTCAGTACGCCTTCAAAGTTTGTGAAGATGGTGCTACTTCTTGCCAAGAAGTACGGTGATTCGCTTTCTTTCTTTCTCGAAGCTTCCGAAGTTCTGGGTCCGCTTCTTGCTCTTTCTTGATTGCTGCAGGTAACCAAGCTTCATTGACAGCGGTGGTTCTGTAGAGGGCTGCTTCCTCATTCTCCAAACTACAATGTGAGCACTCAGGTGAACATGGCCTTCTGGACAATGCATCTTCATTCTTATGGCTCGTCCCCACTCGGTGTGCTATCTCGAAGACATATTCCTGGAGCCTCTCGATCCAACGAGCTACTTGGCCTTCGGGGTTCTTGAATTTCAGGAGCCACTTCAATGCAGCGTGGTTCGCCCTAAGTTGGAATTTTCGTCCAAAGAGGTACTTATAGAAGTGCTCCACCGATTTGACCATGGCCAATAGTTCCTTCCTGGTAACGCAGTAGTTTCGTTTTGCCTTCGATAGCACCTTGCTGAAGTAACCGATGACTTGCTCTTGCCCATTTTGATACTGCGAAAGGACTCCACCAATGCCGATATTACTGGCATCTGTGTCAAGAATGAATTGTCCTTGTGGAAGTGGATACCCAAGAATCGGTGTCGTGGTCGAGCTTTCCTTCAGAGCATCAAAGGCGGCCTGGCATTCTGGATCCCAGTGGAAGGAACGTGCTTCCTCGGTGAGACGAGTCAGGGGCTTTGCGATATCCAGAAACATTCGAACGTAACGTCGATAATAAGTGCAGAGCCCAAGAAAGCTCCTGAGTTGATGCTTATCTCTTGGTATTGGCCATTGCTTCACTGCTCGTGCCTTCTCAGGGTCGACTTCCACACCCTGCCTTCCTACGACGTGTCCCAAGTAATTAACCCGTTTCTGCAGCAGATGGCATTTCTTCAGATTGAGTGTGATATTTGCAGCCTGAAGTCTTTTGAAAACTTCCTCTAGGTTAGCCAGATGTTCTTCATAAGTCTTACCGATCACGATGATGTCATCCAGATAAACGAGGCATGTCTTCCAGGAGAGTCCCCTCAACATTCTATTCTGTTCATGATTCGTTCGAAGGTGGCCGGAGCATTGCAGAGTCCGAAAGGCATTACCTTGAATTGCTATAATCCAGTGCCGATGGTAAGAGCTGCCTTTTCCTTATCTGCCGGATCCATTTTCACCTGACAATATCCACTTTTTAGGTCCAGAGTGGAGAAAAGATTCGATTCCGCCAACGTGTCGAGTGTGTCGTCAATTCGAGGCAAAGGATAACTGTCCTTCTTCGTCACGTTGCTCAATCGGCGATAGTCCACGCAAAGACGAGTGTTTCCATCTTTCTTCTTCACTAGTACTACTGGTGAAGCCCAAGGACAATTGGATGGCTCGATTACCCCGTCTCGTTCCATATCCTGGATGATGCAATTGCATCTGCAATTTCTCTCTTGGCCTGTGGTTATCTTCGGGCTGGTTGACGAATCAGTCTGGTATCTCCCGTATCGATTTTGTGACTGACGATGTTGGTTCTACCAGTATTTTCATTGGCAGATATGGGAATGGATCTATAGCTCTGCAGTAACTCGGTTAAGTTCTTCTTCTGTCGGTTGTTGAGTGAGTCGCTTGCAGCAGAGACTAGTTCTTCATACTTGCCGGCCCCATCAGTGGTTGCTGTCACCTGATGGATTATGGGGGCTGCCGAGACACAGGTTTCAATCTTCGTTCCTTTGCAAATCCACACAGGGTAATTATTCATGTTGATAAATCGAACAGGTACATGGCCGTCTGCTGACAGTAAAGCCTTACCGACTGGAATTCCACGTCCGACTTCCTCGTCATCCTTCCTGGGTTCCATAATGATGGGACTGCCTTGCTCCAATGTACCCTCAATCCGTGCTGCTACAATGGTCTGGCTCCGTTTCGGTAACAGGACGTCCTCTTCTAACGTTACCCCTGCCGCAACGTCCACCCGTGGATGTGAGAAGATCTCTTCGGCACCCACCTTGAGTGTTCGGCTCCAAAAGTCCAGTTGAATTCCTTGCGCACCCATGAGGTCCATTCCCAGAATACAATCTTCTTCAATATCTGCCATGATAGCTCGATGTGGAAATTTGACGGTCCCGATCGATATATCTACATCGATTTCCCCATAAACGGTGGCAGCTCCACCAATAGCAGTTCTCAGATGCTATCTTGAGTTCACAAGTTACTTTCTCGAAGACGTCATGAGTCCACGTCGCAGAATCGTCTGCGATGCACCAGTATCCACCAGCAATGCGCATTTCTTTCCGTCGATCTGTCCATCCACGTAGACGCTGCTGTTATCACGCCGTAGGGAAGCCACAAAGATGAGAGGGTCTTGAGAATGACGGGTCGAAGCTGCCCTCTCGAAGTCGACCCGTTCTAGTTCTCCTGCGGCTGCGTGGAAGATGATCCTTCCTCAGCAGCCTGTTTCGCACGTTTACAAGCTCTCTGAAGGTGGCCCAACTCCCCGGATTGCGTTGATTAAGGCTTCAGTAGGATATTGCCTGGTATTTTCCGCTATGTTTCCGCTGTCGTTCATTGCTCGGACTCTCGCTGATCCTCGGGAAGCTTCTGCTGCTGCCTCGATCTCAAGCGCAGCTGCCAGAGCACTGATGAGGTCTTTTGGTCGATTCAGGCGAACTGCTTTCTGCATTTCGATATCCTGCAATCCATTCACGAACGTTTGGACAGCAAGACATTCCATAAGGGACTCTGAGGATGACGGGTAGACACAGTGGACCAATCGGGCTACATCCACTTCGGATTCTTGAAGATTCTCGTTGGCTCTCTGTCGACGGCTCTTCATTTGTGATTGAAACACTTGCTGCAGATGTTCATGGCCATATCGCCTGTCGAGACGTTTGACGAGATGATCGTAGCTATCAACTTCACCTTCCGAAATGGCTTGCAAGATGTTCAATGCATCACTCCGTACAGCTACTGTCAGAGCCACAACCTTGTCTTTGGATGTCCACCCATTGGCTTTGGAAGCTGCTTCGAACTGCTTCAGATAGTTCGGCCACGATGTCTTTTCATCGAATGTAGGTGGTTTTACTCGATTAGTAGTCCCTGCATCTGGCCCTACTGTGGTTTCAATGAGTCGTTGACCATTTCCAGACTTCTCCAGCAAAGATCTTTTCTCTATCTCGAGCTGCAGCTTCTTCTCCATTTCTTCTATCTGAGTGATGAATTAGGTTGAAACCTGAGCTATAATCTTTTTCTGCTGAGACGCGATATGTTCTTGCTGAGCAAAGATCTGTTCTTTCTGAGCAACGATCTGTTCTTGCTGAGCAGCGATCTGAGTCAGAACCTCTTCCCGATGTGTTGATATCTGGGTCAATACTTTTTCTCGATGGGCAGATATCTGAGAGGCAATCTGAACTTGCTGAGCAGAGAACTGAGCAAGTACCTCTGTCTGAGCTAATATCTCTTCCCGTTGAGCCGATATCTGATCCAATACCTCTTGCCGTTGAGCTGCGATTTGCGATGCGATCTGATTTTGCTGAGCAGTAATATGTGCCAGAACTTCTTCTCGCTGATTTGCCATCTGATCAGCAATATCCTGTCGCTGAGCCGCAATCTGGTCCGTGATCTCCTCCTGCTGAGCCACCATCTGATCCGTGATATTTTTCTGCTGAGCCACCATCTGCTCCGTGATCTTCTCCTGCTGAGCCACCATCTGGCCCGTGATCTTCTCCTGCTGAGCCACCATCTGGTCCGCAATGTCCTGTTGCTGAGCCGCTATGTCCTGTCGCTGAGCCGCTATGTCCTGTCGCTGAACCGATATATGTTCCGAGATCCCAGTCAACATCGATTCCGCTGAAGCTGGTTCCTCGAAGGTGAACGTCTCTGGATTTTGACCTACGCTCACCATATACACTTTGAGAGGATGCTGAAGTGTAGCCTTGATCCCTGTTGTGTCGAGATCTCTCTCCTCCAACTCGCGTAGTTTCTTCATTGCAACGGTCTGTTTACTTCACACTGGAATATCCCACACTTCTGACACCAATTGTTACGATTTTATTCGGGTGCAGAAGCAAACACGACACTATTTATTTTCGAATTGTTTTATTTGAACTAGAGAAACACTAATTGATATCGAACTTATAACTACTATTTATGTAAAACGATTTATATCACGCGGTATATAACTGTCTTTCTGACACTCGCTGCTCGACTGACTGACTGCAGTTGTTCGGTCGTTTATATATGAGATCACTTAGCAGGCTTTGGTTCGAGAACGTTCTCGAATGATCTTCCGTCCCCTCCTTTTTGTTTTAGAAGCTTCTTAGAACAAAACCACTCCCTCTAATTGTTCCATCGATTTTTTTCAGAACATTCCAGAATCTTCTGTGACGTTATTTGTCACTGCGGCATATATTGAGTGTTCGGAAATATGCTGGTGCATGTAGGAATCATTGGGTGGTTGGAGAACGATCTGGGATGCGTGTTACAGGATGATTGTTGTACTCCTGCCTTCCTGCTGATGTTTCTAATGCCCCTTCAAGGGTGATATCATTACAATATAAAATATATATAAAATAGTGACATAATTGTTACGTAATAATCATGTAGTATTTGTGGCGGACATTTCGCCATAACAGTGATGTAAGTCTTACATAACATAGTTACATAACACGTATTGTCAGTTATGTAACACTTATGTCAATTTTACATTATTGTGTTTGCTGGGTATATTTCTTGAACAATTAATCGTGAATCAGTGAATATTGATTCATTTCTTGAAAAAGTCTAGTCTGTATATATTTGATCTCTCGACATTTTTTGATATCTGTTACCGTTTTCCCGTGATACATCAATGAATCGGAAAAGGCAATTTCCAGCGCTTAGATTTTGTCCCTACTAGTGTGACGTCACGTGAGATAGAGTAGGCCCTGGTCCAATCCTGCCGCAACCCATGGCACAGGGGCGCTATAGGAAGTAGTAAAATCGCGTTAACTCCTTACCGTCCAACAAACCATCAACAAATAGAAGATTGTTTCATTAGGATCAAACGTGACACTTTGTTTGACGAGCGAATTGTGAATTTGAGAGCAATTTCCACTTAGCCTTTGGACGTTTCGGGAACGAATCTGCTCCCGTTTTCAACAAGCTAGGTAAAAATTTGATATTTTTCTATATACCTTTATTCCTCTTCTCCGAACTTTTTTTAATACAAATTGTCACTTACAAGCTAGTGAATTTTTCTGTTAGTATCTCTGATATGAAAATTCTTCAAACGCAGTGACATCTTGGGGCAAATCATCAAATTCGTCCTCACACGTATATTGAAGCAATGTTCATATATTCATTTTATAGGAACGAGGAGAGAGAATTCCAAAAAATCTGGAATAATGAATGTACCACCTCCTCGATTAACCTACAGACAATTTTTAACCTTTATTGTTATTTATCTTGTTAATCACATACACTTATGAATTGCATGATATTTCGGCAAGCTATTCTTGAATTAATTTTACGAAATGAATAATCAGTTTACATATAGGTCAAATGATGTTTATGAACTGAAAAAGAACAATACTTTATCTGATTCAGATCAAATTGAATTTTTTATGTACATCTGTTATAACAGTTTGTTTCTTACGTTTAATTTTTTAATTTGTTTTGTATTTTTGTTGTTCATTTTAACGGTTCGTTCCTGTTTTTTATATACTCAAATCTCATAAGTACCAATGACACTGTATTATGTGATATTTGTGAGTATTTTCAAATTGGGAATTATTAGGAATATGATTATTGCTATATGGGAATATGTGTTTTGTTTGTTTTTATTTTGTCGAAAATAGGTTACTTTTCTGTTTACGAAAACAACATAATCTTTTGACGTCATAGGTTTATCTCATTACCATTTCTTGGAATTAGTATAGCATTAAATAGATCTGAATTTGTGATAAGGTATCTACTGATGGAATAAAAATCGAACTGGCAACCTTGGTACGCGCGGAGAGTGAGTTGACAACAACTGTCATTTGGTGTTCTCAAAATAATTATTTACGAAATTCTATAGATTTCACTTGTGAATAGTACCGTGATGTCGTTATAAGTATTTGAGGTCGACGAGAAACTGTAATATGCACCTTGGCGAAAAACTGTCTATTGTCTCGCCTGATTGCTAGCCTTGGTTAATGCCTCGACTATCAATTTGCAGACTCGACTATAATAGACAGCTTTTCCTCCTTGGGGTACATGCATAACTATTACCTATTCTCCAGAAATACATATAAATATGAAGAATTAACAATCACCTAATGATTAACTAATCCATATCATAATATTGAACTCGAATCCATTTCGGTGTTTCATCGAAATTTTACATAGGTGAGTAGCTAGAGCCAGAGACATCGGATGTTGGGGAAATTGTTGAATTATTCACTTCTTGTACACGTTAGTAATTGCGGATTATACCGCGAATTGATGATCGAAATGATTCCTGTGGAAATATATCGGCTCACTCAAGTATAGTTTATGCAAAGTCAGTTGGAAAACTACATCACCGCAAGCCGTCGGTCCCTCTGAAAGTTCAAAGAGTGCGGCAGCGCGACCCGACATTCGTTTGATGATCTGTTCAACTGACTTTGCATAAACTTTACAAATAGTTTTATTTCTCAACTTGGAGTCGTTTTTCTATTATAGAATGAACTTATTCAGCTCTATATCTAGTGGTTCAATGTTACATACCTATTATAATTATGTGCCACACGCCTCACACTGTGAGGTTGCCTCGAACAAAATTCACTGGTTCTTTTCTTCACGATCCCGGGCCTAAGTCGGCTAGTAGAGGGGCTATGTGACTATCAGCCCAAGCCAATCAGAGACCAGCATTTGGTTGGAGGTCACGCCCACTAAAAACCGGCGCGAAATTCAAATTATTCATACGTCGTCACGCCGCCATCGTGAATAAATGAATTGAAAAAAATGTCACCGCTGGGGAATTGAACCAGGGACCTTTGCATTACGAGGCATTCAAATTCATTTATTCGTCTTTCTTCTCTTATCTACATAGACAATATCTAACAGAACAAGCACTTAATATGATGAGAATGCATAAAGAACTATCCTCCACGCAGTGTGGAGTTGGCTGGTGTCAACCAGGGAGTGCTTGGTCTGCGATTAGGGTCTTGGCAAACGAATCCCATCTCCTGAAGCCATGCTCCCTACAATGAGTAATCTCCGAGGTGAACCCAGTTGGGTTGGGGGTGAATACAAACATTGGCATTGCTGAAAATTTTCTTGGTAAGGAGGGAAAATAAAAAGAAAAACCCTCTCTAAATCTCAGTCGCATCGGACTCCGCGTTCTCTGCTAGCATATACCAGGAGAGAAACACTCCGGCCTCAGCTTGACCCATGTCACAGCCGGGCCGTGTTGCTCTCGGGTGATTTCGAATTCTCGTATTAAGAGTCTTACAGATCGTTCAGAGGCTCCCCAAAGACATCGGTCGACTCGTAAATTAACCCATGCTTCTTATAGATTCCATGTTCAGCTCTGGTGGAAGTAATACTTCTGGTGAGTTCACTTCCCTGAACATGGAATCTATAAAATTTGTTAGAAATTTCAGTAATATGATCTTTTATGTACGGGATGTCATGACACTGTTCATGAAGATCTACCACTCGAGAATATCGATTGCCGTTGGTAATGATACGGAGTACTTTGTTTTGCAGCACCTGTAACCTACGTATCTGGGTAGGTGAGGCACTGCAAAACACTGGACAGGCGTATGTCATAACAGGTCTAATTATCTGTTTATAGATCAAGAGCTTGTTATCCAATGTCAGCACAGAATTTCTGGCCAACAAAGGATACTGGCTCTTGATCGCCGCTTGTGTTTTTTGAATCAGATAATTGAAATTTTTCCTGAATGACAGACGTCTGTCCAATTTGACTCCCAGGTATTTCACCACTGGTGAGTCCGTCACCTCCACGCCCTTAACAGTCAAAGGTCGAAGTAAAACATTATTAGTAAATTTTCTACTGAAGTTAATAACTTCAGTCTTTGTATTATTCACGCCGATCTTTGACTCGTCAAAATACGGTATGACTCCCCTGTCCAGATGAATCTGGATCTGTGTCCTGGCGATGTCCGAGTCGAACGAGTGCGCATATAGTGCGGTGTCATCAGCATACAGCGCCGTACTCGTCCTCTCGAACACAGGAAAATCATACGTGTAAATTGAGTACAGCAGTGGTAACAGACACGACCCCTGCGGGACACCCGCCTCAAGTGGAAAATCCCTAGAGACAGCGTCATTTACCTTCACGCGGATCTTACGATTTCTCAAATATGAGTCGACAATCTTAATGGTGAAAATAGGCACCCTAGCCTTTGACATTTTGGACATAAGTCCCTCGTGCCAGACAGTGTCGAAAGCCTTTTCGACATCCATCATGACCATGACTGTATTTTTGTCCTGATTAAAGGCCTCTTTTACCCCGTGAACAATTCGGGCCACTTGGGACGTAGTGCTATGACCCTTGCGGAACCCGAACTGTTCTTCAGGGATCAGGTTCAAGTCTACGACCTGGGCCTCAATCAGTCTGAGAAGAACTTTATCTACTACCTTGGCTACTACGCTGAGCAGTGATATAGGGCGATAGCTTCCTGGTCTTTTTGGATCTTTGCCAGCCTTGTGTATTGGTACAACAAGCCCAGTCTTCAGACACTCTGGATAGTGCTGGTACTTGATGATGGCATTGATAATATAATGCAATTGTACTATGGCCTTGCGAGACAAGTTTTTTAGGAGAACTACGTCTATCCCATCGAGACCCGGCGCTTCATTAATATTAAAATATCTAATTATATTGTGTATTTCTTTCGGATTGCAGATTGATTTGCTCAGGACTCGACGAGATAAAAGCACCGCAGGCAAGGCCCTGATTCGAGTCGCTACGGCTAGCATGTCCTCTTGAACCGCCCCTTCAGGTTCTTTGTTGATCTTGTTTACGGTTTGGAAGTGCTCTCCAAGCACCACTGCCTTTTCCGGATCTGACACCGCCTCCCCACGATTACACTCCAGGGAAGGAACCGGGGTGAATTTTCGCTTCAGCCTCTTGGTCATCTTCCACAGAGTGTTGTCGCGGGGATCTAGAGTCTCCACCTTGGACCTCCAGGTGGCATTCCTGAACTCTCTGATTCTGGTCTCTATAAGTTGAGACATACGATTGAAGTCCTCCCTTGATTGGGGGGTCTTCAATCGTTGCCAGCGTCTTCTCGATGATTTCTTCTCAGCTATGAGTTCAAGAATGTCCATCGGGAGTGTTTCCTTGGCGGAGTTGATGCTGACCAATCGTGTCGTCTCGTTTCTTGCGTGGATTATTGCCTCACAAAATTTAGTGGTTTCGTCATCAATTCTTTCAGCTGTTATATCATTTTTGATTTCGATTTTTTCGTCAAGCCGAGCTCTGAACCCCTGCCAGTCTGTAGTTTTATAATCATAAATCTGTTTTTCCTTGTCAGGAATTCTTTCTCCGAAACTATACATTACTGGCAGGTGATCAGAGCTCAGCTCGTCAATGACTGTGAGGCCTGAAAGTGAGGTGACATTCTTGGTCAGCACCACATCTATTATGGACGGCGTCATTCCGTTGAAAGGGTAATGCGTGGGGGTATCAGGGTGGTCCAACAGGACATTTGCAGCCTGCGAATACCCCCTCAGAATCCTCCCATTAGTGTTGCTTCCCTTGTTCCCCCAATCAACATGCCTCGCGTTGAGGTCACCTCCTACGATGACTTTATTACCAGCACTAAACAGAGCCTCAAGGCTCTCTTCTGAGAGCCTGAGACTGGGCCTGTTGTAAACTGAGAAAATAGTTTCTCCACTCAGCAGCCTCACGCCAGCATGCTCAACAGAACATTGTCTTCGCGAAACTACCGAGTGAGGAATGCTGTTCTTGATCAGGATAGCTACCCCTCCATACCCATCCGCGTCAGGACGATATGCCCTGATAGTAGTAAATCCTCTCACACAAAAACGATGATCAGGACGGAGTTTGGTCTCGGACAAGAGAACAATGTCCAAACTGTGGCGATATACAAAGTTAACGAAACTAGGCATCTTACCATTGATGCCGTTTATGTTAATATTGCATATCTTGAGGCCTATTTATTATCATTAATATTGTACTTACCTATATTCTTTGCAAACCCCGAAACGATCTGCACTATTCTCATGGGACTGGTTTTATTACCAATGCTTGCATTCAGGTCTCTAACGGCCCTGAGGACCTCGGACAGATTGACTTTCTGCTCCAGGAGACAGAATTCGTTCGCCGAGTCCATCAAGACGTCACCACCCTGGCTCCCACCTGGCATGACTCCATCACTGCGTTGTCTGCTCTGTGTTCGCTGCGGCTTCTGCTGCTGCGGCTGTACCCTCCCTTGGCTAGGGGAAGGGTTGGGCTGTCTGGCCTCTCTTTCAAGCTGTCTTCTTTCCCACACGTTCGTAGAGGGGGGCAGGGCTGGGATGTAGGTCCGTTTTCCCGGTTTACTGCTCTTATTCGAATGCAAGAGGTCCAGTCGCCTCTTGTAAATTTCACAGTCAATATTATTTGCCGGATGAGCCTGTCCACAATTGGCGCATTTTGCAGGCTCTTGCTTGGGCATTTTACATTCAGGTGTGGGGTGACCACCAGCACATTTCAGGCACTTATAGTCCCTGTAACAGTTGCTGGTGGCATGGCCCCACATCTGACACCTCTTGCATTGGGATATTTCTCTATTATTACGCCTCAGCTCCCAAACGACCTTGGTGGAGAGGACGTACTTCACTCTGTCGTTTAGGTTCCGAAGCGTAATAGTAGGATCGACAGTTACCAGGTAAAGGGGCCTAAATCTCGTGTTCAGCGCGAACACTTCCCTTATCTTGAAATCATAATTAGCCTCCAGATCTTCTTTAACCTCGGAGGGTTCGGGCTTAAAGTCCAGGCCCCTCACTACGAACGCGTGGGACTTGTCTTTTTTCAGCGTGTATGTATTGAAAGCAACTTCGTCATCCTCTAGCTTCGATTTTAACATTTCGAAATCGTCAACGTTGTCCATATATAATAATGTGGACTCCCTTCCAAATTTGAAGTAGAAGGGTTTACTCGTAAATTCTTTGATCATTTCGTTGATCAGTTTTCTATTAGTTAGAACTCCGTCAAATACTATTGGCGGGGGTTTCTGTTGTTTCACCGGTGACGAGTTTTTTGCGGGGGTTTTGGCTGAGTTTTTGGTTGTACTCCTTGTTTGGGGAGCTGCCTGTTCCGGTACACTTCCAATCGACCCTCCTTCGTCCGACGAGTCATCTGATGTGGTCGGGAGCTGTTTTTCAGTTGCAGGATCTTGTTTGGCCGCCGTCGTGGTATGATCTAATGGTTTGAACCTATTTTTGATGGGAATAAGTTCAGACCTTTTCTTGAACACTCCCGACCATCTCGTGGTTTTTCTAGGAATTTGGAACTCTCCCTCAGGATTTTTGGATCTCTTCCTTTCCCTTATTTCTTCTGTTGTGCTCTGGCCTTCCCTCCTTCTCTTTTCCAATCTCGCCTGTGGTGGAATGGTGGTGTCCATCGAATCTTTCTCCTGGTCCTGAAGTTTTTGTGCCAAAATCCTATCCTCGTATAGTCGATGCATATTCTGTGGGAGGGCGGGTATCTCCTCCTGATAGTTTGAAATTAAAACATCTGCTATGATATGTGGGGGGTGCTCTGCTCTTGTTCTAGGGGCAGGAGTAGGTGTTATACCTCTAGTCGGTATCGTCTGTGGTACTTCCTCAGTTAAAAAATCACCCTCTATCTCGGGGCTCTTGGTACGGAGGCTGACTTCATTTTTCAGGAGTTTTGTGACTGCTCCCTCGATGTCGATCTCGGTATCGGACTTTGGTGAATGGGGAGTTGGGGTAGGGACCAGGACATTTATTTTCTTGCATATCCCTCGCATCCTCATGTCTCTGGCCCTCTGGGTGTCCTCCTCCGATGGGTGCTCCAGTTGGCTGGGAGAGATACTAGTTCTGGAGGAGGTGTTTGAGGGAAACGATAGCGCATCCCAATCCTCCTGCTCCTTGTTATTGTCAATGTCCCAGTGCATTTCTTCAATGGTTTCTTTGGAAAGACTTTCCTCTTCCATAATTGATCTGATCCTCGCGATCTTTTCTTCAATCGATTCACGGGGGTGAGTTTTATAGATTATTTCCCATAGATTTGCTGGGCAGTCTTTAGGTTTAGCTAGCATATACATTTTCTTGTTTATTTCACTAACTATTTGCTTGACCTCAGTATTAGAGCGACGTTTCCTGGAGTATCTTGGTGCCTTGCCTGATATGAACTCCTTCCAGGAATCATAATCGTCGACCCTAAGGTCCATACGGCGGTAAAATTCCATAAATGCTCTCTCCTTGTGGTTATCAAGGACTTTTACGAAGAGGTTCTTCTTCATGAAATCAGGCACCTGGTCTATACTTTTAATTTTGATTGGTTTTCTGATTCTCCCAAAAATTGGTTTTTCTGAAGGATTCTTTCTCGAACCCTCTTTGGTAACATCATTTATTGCCTCTGTTGGCATTTCTAGACTTGTCCCAGCAGTAGGGGTGGGTGCCTCTCCCTCGGTCGGACCTACTCGATCCAGCCCTTCCTTCGGGAGAGACATCTCGCCCCTCTGCTGGGCTTCATCTGGGGGGTCCTCGTTTGGTATTTTTATGTGTCACCGTACAGGGAGAGAACGGATTAAAAGTGTATGTTGCACGAGCACTGATTTACAACAAACTAACCTAATAATAATTTAGAATAGATAACTATCTCTAAAATAAATAAACTCCTAATTTAACTAATGACTAGAATTTAAGACTAGGTTAATATTTTTTGGTTTGGTTTTTGAATTTTTTGGTTAGATCTTAAGAGCGAACTGACTATACCTACTTATCAAAATAATGAATAAAAGAATAATAAATCAATTAAAACTTGTACAGCTGTATTATTTTTTATAGTTGCTACCAAGCGTACAGCTTTGGTGAAGACTACGCGAGATTATTCGATTTCGCTGCCTGTTTGTCTGCTTAACGAACGAGACTCGAATTTTACTGTGTTGGAATGCGGGCCCGCATTCCACGCGTGTTTGGAATTCCTGAGCTTCAGTGCGGGTGTGGGCAGAGGTGTGTCGATATCTCACTAGCTCATACACCCACACTTTTAATTTCATATCTCTTTCTGAATTCTCTCCGACTGGCGACGTGCAGTCTACGCCCTACGGAGTCTCGATAGCAACTGCATTACGAGGCAGCGTATATACGCACTGTGGTATTCCGACCTCCGTAATATTTCAATTATTTTGATGCTATTCAAACGGGATATCCATAGCTGGGGCGCGTTTATCTTTGAAACGGATCTATCGAGGTAGAGCGAAGCGAGAGATGCGTTCTAGAGATAAGAAACTTCGAGTGGAAAATAATATCCATCGCTGGCGCGCGTTTATCTTTGCAACGGATCTGTAGAGGTGAAGCAAAGAGAGATATGCGTTCTAGAGATAAGACACAGGTATTAAATCGAAATGAATTTATGGTGGAATATTTCCATGTTGGTTTTATCGACAATATACACACAACACCAAATGAAGCTTCCGCTGATAAGAGTCGTGTGCAGCGATAACCATCACATTGTTGCCTGACGTTGGAAATTATTATTTATGAAGTCGATAAGGTGTTGTCAAATTTTCAAAAAATATCTGATGTCGCGTAATACATGACATATGACGTATGACAGATGGTGTTTGCAATATGATGTATGTCGGGAGTGGAAGGATACGAAAACAACTATATATCATAATGAAGGATTTTATTTAAGTAATCCTTTTCTACAAAAATGACATGCCTCTTGAGAAGATGGCGGTCCATCCCAGTGTGTGGTCCGATCGGGACGATTATAATGAACGAAGCATGGCAGTTTGATTTGTAGGTTAAAGTTGCTGCGATATTCTTGAGGAAGTTTGTGCCACACCCTTAATAGCCCATAAGGATCTGCATATTCAATGAGACATTCTACTGGAATGCACTGCAATTCTTGTTCAGTGAATTTAGTCAGAGTCAAGGCGGGAGATTTTATAAACTCCAATAGCACAGCTATTTCAGACTTCATGATTTTTCGAGCAGAGCTAAAATATTTCAGATGCTACTAGTCTCGCGTCAAGTTGTATACTGATGAAATAAAAACATTTTATTCAAATCAGACATAACCTCATTTTTACAATGATAAAAATATTCTCTGAGAGCATTACTAGACATACAATCAGAAACATCACAAAATCCAGATATAAGCTCTTTCGCACCCAAATCAATCAGGCTATTTCTAATCCAATCAGCTATACTATTCAAAATGTTCTGATAATACATGGAAAAGTCCAATTTGTTTATTAGCGCAACTCGATGTGAAACAACACACGTTTCAGCCCTCAAAATGTCTGCAACATCCTCTTCCACCAATTCGAATGTAATGTGGTATTTGGTGAGTGACAACATTTTGACACCATCGCAAACGAATTTGGTTATGGTGATATAGTCTCCGCAGGTGGTAACGGCAGGATCATATTCATCAATGAAACAGGGCAGGGGTGCTTCGAAAAAGTCTTGTTGTACCTTATACAGCGAATCGATGAAGGTGGCCCATTCATATGTGGAGAACGAAATTTTCGCTGGATGGAAGGGTTTCTTCAGGATGATGCTCGGACTAAACTGTCTAGCTGGACTAAGTCCGCACTGAATCATGTAGGTGGACAACTGGAACGATGAAGTCAGCAGGAGGTACGATTCAGCTTTCGCTGCTTGCTCAACCATCTCCAAATACGTATCAACGTCACCATAATAATCCATCATTGCCAATGAACTAGTACTACCGTTTTCGGAAAACACTTCACAAGACGAATAACCAGAGTCGATACTCATTGCTATCAAACTAATGTGTTGGATCGGGTCGGTCCTCACTATTTATACCACCACTGCCAACACGTCACAACATCCGATAATGGTTGTTATTTGTCAGCGATCGATGTGAAAGGCCCCTCACATCCATTGAATTTGTGCTAGTTTTCCATATGATTACATTATAACTTGTTGGTGGAATCAATCCAGCTGTTGTGTGTATCATCGAATCCTAGCCATTTGACACACACCTTCTTACCCCTCTTCCTTAAAACTTTTTCCACTAGGTAAACATCGGAATTTTCAGTTTTTTGCAATTCTTCAGGATAAAAGGCACCTTTGATTGGTGTACCACGCAAATCTTCCAAGATGTATGTAGTAGGTTTCGTAATACGAACTTTTACGATTTTAAATAGTTCAGTAGTCCAATTTGGTGTATAATTCTTTTCGAAAACATGTTTGGCTTTGCTTATTCTCACAATGTCAATGTCACCAACGTCGAATTTTCTGGTTCCAGCAATTTTGATGTGATTGTACGTGGATTTTAAAATATCTTGTTCGTTGGCTTTGGTGACGTCACTGGGCTTGCATCTAATTGTCGTATGTTTCGTGTTATTATAATTTTTCGTGATTTCAGGCAGGACATCTATCCAACGGTATGAGCCATTCAAACTAAAGTACTTGTATAGTTTTTCCTTCAATGTCCGTATAACACGTTCAGCAATGGCTGCCTTCATTATGGTGTACGTATGATGATGGTTGATGGAGAACTTTTTCATCAGACTTTGAAACTTTTCGTTGTAGAACTCAGTACCTTGATCGGTTTGCAAGTTCTTGGGAACTCTGGTGTTGCCAGCATGTGATAGGATATCTGCAAATGCTCGAGCAATTTCAGTACCAGTTTTTGATTTCAATGGTCGAGTCCATAGGTACTTGGAAAAACAATCAATCACAACCATTATCAGCTTATGATCCTTATTTACAGAGGCATAGGGTCGCATTTCAGCCAGATCCATTTGCCATAGGTCATCCAAGCCTTTGATGATGATGCGACGTCTCGGGAATTTCTCACGTGCAGGTCTATGTAATTCATTAACGAGTTGGATTTTTTCTTTAGAATGTAACATGTTGACAACGTGGATAATGATATAAGAAACGATGACACAAGGAGTTTATATGATTCGCACAGAAGGTTTTGTTTTTGGTGGCGGTTGTGGTGGTAGTGTCACAGTCGAAGATTTTGGAGCTACAATATTGGTGATATCCGTTTTGATTTTAGCAATGGCATCAGCGAGCTGACGTTCTTTATCATGACTCTGTTGCTGCTCAACCCTCAAATCGTGCAAACTCTTCACAGTGTTGTCAATCTTATCAACAAGTTCTAGAATATTTTTCACATTCAAGTCGATGTCGCTTTTGAGTTTTGGTAGAGAATTGTTGCGAAGCTGCTCCACATGTACGCTAGTCTTGTGTACTATGCCAGACAACTGAACAAAGTTTGTATTGTACGATGTTAGTTTAAGATCATGTACATCCACTCTCTCCCTTTCTTCGATTATTTCGTTGCTGAAGCCAGCAAGGTAATTTCGGATTTTTTTCACCGTAATTGTCGAAAGCAAGCTTGAAATCTAACTTTATTTGCGATATAACTTCATCCACATATTGTTTGTTTGCAATATCAGCGGCATCTGTTGGCAGTTTTACGTTATACATCTTCAAATGACCAACATCGATATCACCGGTTGGAGTATGTGAAAATCCAGATCTGACTGTCACCATCTGAGCTGAGCGTCGAAACGAACCACGTCCGAATTTGTCGAGACTCATTATGCTAATGACTAAAGTATTGTACGTTATCGATAATGGTCGGCACTTTGCCTCTCCAATTAGCCCCGCCACTCATAGACATGCCGTGGAACTGTCACGGAAGTGTCATGGAAGTGTCAAGGAAGTGTCATGGAAGTGTCACGGAAGTGTCACGGAAGTGTCACGGAAGTGTCATGGAAGTGTCACGCAAGTGTCATGGAACACGGAAGTGTCAAGGAAGTGTCACACATGTTTTATCATGCCTGCCTCTTTTAATTCGTTCAAGATGGCAACAATCTCGTTATCGTTTGATGTATTTCCGGCTTGCTGTGATGCAATGAGCAACTTCAATCTATCTACCAATTCGTTTGGATCATCCCAATACATGTATTCGATAGGTGCTGTGTTGTATGTCAACTTCAAACCACGACCACTGGAATTGGATTTGAACATTGGACGAATAATTTCTACGTATTTGAGTCTAGAGGAAGACTCCATACGTCCTGCAGAATTCAGATGAGCTTTGGTGAGCAAAAGTATTTGCTTGTATGGGTTCGTATCATCTTCGGCAAAGGATGGATCATTACAGAAGAGTAATTGATAGAGGCCTGGGGTGCCACGGAACCGAAAGCCATCAAGAAGTATATCTCCAGTTCTTCAATGGAAATTCATTTCTTTTCCGTTGAGAGACCATTTCGATGTTACTGGATCATATTTGGGACCATAAACCGTATCGATATTTTCATCATTTGTCCAGTATTCAGTCAGATATTTTTGAGCCCTCGCAGGATACTGATCAACGTAATCATGTATTGCAGCCGGTGAGATATTTTCACTATCTGCAAAAAGTTCATCATCAGCATTGTCATAACCGTCCTCATCATCATCTTCAGTATGCCCAGCATTATCAGCCACATCCATCATAGATCATGAAATTAGTTTGATTCAAATCCGATTGCTCCCTCTCCACCTCCCCATTCTCTTCCTCCTCCTTCTTCTCCTTCTTCTTCTCCTTCTTCAACCCCAACGACTTTGCTTTGCTTCGCTTGATGTTTGAAAGTGTTCCATCGAGTTTTTCTTCTATGACCTTGGACGCGGAGGCAATTTGTTTCAAAGGTGATGTCAGTGGTTGGAATATTTTGTGTAACGCTTCATCATCCTCAGACTTGCCTAATTTCAGAGCTAAATATTTCCGTCTGATTGATTTCGATATTTCATTGATTTTTTTCTTGCGTAGCGCATCAGCAACGTCATCATGCATCCTGGTTAACGTCATCTTGATGAATGACCCAAAGATCACAGCCTTATAAACTTATCGAAACCATTTCTGCATCTGCCAGCGTTTATGTCAAAAGTTTTCGCAATCACCATCGCGCCATATTGGCTGGAATTCCAACACTCTGAACACAACGCTTTGAATTGATCGAATGACATGTCTGGTGACACATGCTCATCAAACACATGCTTCAGATTCATTTCATCTTGTCGAAATAACACCACCAGGTTACTGTGGTCTCGCACCAGCTGCTTTGATACCTTGTGTCTACACATTGAGAAATATTCTCGAATTTTCTGCTGCTTGTCACATGACACATCATCGAAAATGAATATCGAGTGATTCTTCGCTTCTGATGGACTAATGACTTCGTCATTCTCTTTGAAGGGGAAATAACCAACGCCTTTCACTGAATCCGTCACTTGTTGTAGCAATTGATATTTCAGCTGGTACAACGACTTTGAATACACGTAAACGTTCTTGAATTTCGCGCCATTTGGATTGAACAGCAGGGAAAGCATCGCATTGGTCTTTCCACATCCGCTTGGTCCACAGAAGATTGCTCTGAACGAATGGGGAAGCAGTTTTCCATGTTCACTATTCGCCGATGACTTGATTGATGAAATTTCATCCAAATTCTCGATGGGCAACGTCCGTTCTTGTTGAACGATCTCCATCATCTGATGAGAGTAGTAGTCGAGCTGTCTACACGTCAGTCTTCATGTTGCTCTACCACGGAGAGGGTGTGCTTAATTCTCTGATCGATAAACTTCCCATCGAATTACACATTCCAGGCTACAGATTTTGTCGTCCAGGCACCAAACTCGATAAGAGACTTGCTAGAGGAGACACCGGCATCAATCCGTTGGACGACGCGTGTCGAGAACACGATATCGCCTATTCACAGAATTCCTCAATAGAAGACAGACACAAAGCTGATTGGATATTGGAAAATCGAGCGTGGGAGAGAGTCAAGTCGAAGAACGCTAAATTCAAAGAGAAGGCTGCTGCTTGGCTTGTCACCACCGCAATGAAGGTCAAACGAAAACTTGGCATGGGTCTTGTATCACAGCAATCCCTATCCAACATTATCAAATTCATAAAAAATGTACTATCAAAGTCCGCAAAGTCAGATGGTGGTGGTGGTACAACATCAGGAAGTGGTCTGAATAAATCTGCATTGAAAGCACTCCATGCAGCCAGAATGGCAGTCAAGATGGCTGGCGGTAAAAAAAGAATCAGAGTACCAAGAATCATACCTCTTCCACACAGTGGCCTATTTCTACGCAAAACATCGAGATGTTTTGCGTAGAAATAGGCCGGAACCCTGCTTGCCGATAGCCTCCATTGCTTTATTATGTCTTTGATCTTCTTCGAGCTTTTTCTTTGCATTTTCCGCATCAATGACTGTCTTTGCGACTGCTCCGGCTCCTCCAGCTAGAGATCCTAGGGCTCCCAAGGCAGCAAAGATTGGTATCAATGGTAGTATACCGCCACTGTGTGGAAGAGGTATGATTCCTGGTACTCTGATTCTTTTTTTACCGCCAGCCCTCTTGACTGCCATTCTGGCTGCATGGAGTGCTTTCGATGCAGATTTATTCAGACCACTTCCTGATGTTGTACCACCACCACCATCTGACTTTGCGGACTTTGATAGTACATTTTTCATGAATGGGCTTATATCACAAAAAATTTTTATTTCATAATTCGATAGAACTCACCCAAACTAGCTCACCACCGCAAACCGTTTCTTGCTGTGAGCTCCCTACGTTTTATAAAAAATTATTGAAATCCCCGATTTCTCGGACCTCTGAAAACGAGGCGATGATGTGACGTCAAAACCCTAATACTGAAACAAGACTATTCCAGACAGAGATGAATGATACATGATTTCTGACAGAGTGAATTAGCGCGAGATCACAGTTGAAAGAATTAATATATCAGTTGCCTCAGTCTCCGTCGGGCTTTTAGTATTTTCTTTTAACTATGGAGAGATGAGGTTTCTACGTCATAAGAGGGTCCGTTTTCAGATGGTACTATCATTCATGTCCAAAAATAAAACATTCCAGTTAATTTTTCGATCGAGTTATGTCGTCAATCATTATTCATGTATAAAAGGATCATTATAAACATGGTTTGAGTTAAAAGTTCTACTAAGGTGTACACGCCCATTTGATAATGTTGGATAGGGATTGCTGTGATACAAGACTCATGCCAAGTTTTCGTTTGACCTTCATTCCGGTGGTGACAAGCCAAGCAGCAGCCTTCTCTTTGAATTTAGCGTTCTTCGACTTGACTCTCTCCCACGCTCGATTTTCCAATATCCAATCAGCTTTGTGTCTGTCTTCTATTGAGGAATTCTGTGAATAGGCGATATCGTGTTCTCGACACGCGTCGTCCAACGGATTGATGCCGGTGTCTCCTCTAGCAAGTCTCTTATCGAGTTTGGTGCCTGGACGACAAAATCTGTAGCCTGGAATGTGTAATTCGATGGGAAGTTTATCGATCAGAGAATTTAGCACACCTTCTCCGTGGTAGAGCAACATGAAGACTGACGTGTAGACAGCTCGACTACTACTCTCATCAGATGATGGAGATCGTTCAACAAGAACGGACGTTGCCCATCGCGAATTTGGATGAAATTTCATCAATCAAGTCATCGGCGAATAGTAAATATGGAAAACTGCTTCCCCATTCGTTCAGAGCAATCTTCTGTGGACCAAGCGGATGTGGAAAGACCAATGCGATGCTTTCCCTGCTATTCAATCCAAATGGCGCGAAATTCAAGAACGTTTACGTGTATTCAAAGTCGTTGTACCAGCTGAAATATCAATTGCTACAACAAGTGACGGATTCAGTGAAAGGCGTTGGTTATTTCCCCTTCAAAGAGAATGACGAAGTCATTAGTCCATCAGAAGCGAAGAATCACTCGATATTCATTTTCGATGATGTGTCATGTGACAAGCAGCAGAAAATTCGAGAATATTTCTCAATGTGTAGACACAAGGACATTGACGTGGCATACCTATGCCAGACCTATTCCAAGATATCAAAGCAGCTGGTGCGAGACCACAGTAACCTGGTGGTGTTATTTCGACAAGATGAAATGAATCTGAAGCATGTGTTTGATGAGCATGTGTCACCAGACATGTCATTCGATCAATTCAAAGCGTTGTGTTCAGAGTGTTGGAATTCCAGCCAATATGGCGCGATGGTGATTGCGAAAACTTTTGACATAAACGCTGGCAGATGCAGAAATGGTTTCGATAAGTTTATAAGGCTGTGATCTTTGGGTCATTCATCAAGATGACGTTAACCGGGATGCATAATGACGTTGCTGATGCGCTACGCAAGAAAAAAATCAATGAAATATCGAAATCAATCAGACTTAAATATTTAGCTCTGAAATTAGGCAAGTCTGAGGATGATGAAGCGTTACACAAAATATTCCAACCACTGACATCACCTTTGAAACAAATTGCCTCCGCGTCCAAGGTCATAGAAGAAAAACTCGATGAAACACTTTCAAACATCAAGCGAAGCAAAGCAAAGTCGTTGGGGTTGAAGAAGGAGAAGAAGAAGGAGAAGAAGGAGGAGGAAGAGAATGGGGAGGTGGAGAGGGAGCAATCGGATTTGAATCAAACTAATTTCATACCTATGATGGATGTGGCTGATAATGCTGGGCATACTGAAGATGATGATGAGGACGGTTATGACAATGCTGATGATGAACTTTCTGCAGATAGTGAAAATATCTCACCGGCTGCAATACATGATTACGTTGATCAGTATCCTGCGAGGGCTCAAAAATATCTGACTGAATACTGGACAAATGATGAAAATATCGATACGGTTTATGGTCCCAAATATGATCCAGTAACATCGAAATGGTCTCTCAACGGAAAAGAAATGAATTTCCATTGAAGAACTGGAGATATACTTCTTGATGGCTTTCGGTTCCGTGGCACCCCAGGCCTCTATCAATTACTCTTCTGTAATGATCCATCCTTTGCCGAAGATGATACGAACCCATACAAGCAAATACTTTTGCTCACCAAAGCTCATCTGAATTCTGCAGGACGTATGGAGTCTTCCTCTAGACTCAAATACGTAGAAATTATTCGTCCAATGTTCAAATTCAATTCCAGTAGTCGTGGTTTGAAGTTGACATACAACACAGCACCTATCGAATACATGTATTGGGATGATCCAAACGAATTGGTAGATAGATTGAAGTTGCTCATTGCATCACAGCAAGCCGGAAATACATCAAACGATAACGAGATTGTTGCCATCTTGAACGAATTAAAAGAGGCAGGCATGATAAAACATGTGTGACACTTCCTTGACACTTCCGTGTTCCATGACACTTGCGTGACACTTCCATGACACTTCCGTGACACTTCCGTGACACTTCCGTGACACTTCCATGACACTTCCTTGACACTTCCGTGACAGTTCCACGGCATGTCTATGAGTGGCGGGGCTAATTGGAGAGGCAAAGTGCCGACCATTATCGATAACGTACAATACTTTAGTCATTAGCATAATGAGTCTCGACAAATTCGGACGTGGTTCGTTTCGACGCTCAGCTCAGATGGTGACAGTCAGATCTGGATTTTCACATTCTCCAACCGGTGATATCGATGTTGGTCATTTGAAGATGTATAACGTAAAACTGCCAACAGATGCCGCTGATATTGCAAACAAACAATATGTGGATGAAGTTATATCGCAAATAAAGTTAGATTTCAAGCTTGCTTTCGACAATTACGGTGAAAAAAATCCGAAATTACCTTGCTGGCTTCAGCAACGAAATAATCGAAGAAAGGAAGAGAGTGGATGTACATGATCTTAAACTAACATCGTACAATACAAACTTTGTTCAGTTGTCTGGCATAGTACACAAGACTAGCGTACATGTGGAGCAGCTTCGCAACAATTCTCTACCAAAACTCAAAAGCGACATCGACTTGAATGTGAAAAATATTCTAGAACTTGTTGATAAGATTGACAACACTGTGAAGAGTTTGCACGATTTGAGGGTTGAGCAGCAACAGAGTCATGATAAAGAACGTCAGCTCGCTGATGCCATTGCTAAAATCAAAACGGATATCACCAATATTGTAGCTCCAAAATCTTCGACTGTGACACTACCACCACAACCGCCACCAAAAACAAAACCTTCTGTGCGAATCATATAAACTCCTTGTGTCATCGTTTCTTATATCATTATCCACGTTGTCAACATGTTACATTCTAAAGAAAAAATCCAACTCGTTAATGAATTACATAGACCTGCACGTGAGAAATTCCCGAGACGTCGCATCATCATCAAAGGCTTGGATGACCTATGGCAAATGGATCTGGCTGAAATGCGACCCTATGCCTCTGTAAATAAGGATCATAAGCTGATAATGGTTGTGATTGATTGTTTTTCCAAGTACCTATGGACTCGACCATTGAAATCAAAAACTGGTACTGAAATTGCTCGAGCATTTGCAGATATCCTATCACATGCTGGCAACACCAGAGTTCCCAAGAACTTGCAAACCGATCAAGGTACTGAGTTCTACAACGAAAAGTTTCAAAGTCTGATGAAAAAGTTCTCCATCAACCATTATCATACGTACACCATAATGAAGGCAGCCATTGCTGAACGTGTTATACGGACATTGAAGGAAAAACTATACAAGTACTTCAGTTTGAATGGCTCATACCGTTGGATAGATGTCCTGCCTGAAATCACGAAAAATTATAATAACACGAAACATACGACAATTAGATGCAAGCCCAGTGACGTCACCAAAGCCAACGAACAAGATATTTTAAAATCCACGTACAATCACATCAACATTGCTGGAACCAGAAAATTCGACGTTGGTGACATTGACATTGTGAGAATAAGCAAAGCCAAACATGTTTTCGAAAAGAATTATACACCAAATTGGACTACTGAACTATTTAAAATCGTAAAAGTTCGTATTACGAAACCTACTACATACATCTTGGAAGATTTGCGTGGTACACCAATCAAAGGTGCCTTTTATCCTGAAGAATTGCAAAAAACTGAAAATTCCGATGTTTACCTAGTGGAAAAAGTTTTAAGGAAGAGGGGTAAAAAGGTGTGTGTCAAATGGCTAGGATTCGATGATACACACAACAGCTGGATTGATTCCACCAACAAGTTATAATGTAATCATATGGAAAACTAGCACAAATTCAATGGATGTGAGGGGCCTTTCACATCGATCGCTGACAAATAACAACAATTATCGGATGTTGTGACGTGTTGGCAGTGGTGGTATAAATAGTGAGGACCGACCCGATCCAACACATTAGTTTGATAGCAATGAGTATCGACTCTGGTTATTCGTCTTGTGAAGTGTTTTCCGAAAACGGTAGTACTAGTTCATTGGCAATGATGGATTATTATGGTGACGTTGATACGTATTTGGAGATGGTTGAGCAAGCAGCGAAAGCTGAATCGTACCTCCTGCTGACTTCATCGTTCCAGTTGTCCACCTACATGATTCAGTGCGGACTTAGTCCAGCTAGACAGTTTAGTCCGAGCATCATCCTGAAGAAACCCTTCCATCCAGCGAAAATTTCATTCTCCACATATGAATGGGCCACCTTCACCGATTCGCTGTATAAGGTACAACAAGACTTTTTTGAAGCACCCCTGCCCTGTTTCATTGATGAATATGATCCTGCCGTTACCACCTGCGGAGACTATATCACCATAACCAAATTCGTTTGCGATGGTGTCAAAATGTTGTCACTCACCAAATACCACATTACATTCGAATTGGTGGAAGAGGATGTTGCAGACATTTTGAGGGCTGAAACGTGTGTTGTTTCACATCGAGTTGCGCTAATAAACAAATTGGACTTTTCCATGTATTATCAGAACATTTTGAATACTATAGCTGATTGGATTAGAAATAGCCTGACTGATTTGGGTGCGAAAGAGCTTATATCTGGATTATGTGATGTTTCTGATTGTATGTCTAGTAATGCTCTCAGAGAATATTTTTATTATTGTAAAAATGAGGTTATGTCTGATTTGAATAAAATGTTGTGAAAAATGTGACTCGTTTTTTTTATTTCATCAGTATACAACTTGACGCGAGACTAGTAGCATGTGAAATATTTTAGCTCTGCTCGAAAAATCATGAAGTCTGAAATAGCTGTGCTATTGGAGTTTATAAAATCTCCCGCCTTGACTCTGACTAAATTCACTGAACAAGAATTGCAGTACATTCCAGTAGAATGTCTCATTGAATATGCAGATCCTTATGGGCTATTAAGGGTGTGGCACAAACTTCCTCAAGAATATCGCAGCAACTTTAACCTACAAATCAAACTGCCATGCTTCGTTCATTATAATCGTCCCGATTGGACCACACACTGGGATGGACCGCCATCTTCTCAAGAGGCATGTCATTTTTGTAGAAAAGGATTACTTAAATAAAATCCTTCATTATGATATATAGTTGTTTTCGTATCCTTCCACTCCCCACATACATCATATTGCAAACACCATCTGTCATACGTCATATGTCATGTATTACGCGACATCAGATATTTTTTGAAAATCTGACAACACCTTATCGACTTCATAAATAATAATTTCCAACGTCTGGCAACAATGTGTGATGGTTATCGCTGCACACGACTCTTATCAGCGGAAGCTTCATTTGGTGTTGGTGTATATTGTCGATAAAACCAACATGGAAATATTCCACCATAAATTTATTCAGATTTAATACCTGTGTCTTATCTCTAGAACGCATCTCTCGCTTTGCTCTACCTCTACAGATCCGTTGCAAAGATAAACGCGCGCCAGCGATGGATATTATTTTCCACTCGAAGTTTCTTATCTCTAGAACGCATCTCTCGCTTCGCTCTACCTCGATAGATCCGTTTCAAAGATAAACGCGCCCCAGCTATGGATATCCCGTTTGAATAGCATTAAAATAATTGAAATGGTCGGAATATCACAGTGCGTATATACGCTGCCTCGTAATGCAAAGGTCCCTGGTTCAATTCCCCAGCGGTGACAGTTTTTTTCAATTTATTTATTCACGATGGCGACGTGACGACGTATGAATAATTTGAATTTCGCGCCGGTTTTTAGTGGGCGTGACCTCCAACCAAATGCTGGTCTCTGATTGGCTTGGGCTGATAGTCACATAGCCCCTCTACTTCGGCTGCCTATAGTTCGCCTTATTGTAAAAATGGCGCTGAATTATATTTTCCGCGTCGTTCTCGAGATCACAAGTATAGTACCCCAACATCGCACCAGGTGACGGCTCAAATTTCAAAGCATCTAAAACTTTTCTCCCATCTCTAGCTGCTCTCTGCCCTATCGATCTTTGTTCCAAATCTCGTCATTCCTTCCTTTGTGCCGCGTGGTGACGCGTGTGTTTTAGGTAATGTTGAATTGATATTATTGGAAATTATAATGGGAAAGACATGAGCACTGCAGAAGTATTTCCAGCTCTTAAGATTCATTCGAAGCATCTGATAAATTGGTAAAGGAAATGAAAAATATTTGAAGCATCGTTCCAAGAAGAAGTTTCGACATCACTACTAGCGTGGCTGACGAAAAATTCGGAATGAGATAAAGAAAATGACAACCATTATAAAACTGAAAATACTAGATCCAAAATAATAAAGAAAATCGAATGGAATCTTTCTAACATACTTTCTTTCAGTTGAAAATGATGAATAATGAAATCCAGACTGAGAGTGAGCCTTGTTAAAGAGTTTTTGCAAGGATTTTCCAGAGTTTGGCAAATACCTCACAATATGAGTAAGTAACAGTGAAGTCTGTAATTCTGAGCCTTGTGGAATCGTTTTCTGCAAAGGTTTGCCAGAGTTTGACTAACTTCTCAGTCGACAAAGATCCCTACCATGATGATTGTATAGGTACCAAATTAAACCAGAGTTTGGTTGACAACGAAACGAATAAGTTTGGACAAGTAAACTTATCCACATTGGGAAGTATTCCAGGAAATACCTATCCCTATCATGATGAAGGTATCTAATTGAACCAGAGTTTGGTTGAAAACAATATACGAATAAGTTCAGACATGTTGGGACAAGTCTTCACATTAGGAATTATATATTTGGATACCTTTTATACTTGGCCAGAGTTGATTATTACATGGAAATATTCGTCAGAGTTGATAATTATATAGAGATATTAATCAGTTCATCACATATATATACTTATACAAATATACATTGATACCTGTGTATACCGAACCAGAGTTGGAAATTGGATAGATATATATATATATATATGTCAGTACCTATCGAACTGTTCTATCATAGTTCCATCAGACAAAGTATACCAGGAAATATATACGTCGATATCTGATAGTCAACTAGAGTTAGTAATTAGATAAAGAAAATTGTCAGAGCTTGACATATATCTCAAACTGTCTTATCAGACAAAGTATACCAGGAAAAACTATAGAGAGTTGAAGTGATCACTGTACGTAGACCTCCACGTAGACATCAACGTACGAAAAAAAACATTCACGAATTATCTTTAAACTGGGTTGAAGTCGTCACTTTGGTCGTCACTGTCATCGTAACGTGGAAATATATTTTGTTTTCGGTTTTTATTGGTCATTTTTGAATGTTTGTTTATATCTGATCATTTATTCTTGTTAAAATGAGAGGGCTTCTTGTTGCAAAACTCCTTGGGGGTCCAGTATTTGATAATTTTGAGTCATCGGCATATTTTGAGCATATAGTTTGGTTAACACACGTTGATATTCAAGGTATACGTGAAAGTACGGCGTGAGATAAGGTACACCCATGAGGCCACTACTCACCCACTTCTCACGTTTACGTTAACGTCAATGGCAGCACTTTAACTCTCTAATATGAAATTGTTGATACCAAACCGAAGTTGGGAATTGGATAGGTGAATTGTCAGAGTTTGACGTTTCGAACTGATGTTCTACCAAACTAAGTATACCAGGATATATTTACCATGATATCTTCTCATACTCAGTCAGAATTGGTAATGAGATAACAATATTTGTCAGAGATTGCCATTTCGAACTGTTCTAACAAAGTATACCAGTAAATATACAGTGTGATCCACTTCTAATGGAATCACCCCTGTATCTTTCGTAATCGTTGGGTAAGGATCCTTAAATTTGCTAGAGCCAGAGAAATAGCGAAAATGCACTCTATGACCAAGTTGGGTCATCTTCAGTGATATACACTGCTTGCCAACAGCTATGAAATCACTCCAATTTTTGAAAAATTCATATTTTTCCTGGAAAGTTTTCTGTTCTGAAAAATTGAATTTTGCCGCACTTTTCACGGAAGCACCTCCGTATCCTACTTAATTGACTTCATCTCCGTACTTTCCGTTCCTCCTGCAAATTTCAAAACACAACCACAATAATTACGTAGGATACGGGGATGCTTCCATGAGAAGTGAGAAAAAATGTAATTCTTCTGAATTGAAAAGTTTCTAGAAGAACTATGCATAGTTAGTGAATTGGGCGTCCTGATTCCGAATCCGAAGTGATTTTCAACTTATTTTGACTCCTAATATAATTTTCCGGAAATTGGGGTGGTTCCATGGCTGTTGGCGAGCAGTGTATATCACTGAAGATGACCCCAATTGGTCATAGAGTGCATTTTTGATATATCTCTCGCTCCAGCAAATTTCAGGATCCTCACACAACGATTACGTAAGATACAGTGATGTTTCCATCAAAACTGGGTCACACTGTATAATCTGATATCTTTTCATACTCAACCAGAGAAATTTTTCAGAGTTTGACATCCAGAACTGTTCCATCAGACAAAGTATAGCAAGGAATATGAACTTTTGATGCTCCTTTATACTAAACCAGAGTTTGTAATTAGTAATTAGATAGAAATATTTGACGGAATTTGATATCTCAAACTGTTTTTCCAGTTTCATCAAACAAACATACTGTTACATAGTTGGTAACTTGTGACACTTGACAAGGGACTGACGGATGTCAGTCGACATAACCTTGAGCCGACATGACATGACAAGAGAGGTCGATAATGAAGAATGATTGTACAAGACAAGTAGCTTTATAAAGATAATCCTTAGTATTCTTTTGCAGGAAATGATATTTATAATAATGTTGATACCTTTTTCATACTAAACCAGAGTGGATATTGATAATGTAATTAAATAGATATATTTTTGAAAGTTTGAAGTCTTCAACCGATGTGGTGATATATTTTTAACCAAGTGAACATCACAAATTTAATGAATATATTCACTTAGTCAGCATTTGACAATGAAGGAACAGAAAAACATTGTTGACAGCTGACAATATCTTCTTTTATTTTTCCAGATCCTTCATTGCCAGACATCTTAGTGCAAGCAAGATACAAGGGGCAATGAAAAAAATATCAACCCTCTTATTACAAAATAAATCCTTATGTTACCAACAAATGTTCTTCAAGTATTGGGAAAGAGGAATCAACAATAGATAAGGTTGGACATACTTTAGAACATACTGAAAGGGTAGACGCGTCCATTCTAAAGAATAATTTTGAACGTGAGGCTGGATCTAGTCTGCCGAAAATACCCTGTTGTTTCCAACAGTCAGGCAGTTGATCGAACTCCGAAACGGAATAATCCAGTGAAGGCCTCCTTGAATTTGTTAGTAGTGAGGCAAGATGAACGTGTCACTGGCATATGAAATCGAATCAGATAAGTATAAATATGAATGCTTTCATAGTCCAGCCACTCACTATACAGGGTGTTTCCTAACTACGGTTCCTAACTGCAGGGGGTGATTTGTTAGGTAATTTCAAGAAGGAAAGTTCCTATGAATATATGTCCGGAGTTGCTTCGTTTCTGAGATATAGGGCGTTGGAAAAAACGGTAATTATTAAATATCATGAATATCCTGGAACCGATTTTGTTGAAATTTCGTACTTTTATTTGTCAAATTTCCTGAAATTTCAGCATATCAAGTGTCAATTGAATTTTTGGCGGAAATAATGAAAAACTCATTTCTCCAATGAGGGTTTTCATGATATGCAATACAGTGGCTTTGATTTTTTTTCTCGAAAACGAAGCTGGATATAAAGAAAGTGCAAGAGACCAAAAAGTTGTATTATGAGTTGCTCAATCTAAACAAAATAAAAATTCACCAAAAAAAGTCAGTGGCGTACTTTTTTTCACAATATTGTTGGCTGTGGTGCCCACTGAGACGCCACCTGAACAAATAATTTCAATCTAAATAGGGCTAAATAAGCGCCTTATTAGTTCAAATGGAAGTACCAAATTTTAACCAAATCGATTCTAGGATATTCATGATATTTCATAATTACCGTTTTTTTTCTTTAACTTCAACGCCCTGTATCTCAGAAACGAGGCAACTCCGGACATATGTTAATGGGAACTTTCCTTCCTAAAATGACCTAATGAATCACCACCTGCAGTTAGGAACCGTAGTTAGGAAACACCCTGTATATGTTGATTAGTAAATAGTGAAAGATTGGGGGGGGGATATTAACCTACAGTTTATAGAGTTGAGAAATGATGCTGAGCACATCAAAAGGTTCAACAAATCCTATTTGAAAACATTAAGACTTCAAGGGTACGTCCCGACAAGTTACTGTACCTCCTCGTCGAGGCGGACAGAAAATATATTCATTTCGAAGGTCACAGGGCCAAACAAGAAGGCTCGGAATATAATCCCAAATACCCGATGATGTGTTGTGACGATGTGCTTTAAAGAATGACTAGATCCGAGACGAAGATCGGTAGGGCAGAGAGCATCTAGAGATGGGAGAAAAGTTTTAGATGCTTCGAAATTTGTGACGCCACCTGGTGCGAAGTTGGGGTACTACACTTGTGATCTCTTCGAACGAAGATAATCAATATCGAACTTCACTCAGGTGAGGTAGTCTGATCTTGTGATTATCCACTTTTGATAGTTGTAACTCCATCGAATAAAACCGCGACATGATGAACGATTCGATTTCTGAGGAAAAATAGAGGCTAAGTGATTGTCTCGAACACTTGTTGATTCGCCCCACTGTGCCAGGGATTTCCGGCATCATGGAAGGAACAGTTGTTTTTTTGTGTTCATCTAGTGCTCATCTACAATTTTTTTATGAGTTTTTTTTTCCGGGGTGAAAAGGTAGTTGACGCGTTATTGCTATACCCCTGTAGCGCCACTGTGCCATGGGTTGCGGCAGAATCAGACGTGGCACACTGAGTTTTCCTAGTCGTACTTATTGAAATGCACATCTAGTGATTTTTTATGTGTCTGGGGGAATAAGGAGAATATTGAAAAATACGCGACTGGATATCAATTCATAAAATACATACTTTCGACAATATTTGCTCCGACACAGTTGCAGTTTTGTGATATATGTTTTCAAACTTAATTATCGTCTAAGGGTTCAAGGTATATGAATCGACCAGGCTCTCCGTTATATTATTATATATATTATATTATAATGGGTCTATGTTTCTACGTGTGAATCTGAAAACACACATCATAGCCAGAGTAGGTAAACCCAGTAAACACACTTAGGTCGAAATAACGTAGTAAAATGTCTACAACGGTCGGTAAAATTTTTTTAACCAGTACGCAAACGTGTTTTCATCTACTTATTGAAGTTTTCAACCAGCATCTTCATTTCCACAACTCCAACCGTGATTCAAGGTTTTATTAACGAGTATGTGTTTACTGGGAACCATCTAATTCTCGAACGATTATTACACAACATGGAACAAACCTTCTCAGAAACGCACTAGTATTCTCAATAATATTGTATTTCAAAATTGTGTGAAATATTCAGAAGTTGACCATTTCATTTGTCAATCAGTTTATATCGAATTACAGTGGGCACAATGTATACATAGACTATTTGTTTCATTTGTTTTGAATTTGAACTGCGTTGATTGGTTGTGATGCAAAATCTCATAATATATCGTTGGTTGATGATTCATTAGTAACATTGTCAATAGAAAAAAAAACAATTGAATTGTTCAGAAGAGAAAAAAAAATAACTCACCTCCTTCGCGAGTTTTGAAACGAATTGAGAATGTTTTTCCATTCATCCGATTCTTGATTGTTAGACTGTACTCTTTATAGGGCTCTAATGACGTTATGATGAACAATTCTTCGACAAACATTTCCTGATGATTTTCTATTTCATAATGATAGTTATTCAGTCTACAACTATCAACTTTTTCCTAGAAAAATACCGCGTCTGTATGTGTTTCTTCGAATGTCCCAAAACTTACCTTCACAGTTACAGTTACTGATGCAGTGATATTATGAGGTACAATGTTGATGTCAGAATCACTTATTTCTAAAAAAAAAATTGATTATAAATGAAGAAATGGAGTTGAAATCAATATTGAAGTTTGAAATGCCAATTATCATATGGTATCATTTGAATCAGAATTCGAAAATGCAATGATATACAGAATGTTCCAATCGAAAATCAAAAGGTAAAATTATTACCGGTGAAATCATAAATGGAAAATAAGACATATTCTTGTCAGACCATGACGTCATTATACCTCTGATCGTCGCACGTGTTAGTTGGCTCCTATTTGAAACCTTATTTAGAGTGGTAGAAAGTCATAGTTGGTGTGTGAATTTGCTACAGCCGTTTCATCATTAGTGCATCTACAGCCTGTCTACAAAAACTGTAAGTTTATGTAACTGCTCACCAACTAAAACGCTATTTCCTTATTACGGCTATCATAAGGCCTATAATAGCTTGCGAAGATATTCTTCACCCACACCAGCTGATAAGGATCTCATGATTCGATTCCACCACGGAAAATTCAAATTTCACACGAGACATGCCGGAGTCAAAGAAATCTGTACAAGATCTCACAGCAGCGGAATTATTTGAACTTATCAAAGCAACCGTACAAGAGGCCAACACCCTGCAGACGGATGAAATCAAGAAAGAATTGAACACAAGTATTCAGTGCATTTCGAACAGCGTGATCGACTGAAATAAAAGAATTGCAGAATTGGAGACTAAAGTTCAGCAACTTGAAAGGAAAGCTCGAAAAAACAATATAGTGATTTTTGGTATACAGATTAAGAATAAATCGAACCTATTAGAAGAAACAACTCTGACCCTGAATAATTTATTGGGCACAAATATAAAACGTGAGGACATCAATAACATATACCACATTGGAAAAGCTGAGTTGCAAGGAAATCCAATCGTTCTGGAGTTTGTATCGTTTTTGAAAAAACAAGATTTATATAAGAATATTCAGAACCTTAAAGGAACTGGAATAGCTATAGCTCATGATACTTCTTATGAAGATCGAAAAATACAAAAAATTCTGTTACGACATTTGAAGATCGCTAAATCTCAAAACCTCTCGGCCAAAATAAAGGGTTTTGCTCTGGAGATTGACAGCAAATTGTATACGGTGGAAGAATTGGAAAATCTTGAAAAGGAAGCAGACAGTGATCTGGAAGAAGACATAGAAGAACTAGCGTTACTCACGCAAACTTCATCTCAGGCTACAGCAAACAGCAGCATTGTGACTTCAGGCAGTGCTACAGGTGCAGAGAAGAAGAAACGAAAAAGAACCAAGATCAACTATAGTCCTAAAACGCGGTCATCCGCTAATAAAACAAAATAACCTTCTGCTCCCTTACTATTATAATTTCAGGCACTCGAGAATTTTTCATTTCTTCCGTTTATTCAATTTTCTTTCTACTTATTGAATTTAATTAAAGGTATTCAGCGAGGTATTCAGCTATCTTCATTACAGTTTTTTTCCTTGGTGGAATTGGCGATAAATATTAGTTTTATTTCGTTTATCATTCGACAATTTTTTGTGCTAATTATCTCAACGAAATAAAAAGTTAGAGATGTCAAAACTGAGCATTGGTCATATAAATATTCGTTCACTATTGCCAAAAATTAACGAAATAAGAGATTTGATATTAACAAAAAAATACGATATATTTGGAGTTTCTGAAACATGGTTAACTGAAGATATAACAGATAATATGATTAATATTACAGGTTTTAGATGTTTCCGCAATGACAGGAATACCAGGGGAGGAGGAGTTTGTACTTATGTGAGGGACTCTTTCAGAGTGAAAGTAATTGAAGATACTCACGAAAACGGATCTTATGAACAAATATGGCTCAATGTTGATTTCGGTAAAAATAATTTCTGCCTAGGAACCATTTATCGTCCCCCTAATGCAGAGGTGATGAATTTTTTGGATTGTTTCGAAAACAATATAGCTTCATTATCCCTGAACCATGAGAACATCATTTGTGCTGGCGACTTTAACATAAATCTCTTGAACATGAATGCTACAACGAGTATATTTTACTCACTTCTAGATAGTATTGGCCTCAAACAAATAGTCCAGCAACCAACGCGAAAAGATGCCCTATTAGATTTCATCATTCTCAACAACTCATTATCTTATTGTAAATGCACAGTTACAGATATCAACATTTCCGATCATTTACTTACTGGGTGTATAATTGATGTGGTCACTCCAACTCATCACCAAAATACCCACACATACAGAGATTTCTCTAAATTTGACAGGGAAACTTTCGAAAATGACGCCAATGCAGTACCTTGGACTCGCATATATGCATCTGAAGTCATCGACGAAAAGGTGAATATATTGAACTCGTTCATACTAGGCTTATTTGACAAGCATGCACCTTATAAAACGTCTACCTTTAAAAAGTCACACAAACCATGGATCACGGATAATATAAAATTCATGATTCACTTGAGAGATAAGGCAATGATTAAATATAGGGCAACAAAAAAGGTTTCACACTGGAAATATTACAAAGACTTGAGAAATTACATAACTCAAGCTGTCAGAATGGAGAAAAAAGTCTATTTTGAACAAAAATTACTGAATGTTGATAATAAGCAAAAATGGAAAATTATTAATAATTTCATTGGACGTGATGGTGATAAAAATAATCAGATCAGCTTTCAAACTAATCCGAATGAAATCAATGATTTTTTTCTTAAGATTACTAACGTTGTGAGTAACCCAGATTTAGAGACCGTCCACTTTTACAATAGCCATCTGAAAACTGATTTCCCAGAAAAATTCAACTTCAAAACAGTCAGCGAAGAGGAAATATCTAGATTGATATTGAATATGAAAAGTAACTCTTGTGGCTGTGACGGAATCAATGTCACACTCCTGCGTTTTTTGTGTCCACTCCTCGTTCCCTATATATGTCATATTATTAATTTTTGTTTAGAGAACTCAGTGTTTTCTCAGGCATGGAAAGAAGGTAGGGTCATACCTATTCCGAAGACAAGTGCAGCTGAACACTTAGGTGATTTGCGACCGATTACTATACTTCCTACATTATCAAACATTATGGAAAGAGTTGTAGAATATCAACTTCGGAGACATCTCAGTGTTTACAATATTCTACCAGAAGTCCAATCGGGTTTCAGGCCAGGATATAGTTGTGGTACGGCTCTTTTAAACATAACTGATGATATTTTTGCTGCACAGGATAATCGTAAAATCGGTGTTTTAGTTTTACTTGATTACAGTAAAGCCTTCGACATGCTGAATCATGAGTTACTTTTAGCAATAATGAAATTTATAGGGCTTGGGCAGTCATGCATACATTTCTTCAGGAACTACTTATGTGATAGATCTCAAAAAGTTGTTTTCAATGGATCGCTATCTGACAACGAAAGCATAAAACGGGGAGTAGCACAAGGCTCCATTCTGGGACCACTTTTGTTCACAATTTATTCCTCTAACTTTCCATCAGTTATGAAAAAGTGTAACATACATATGTATGCAGATGATACCCAGATTTACCACTTCTTCGATCCTAATAATTCAGCTGAGGCACAGATAGATATAAATGAGGATCTCAATGCATTAGTGACGCTCTCACAAAAGCATGACTTACTGATCAATACATCAAAATCATCAGTTATGTTTTTTGGATTTATGCCACCTGCCGACTTCAATGTGAAAATAGGAAATGAGATACTACCATCAAACGATAAAGTTAAAAAAACTAGGCATTATAATTGATAACAAATTGAAATTCAGTCATCATATATCTTATATTCTTCAAAAATCTTATGCCAAATTGAAACTTTTATATCTCAACCGACACTTGCTCACTGTCAAACTGAAAACACAGTTATGCGAATCACTTGTACTCGTACATGCAAATTACTGTGATTACATTTATGGGCCTTGCTTGAATGGAATTGACATCAAAAGATTACAGAAATTACAAAACTCGTGTTTGAGGTTGATATATGGTATAAGGAAATTTGAAAGAATCTCACATACTTTACAAGATACTTCTTGGTTGAATATGATCAATCGGAGGTAGTACCACGCCCTGACTTTATTCCATAAAATAATAAGACAGCATATTCCTGCATACTTGAATGTAAAAATAACGTATCGGACAGATATACATAACCTGAATATTCGTCGAAAAAATCTCCTGACTATTCCGAAACATCGTACCCGACAATATGAGAACTCATTTTCGTACCGCATTGCCAAGGAATACAACGAACTTTCAGAAAATATCAAAGTCTTGTCGTTAACCAGTTTCAAGAAACAATTATTTAACTCTATTTTCACTGACCAATGCTCAAATATATGAGTATATATGAGTTTATTAAATAGGTAGTTAACCATATTATGTATCAGTCTTTATTTTTTATTTTTTTTTTCTTTCAATACTTTAATATTTCTGAATACATATATATATATATATATATATATAACTTCTCAATATTTAGTTGAGCTACAGGCGCTTGAGGAAGACCAGTACCATACTGATCATGTGCCTTTTGACCTTTCCTCATGTTCTTTTTTTGATAGTTTATGGACTCTGATTTTGTTTTCTGTTGGAATGGTCAATAAAATTACATATTATTATTATTATTATCATTATTAATCAAATTGATGGGTTATTCCAAATTTTCACTTATCTTCAAAACTAAAGGAGATAATGGGGGTGCACCATGATCCTGTTACACCCGGTATAATTGATTCATTTATCTATTATAGTCTCATTATATTAAATCTATTTCATTATGATCTGTTTCATAATCATCATACGATGAATGAGGAATGAATTTCATTGAATTATTTTGGAATGAACTAATTTTTCATAACAGAACACCATCAGTTGATTTGAAATATTTACAAAAGCTACACCACTGTTCTGATTTCAATGATGTTTCAAATTGTCCGCGTTTCTAATTTTCACTCACCATTGCATGTAGTTTTCCATCTGGTAGACTTCACGAAATCCTCATCTTCTTTAAATTTTCTACCAATTCTATTGATATTCATTACGGCTCTCACTCTGTAATATGTATCTGGTTTCAAATTTGTTAGCAAAACGAATTTTGTTTCGTTGATGGTTAACTTATCTCCAACACGAATCCACGAATTCTGATCATTCTGCAAAAAACGATTTATTTCTGAACTAGTGAATAAACATGTCTCTCATCAACTCGATAAACTGAAGATTTTGTGCGCGATATACCTTAGATGAGCTTTGCTCTTCATTCGAAAATTGATTAGGGTCTTCGATGTACTGAAAAACATAGGAAGGATACCTGTCATCATATCCTACCACTTCGAAATTTTCCATTTTCACTTGGGTCGAAGAAAATGTGATGTCAGACACAATCGGTTGATGAACAAAGAATGGTTCTGGTGCTGAAAATACGAAATGAGCTCAGGTAGTTTGATAGTTCAATACATACAACCAAGACAAAAAAAATAGGAAACGTCTGAAATGATATATTTCAATTTCGAAGATGATTTTTATTAATCCATTTCCCTTGCCAGGATAATCTGAAGAGTATATAATAATAATGTGATTTTCTTTTTTTCCTTAGAACGATGAAATATATTGAGATGCTCTCCGTATCCAAATTCTATTCTACACATAACCCAACAAACACGACACAGCTGGCTATTCAATGGCTCATTGATTAAATCGATGGCATACTGCTGGCACTATTTTTCATATGAGACGTATGTTGCACTTTCATTTCGCTGGTGCAATATAGTATATTTTTGATATGAATTCATGTGAATCAAGATTACACTGATTTTACGGCATTGGGAAATCAATGGGTAAAGTATATTCTACAAAGATCACTGAAACGATATTGGTTGAACAATGAATGAAGGATATATAGGTTCCACAATGCCATGAAGTCATTCAATTGACATAGTTTTTTCGTCAGTAACAATTGATGTGTTTTCCATTTGTATTCCATTTGTATGTCATTTTTTATTGTAATAAGTGAATAGATGATGAAAGTTGTATGAGTGCATTATGCATTCTCATCTAATCGAATTTAGTGGTATGAACTGATATTCTTCTTCGAGAACATCCATCGTGTTAATACGTTACTACCTAAACCATGAAATTTCAGTCCTAAAAACAATCTATTTCTACCTCAGACTTGATTCTTTGTTTCTACCTTACTATTGTTGCAGCAGGCTAGGTTATATGCAGTTGTGATTAATAGATATCTTGATTAAAACATAGTTCATTCCAGATACCAAAGAAGAGAAGTTTTCGAGTTTTGACCATTTTCCAGATACTCCATAAATTACAATATCAATCAACAGAAACGGAATTCGTGAACTTTTGGCTGATTGACCAAATCAGAAGTGGATATTCAAGAGTACGAAGAGTAGTTTTATTGTAGTATTTATTATTACTATCATTATGATGATTACTGAAATTATATTTTCTCTCAAAACTCTCTGTGTGAGAATGAACCGCTCAATTTCCATTGGGAATGCACTGAAAAAACGTCGTTAAACCGGCCAGTAGGCAACTTTTGTGATTTACTATTGAAAAATGACTATATTGCCAATTAAAGTTCGGGGTCGTGACATTGCTCTACCCTCTTCCTCTCTATGATTTTACAGCAGAAGGTGTAGAGTCACACGGTGTATGGAGACGAATAAATATTTATCCCAAAGTTCATAAACTGCATTCGACTGTAGACCACTGTGGTGTGGTCATGACCATTGAAGATTCTCAGTCGAACAATCTTTGTTCGGAACACGTTCGCAGCTATCCATTCTCGGCTGCTTTCAGACAGAATCCGATCAAATCTTACCAAAATACGTTGTTATTTTGTTGTTGAAGTGCCTTGAAGTTGATTTTCAGAGTTACTTTGCTATATGATTTTTGTTCTAGGCTCTTTCAAGAGCTGGCGGCACTGATACTCAAATATACACTGTGTGCCAACTGGCTCCTATTAAAGTCCTTAGATAATTCATAGTCGTCGTTTGTTTTTTTGTATACTTTTCTGGAAGATACCTACATGAAATGAAACCAAAATATTGAACGTTCATTAAAAGTTTCCTAAAAATCAAAAGTTTACACAAGAAAATATACAGGGTGTCCCAGAACAACGTACATTAAATTTAACAGGGTGAACTAGAGTTCAAAATAGGTCGATAGGGACCAATTCACCTCTATACGGAAATGCACCGTTGGGCCGTGAGAGGGCGATGAATGGATTTTTTTTCAGATTTTATTGAATATTTCAAAATCCTTGAGAGGTAATGATCTGAAATTCAAGAGGCAGTCAACTATAAGGAGTGTGCATTGATAACAGGTCTCACCAGTTCAATCGATATACAGGAAGATAAAAATTTAGCATTCTGATTGGAGAAAATCCATAGAACTTTTTTTGAGTACGCCACTGACAATATTTCGATATCCACTTGAATAACAAAATCAATAATCCATCTTTTTTCTCACTACATTCCTTTTCAAATTTTGCTTGGTTTACGAGATATCTGAAAAAATTCTTTCGGAGTCCCTCCATATCATCCATAGTCCAAGATATCAGATTTATTGTGTTCTGCAGGTTTCTTCCTCCTTCATGTTGATATTTTGGTCACGTATTCATGTTAATTATTCGATAACCTTTTCATCATACAGGATGACAGGGAGATTCTGGGTGATAATAGCGTAGATACGAAAAAATGCTTAGATCGGTCGATTTTAGTTTGCACCTCCTGCTAACAATCATAGTCGTTTGCAGGTTTTTTTCGTTCTGTTGAGAGTTCGGGGGCACAGATATCATAATTATCATATCAACTACTCTTTCTGTTCAATCATTACTCAGTAAGAAACCCATCAAGCGGTTCGTACAAAAAATGTACGAAAACGAAGAATATCAATTGTCTAGTTCCATTATTATCATTATTTTCATCCCGCATATGTCACTGTCAGCCTAATCATTGTAGTTGATTCATTGTATTGAACTGGGATATATCAGAAGGGCTTGTAATGTTACTTGACACATTTATTGAAAACTAATTATCGTATGTCACTGGGTGATTCTAATAACTAAGGATACGACAGTCTCCCCCACATAATTAGAAAATACAGAAATCATCAAAATAAAACTTATAACAACAATTTTTAAGACTTCATGTCGTAGTCAGCAAAACGTGAAGGTAGGCGTCGCTGGCGCTGTGGTCGATCTTGAGGAATATCTGGAACATGACACCTATTTGGTTCCATTGGTTCAACAACACATTCTGGTATATTATGTGGCTGTGACACTGTTGTTATTCTTGGTACATCGAATGATTGATTGGGTCCAAAGGTAACAGTAGGCTTCGGAACCAAACTGGATCTAAGTTGGCCGACATGTCGTTTCAGTGTTCGGCCGGAATCCAATGTAACCGAATAGTGGTGTTGTCCAAGAACTTTTTGAATTACGCCGAAATGCCAGACGTTCTCATTATTGATAAAAAGTCTGATCTGGACTTCTTTCTTCCTCATGAAATGAATGAGGAGTCCTCGGAGATGTCCTGGACTTGTGGACTTTAAACGGAAAAAAAGCATCCAAACGGATTCTCAATTTCTTATTGAAGTACAATTCTGCAGGTGATTTACCACAGACAAGTGGAGTAGCTCTGTAGCGGAAGAGAATATTCTGTAGATCATCCTGGATCGGCCTGTTATCACTAGAAGCAGCCTTTAGCCGATTCTTCAGAGTTTGAATATTCCTTTCAGCGAGACCATTTGTAGCAGGATAGTTTGGAGCAATAAATTTCTGGAAGATTCTTTTCGAAACGCAGTAAACGTGGAATTCTTCGCTTCGAAAAATAGAAGCGTTGTCTGATACCATCACTTGTGGATAACCATTCATAGAGAAGATATTTTCTAGAAGATAAATGGTGGATGAACTGGTTGGTGCATCTTTTGAAATTTCCACTTCAGTCCACTTAGATCTGACATCCACGCACATCAGGAAGTAACGGTCTTCGAATAGACCCGCATAATCGATGTGAATCCTTTTCCAATTCATCTCAGGAGGATCCCACGGGTGCACAGGCGCTTTTGGGTGGTTTGATTTTGTCAAGGCACATATTTCGGAGCTTTCGATCATTCGCTCTATATCACGCTCGATGTCTGGCCAAAATACATACCGACGTGCGAGTCTTAGTCATCCCCAAATGCGTATCATGAAGTTCATCGAGAACATTGGTGCGTAGCACGGCTGGAATGACAACTCTATATTTTCGAAAAATTATGCCATCAACCAAGGTAAATTCGCTATCTTCTGATGTTGATTGTAGAGTTTCGAGTATTCGTTTCAGGTCTGGATCTTTTTCAGTTTCCATTTGATTGTAGTCGAAGTAATCTCACTGCTTGAAATATGAAAAACAACTTGATCACAAATTTGATTTATTTCATCACCAATGAATACATCTGCTGAAACATTTAGTTGCTTCACTGGAGCTCGAGACAAACAGTCAACATTTTGATTTTCTTGTCTTTATTGAATTTAACGGAATAATTGAATCCGGACAAAAAGAAGCATAACGTAGAAGGCGCGATGAAATCATTTGTGGCAGGGCTTTGTGAGGATGTAATTTTCTCGATAAGGGAACATTATCAGTGACCAGAAGGAAATGAGTACCGAACAAGTACATGTAGGAGTGAGTGACACCAAAAATTATGGCAAGAGCCTCTCTATCCAACTGACTATAGTTCTTCTCTGAGTCTGTAAGTGCACGAGAATCATAAGCGATAGGTCTCTCGAATCCATTGAATTGATGACTTAACACCGCAGCAACCCCATATGGGCTAGCATCCGTTGTTAGAACCAGTGGAAGAGATGGGTCGAAAGGCATTAGTACTCGGTCACTACAAAGTTCTCATTTGATATTCAGGAAAGCAGCTTCACAGTTCGATGATCATACCCAGGGTTGGTTTTTCCTATGCAAACATCGAAATGGGTATGACATCGTTGAAAAATGTGGTATAAACCGAAAGTAATAAGTGACAAGTCCGAGAAATCGTTTGATATCATCAGCATTCGAAGGTCGTGGTAAATCCTAAACGGCGCGCATTTTGGCTGGAGACTTGCTTATTCTGCTGTATTGAACAATATGACCAAGATAATCAATTTTTTCCATGAAAAATGAACATTTCTTCTTGTTAACGTGAATATCGTAGTCCGAGAGTCAACGGAGACATTCTTCAAGATTTTGAGCACACTTGTCGAAATCTGTTCCATGAACTATTATATCATCAAAATACGCTTCAGTTTTTGGATCTGGTTTGAGAATCTGCGATAAAATCCTATTGAATTCAGCTGGAGCAGTTTTGATCCCGAAACTCAAGCGATTCATCCGATAGGTTCCCCGATGTGTGGATAAAGTTTGAATTATACTGCTGTTTTCGTCAACTTGCAGATGTAAGTACGCCTTGAAAAGGTCAAGCTTGCGGAAATACCGAGAGTTGCGTAGACTGTTGAGCACATCGTCAATTCTTCGAATGGGCGTGTTTGCCTGGATTGATCGTTCATTAACACCACATTTGTAGTCCACGCACAAGCGTACTCCTCCATCAGGTTTGGGAATGATGACAAGTGGAGAACTCCAATCAGTGACAGCGACAGGAGATATTATACCGTCGGCTTCCAGGTTGTCCAATTCCTTCTCTACTAGCTCACGAAGCGCGTACGGAACATCTTGCTCTCTGGTGTAGACGGGTTTGGCGTCCTCACGAAGTCGAAGGGAAACTTGGGAATGCGGCACACATCCAACCTTTTCCAGGAAAATCGAAGGAAAATAATTGAATATGTCTTCAGTTGATCTAATCGAATGAACACGAGATATTTGACTAGGAATTTTTTTCTCTGCATCAATTTGTCGAAGTTCAATTCCTAATCCTCGTATCCATTGACGACCTAGTAATGCATCGTGACCCTATGGTACAATATGTAATTCACCTAGGATTTGCTTGTTACGATATTCAACAGTGACGTTTATTTCAATCTTGAATCTTATTTTTCACTATCGTCGCCAATTATTGTATAGAACTAGGATATATTAAAAGGGCTTGTTGAATTGAGTTGACCAAACAATATTCATTTTTGTATTAAGAGTTGATTTGTTTCCACAGGCTGTATTGAAAATCATTCTAACATGTCTCTGAGACATGTTAGCAAGAATACAAGCCTTTTTCGATAAGTGGTAGGATATACATGTATGTACTTGCTTGCTCATTGAATAAATATATTGATATTATTATTATTATTATTATTACTTGATACATTTATTGAAAACTGATACTGGGTGATTCTAATAACTGAGGATACGACATGATTGTTCAATTCTGAACTGATGAGACCTGTTATCTATGCACACCTCTTATAGTTGACTGCCTTCCGAATTTCAGAGCATTACCTCTCAAGGATTTTGAAATATTCAATGAAATCTGAAAACAAAATTCCATTCATCGCCCTCTCACGGCCCAACGGTGAATTTTCGTACAGAGGTAAGTTGGTCCCAATCGACCTATTTTGAACTCTAGTTCACCCTGTTGAATTTAATGTACGTTGATCTGGGACACCCTGTATATAGTCCCTATATAGTCCAAAGGAAGAATGATAAAATGACAAAAAATGCATTCTCTATCGAAGAGCGTAGAAGAGATAGCAACTATCTCTTGGAATTCAAAGAAAGGTTGAAACGAGAAGGGTCGATGATTCCCGAAAGCGACTGATCTTGTCGATGTAACATATTCATCCTCATCATGGCCACCGAGATATCCACCCCAAAGGAATAAGGATAATTTTTTATTATTATGTCTAAAAAGTTCACTTTGTCATCACTTTTCGAAACATTTCATCAGATTCAGAAAGATCAGACAAAATGACATGAGTTCCGCTCTTCAATTTGCACGGCGCAATCATTTGATCGATTCAATGGAAAAATATGGAACAAAAACGTTCGAATGTATTTTCGATTTCGACCTGTCTGATAGCTCTTAACTTTCAACTGGATTCATGTATAGTGATTCTTTCGGCAACCGTCCGGTAAGTGCTCACTTCCCGGACGCTTTTTCTTTGAGAAAGTAGCATTTTTCCGGCCTAATCCACAGAACTCAAATGAGACCTAGAAGGCTAATGCAAGTGTGAGAAATCGCTGAAATCTGATACAACCAGTGTGCTCACGGCAATGGTGACCATGCGCACATTGTCGGCAATATTGTCAGCTACATATTTCCATACGCAAATCTCATATTCATGCATTAGGATGTAGTTCATATTTCCTACAAAACTTCTGGTAACTGATCATCAACAGCTTCACTAAAATCATACGATGAAATTTTCACGACAAAACTCATAGACTCACTGATATTAATTGAATGGCTAACAAGATGTCGATGAAATATTATGAACTTCAAATTTCTCACGAGTTCATCTGGCAACTGTGTGAGAATGTGCCTCTGTCATTTTGTCTGACGTAGACTCAAGACAGAGCCGGATTAGTTTCAGTTTTTCTGTGTTCTGCTTTGCGTTCAACGTCTTTCGTTAGTGAATTTGAGATTATTGAAGAGTTTTGGTATTTCACACTAGTTTGAGTAATGGGTGTAGTCATAGTGACAAGAACATCAGTACTTATTTGATTCGACATTCAATGACTGATTTGTGTACAGTGTTTCCAAAATGGATGATATGGTGACAAGATAAAGAATCCAGGAATCTCTCATTTCAGGTAAATTTATATCGTAAACAAAATTTGTGCTATTATATTTTTTCTTCTATAGCTATATAAAACACACAATGGCCCTTGTTTACTTTGTTCGATAAATCAATTAGGTACTTTGTATATATGCCATCAATGTTATTTCCGTATCTCTGATTTCACAATGACATTCGTTGTGTTATCATTTCACAAAATCACATCTCCAACCTTAACAACACCAGTACATCCTAAGGTCTTCCCACGGATGTCCCTGATTTTATACTAGGACATCCCAGAGATGTCCTTTGTCGGGACAACTTACATACTAGGAATGTCCCAGGGACATCCGCTGACCGCCAAAAGAGTCATCCAAGAGATGTCCTTCTGGTACGTCCCTGGGATGTATCAAGTACGAAAAAAGGATATCTCTAGGACGTCCCAAGGATATCCCTGGGACATCTCTTCGACGAAATAAAAAATTCAACTCAATAGTTTGATGAAATCCAATGACTCTGATGTGAATGGATATCAGATATTCCAGGGACACAAATGGAATAACCTAGGGATGTACCAGGCGGGATGTCCACTGGACAACCACTGCGGGACATCCCCTGGATGCCCCAATCATGTCCTTGTACCGAGAGACAAAAAAGGGACGTACCTATATAGGACATCCCTGTGTTATAAGGGAAATTTTGTTTTATGTCCTTAGAATTATAGCGAGAAAAAGATTTTCAAAACTGGACTTGAGAGGGATGTTTCTTCCTGGGAGAGCTTCTTTGAAGAAATTACAATATTCATGCCGCTTTATATTTTGAAGAACCATGGTGAATTATTGCTAATATAGCCTGAACCAACCTGTATATTAGCTCGCTCATTTCTGTCCAATGAACACTTCAGTTGGTGAGAAATACATCGAACCATTACTCCTAATCTCGCTCCTAATAACATAAAGGAATTTATGATAACAAATATCATATTAGTTTTTCACAATGTTCTGCTCTTTCAAGAAAGCCACAAAAACCTGGTAATCAAACAATTCTGAATCCGCCCCTGGCATGGTCGCGTCTTTACTGCGCATGCTCACATTTGCCATATGAGCCACGTTAGGGAACACTCGAATAGCGATATTGGCCTTCTAGGTCTTTGAGTTCTGTGGCCTAATCCGGGAAGTAAGTTGTTGTCACTGTAACTATAAAAATCCTGTTAGATAGGATTTTGATAAATGCAGATGATAATTACCATAGCAGCGAAATATCGGCTGACAGGTATATGACATGAAATTAGTTGACATTTGAATTTTTGAGAGTTTGGTTGCAATTATTGGAATAAATTATCGAAAGTAGCCGCGATAGTGATTGAAAGTGTCCATACGAAATTTCCAATGTAGCAGTTAGTAGGTAAAGGTACTCTGTTCAGATTTCAGTATTTGATACAAATAAGAATTTATAATGAAGGTATTTCATTCTATAAATGAATATAATATGGAAATGTGTCTCATTGAATTGTTATTATACATATGATTGCCGAAAAAATTGTGTACGCAACACATCCAAAAACAATTTTTTTGGACTCACAGACTTCCAGGACTCGCCTACGGCTCAGCCAAATTAGGAGGCCCAAAGACATCCAAAAATGAAAATCTTCGTCAATAATAGTATTTCTAAATTTTTTTATACATGTAGAATGTAACATTCATACTGATTTGGAAATTTTACAATTTGCCAGAATGGTGTAGTTTGCTGAATTTGTTGGAAATTTTTGAGATCAATACATCTTCAAAGAACAAAATTATTCTTTCGCTCAATGAATATATCCATTTCGATTGCCAAAAACTTTTCAATGCCTTGAGTTTCTGATGTTTGTGTTATTGTTCCCTCTTGCTTTGGTCCCCAGTGTGAGTTTCCTTTTCAAAATTCTCATAGCATTGTTAACCTTAGGTTGTTCCCCCTTCTATCTTTATATTATAATGTCACTATCCACAAGTTTGTCATGATATTCATGGATCCAATTGTCTCTTGTCTTGCATCACCGTTGACAGCTGAAATTACAGTTGTCTGTCAGAGTTGGATTTGACATTGACATTTGGTCACATGGTATCAAGTTAATTCAGTGAGATCAAGATGATAACGTTTTTTTTTTTCATTTTTGGATGTCTTTCGGCCTCCTAATGTGGCGATTCCATTGTCCCATCGAGGCACAGGGTCCCTGTTTAGAAAACCTGTTATATTAGCGAAAGTTTAAATTTTCATAATATAATTTTTTTGTAACTCCATGTGATTCCAAAAACATTTTTTTCTGCTCCACGTGAGTACTACCATGTTTTACCATTGATACCATATTATTGTTGGTTTGTTCTTTGTAGAATAACTTTCTCAATCGGCTGATGATGGATACTCTATAGATCCGAAACATGTCCCGTTTCTATTTATGATTTGATGATTGATGATATTACTATATGAACTACTTCACTCCACTTTGAGACAACATGGACTTCTACAGTAGCTTATTCTACGTCTATGGACATTGAACACGCATTTATATTTTCACCCCAGTTTTTTAAGGAATTTTTTGGCACAAATTGATGCAATAAATTGGTATTTATTTTTTTCCATGGAAATAATTCAATTTATCAGAACAATTCAAGAGACCTGAATGTTGTATTTTCAGTTGGTCAATAGGTTATAAAGATACAAAGTTCAAAAAAATTAGTGACGCACATTTTATTGACAATAATATTCGGTAGGTTGCTCTCCGGGATGCCACTGGATTTCATAATTCCGATTGAATTATGGCTATATCAGCACCTCATGACACGAAATATCATTGCCAAATTTCATAAGAAAATCGGTAGAAGGATATTTGAGATATTCATAAAAAAACCGATGTTTTTTGAAAGTTTTAACACACTGTATGTTGATAACTATGCATGTCCGGACCCACATACATATTAACTGAATTCCTTATTCCATCATGTGGAATCATGCCTTTGATTTTTTGCGCATAATTTCCGGACACCCTGTATGAAATTGTCGTGTTTCAATGTTCGTTCCTATACTGTTCCAAAACGGCTCGACCGATTCTCATGAAATTTTTTATTCATTTTCAGTTAGTCTGAGACGTTATCTGTTCTTTAGATCGAGATTTAGAGATGGCGGATCCAATATGGCAGACAAGTTTTGTAATTATAGTCCGATTCAATTCAGATCTGGTATCTGGAGGTTTTCAGGATCGAAGAGCTTATGATTTATTCGTCAAAATTGGGAAATTCAAAATGGCGGATCCAATATGACGGACGAGTGTTTCAATTATTATCAGACTCTATTAAAATTGGTATCTGGGGGTTTTTGGAATCGGAGATAATGATTCTTTCATCAAAATTTGGAAAGCCAAGATGACAGATCCAATATGGCGAACGAATTTTGTAACGATGATCTAATTCTATTCAAAATTCGTATCTGGGGGATTTTGGGGATGGGGATCATTATTCTCTCAATAAAATTAGGAAATCAAAGATGGCGGATCCAATACGGTCGACGAGTTTTGTAATTGTGATCAAATTCTATTCAAAATTAATATCTGGGGGTTTTCGGGGTCGGAGATTATGATTGTATTCTTTAAAATTGGGAAATTCGAGATGGCGGATCCAATATGGCGAAAGAGCTCTATAATAAATAGTAGTTCGTAAAACTATAATGAAATACGCTTTCATGGATAGCCGAACTCGAGGCCAAACTGGTTAGAAGTAGAAAATTGATAGTATAGTTTAAAAACGAGATGATAGATTGTCGAACTAAAAAGAAGTAGAAAATGAAAATAGTAGTTTGATATACTAATGTATATAGTAAAACAGTGTTTGCTGGGTATCAGCTATTGTAATAAATAGTTTGGAAAACTAATGACACATTTTTTTTATAGATAGCCAAACTAAAAAGAAATGAGTAGAAAATAAAGAGTAGTTTGAAGAAATCACGAGATTCAGAGTGCAGCACTAAAATAAAGTGGAAAATAAATAGAAAAGTTTGAAAAACTAAAGAATCCTGCTTTTTTGGATATCCGAACTAGAAAGAAGTTGAGATAAAATTATAAAAGTTCTTTGATAAATATTTATATACAAAATTTTTTTCCAGAAATAATGTTCATGTTGAAACAACGTATAAATATATGTCCGAAAGTTATTCGTTTCTGAGATACAGAGTGTCAAAGTTGAATTCTTATTTTTGTTTTTCATCAATGAATTTCAAAATAAATGTGATACTCGAATGAGGTTCGATATCTCGAGGTATTTTTGGATGACAATATCAAATTATCTGTTAGTTTGTCTCTTCCGTGGGGGTGGCGCAACCTACATGTCTTTTGAGTCTTTTGAAAAGTCATAACTTTTTTGTGCGTACCTGAATTACGTTTTATAGTAGAAAAAAAGATTTCTAGACCACTTTTGTGTGGAAAATATATTCCTGGTAAAGGGCGCTGCGAGCAACTGTTTTCGAATTATTGGGATTTTAAATAATCAATGCAAGTAATTTGGAATGACAAGAAGTTGGTATTAAAAATTGATTCATAAAGTAAGGAAAATTATTTTTCTTTAATTTCATTTTCAAATAGGAATCGGGTTTTATTACAATTTAATACTAATAATAATAAAAGTAATTAGGACCAAAACTAAAACAGTTAGCTGAGGGAATTGATTAAAGTAATACTAATAATAATAATAATATATTTATTTCTCTTGTTGAAAAGTACAAAATAGAAGATGACTTCAATGGTACAATAACAAGGAAAACGTCACAATGCTAAATATAAATGTATATATACATACACAACACATACATACATATATCTAAAACGAAGATATGTTAGAAATAAAAAAAGATGTATGCAGAGGCAAGAATAACTAAAACGACTTCACAGTCTACTAAAACTACTAGTAAAATGGGACTATATAAACCTAGAATTCGTCGAGGGTGCATGTAGCAATTTTTTTGGATAAGAGCAGTTTTCAATCTCGATTTGAAAATTGTTAAATTTGGTGAGTTCTTAACCGATTCATCTAGCTTATTGAAAAACTTTGGTACAAGAAAGAGAAAACTTTTTTGTTAAAGGGTGGTTCGGTGCATGTTGGGTATTAACAAGTTTTTCTACTCACATAACTAAAATGGCATTTAGCGTACGGATATGTACCACGCTAAATGATCGATTAATCACGAATTGACGATCTGTGATTTATACGATATATTAAACACGTTACCATATGGCAACACGATTTCTTAAACACATTACCATGGCAACACAGTTCATTAAACATAGCTTCAGTAATTTGAGACATTTGCGTCCTGTCAATTGTATCAACTGTCAACTGTTACTTCCAAATTTCGTATCAGAATCATTCAAACAATATTCGTTTGCATCAGAATTATTCATTAAAAATATGCGAAATGTAGACGAAAGTGAAATCGAAGAGAACCCTAACAACACCAGTACATCCTAGGGACTTCCCATGGACGTCCCTGATTTTATACTAGGACATCCCAGGGATGTCCTTTGTCGGGACAACGTACATACTAGGGATGTCCCAGGGACATCCGCTGGCCGCTAAAAAAGGCATCCAAGGGATGTCCTTCTGGTACGTCCCTGGGATGTACCATGTACGATCAAAGTATATCCCTAGGACGTCCCAAGGATATCCCAGGGACATCCTTTCGACAAAGGAAAAAAGTTGCAGGTCGAGTAGGGATTGAACCCGGGACCTTTGGCTTATCATGCACGCACCTTGCTCCATTGGCTATCCATGCCTCCTGAAGATTTATAAACAGGACTCAATTACAGAAACCTGAATAAATACAACTTCATTAGGAATTGGGTATAATTATTATCATTCTTGGGTGTTTAAAAATGAGGGGCCCAGACAGCACTGGATATTCATAGAATATTCTCTTAATATGCTAAAAAGGAGGAGTATATTCCGAATATTCATCGATTATTCCTAGAATATATACATGCTTCTGGAACATCTAAAAGGAATATTCCAAAGTGAATAGTCGGACATGTTCAGGGAATATTCAGGTATGAATCTTCCAGGAATATTCCCAACTGAATATTCTCTGTTGTATATTCATGAAATATAGCCAACTGAATATTCTGTGCGGTATATTCATGAAATATTCTCAACTGAATATTCTGTGGTGTATTTTCATGAAATATTCCATGAATATTCCTATGTTTCTCAACACATAAATACCAATTATTATTTCAGAGATGTGAGTATCGAACATCAATTAGATGTAAGAGAATTTTGAAACAAAAAGTGTTTATGATCCGATTTCGAACAATGCTCTCACAAGAAATTGATATGGATAACATTATTCAATTCGATTACTGGCCTAGTGGTCAAGGCGTTGCTCTGTTAGTCTGGAGGTCACAAGTTCGATCCCTACTTGGGTCACTTTTTTTATTTTAGAATATGTTTATTGGAATATTCCAAGAACATTCAACATAGAATATTCTTTTGGGTATATTCTATGATTATCTGAGGAATTCCCATTCGCATATTTAGAGAATATTCCACAGATATTCCGGAATATTCCAGATTATTTCTAGAATATTCCAATATTCCAAAAGGAATATGATAGGGAGATTCATGGAATATCTGGTGCTGTCTGGGGGCATTATGCATGAACGATTTATGTCTGCGAAAAATGGTAATTTCTCAAGAAGTTCTGAGACTTTGTTCTTTATTTTCATTACAATCATTTTCCGGAAGAGAAACAAACATTTTCAAAAAATTCAACTCAATAGTTTGATGAAATTCAATGACTCTGATGTGAATGAATATCAGATACTCCAGGGAAACGAATAGGATAGCCTAGGGATGTCCACTGGACAACCACTGCAGGACATCCCCTGGATGTCCCAATCATGTCCTTGTACCGCTGGACAAAAAAGCGACGTACCTAGGACATCCCTGTGTTGTTAGGGAATGTTCTGGTACTTGCATATCTCCAAGAAGTGTAAAAATGAAGCATCCATCTTTGAGAACAATTCATTCATTCTGCGCTAAGCATGACAATGAACGTGAAACAATGATTAGTAAGCAATGGACTGGACACATCTACAACCAATATCACTTATTCGTGTTTCGCTGGTTGCATGCAGTTGCATGTGAGTATTATGTTCCCAATTCCCATTCCTTTCGGATTATTTTGTAGGTTAGCAGGAATAGCAGGTATGTTAATGTAATTTCCGGAGTTCGTAGAAAGATCATAGTATGTAACGCGTTCATAAACTCTTCTAGACACTCGTTTATTGAACACTCGCTCCGCTCTGCTCCGCTCGTGCTTAAAATACTCGTTACTAAAAGGATGTTTATAACACTTGTTACATAATATACTATTTTAGAGCGAGTCGAGTATTGATGCTGATTAGATGTGAAGTTCGGCCTGTTCTTATAAATATATATGCATAGTTCATAAATATAAATACTCGCAACCGTTAGTATTCGGAGTTCTTTGAATGAATTTCTGCATGATTGCCTCCACCCAATTTCAGCAATGATTCTGATAGCCTCTTTTTGTAGAATAAGAACCCTCTCTGCAGTTGACCCTGTACCCCAGTTCAGTATTCCATACCGTATATGACAGTGGATAGTTCCGTAATACAGATTCAGCAAAACCTCTTTACTACAATGTCTAGACATAAACCTCAATGCGTTACAATAGAATGCCAAGTGATTTTTATTAGCCCAAGTTACCACCCGCTTATAAACACTTTGTGTTTTTTCTGTGAGATCTAACACATTATGATCCTTGATGAGAAAATTGGTGTCATCTGCATAAGCAACTACATGAATTTCTGTGAGACTACTGAAGTACTGTATCAGGTCGTTGGCGTATATGAGGAAAAGTAAGGGGCCAAGTATTGAACCTTGAGGTACACCTTGCTCAATAGTTACTGACTGACTAACAGTATTATGAATAACTACCTTTTGGGTCCTGTCCTTTGAATATGATTTCATCAGCTCCAAAGCAATTCCTCTCACACCATATTTCTCCAGCTTCTGAAGTAGAAGTATATGATTTACACTATCAATTGTCTAAAGTGGCCAAAAAAGTAGGTACAAAGAAGTAAGAATCATCTTTTGCCTACATTCCAATGTTGAATTGTTGAATGTAGGAGAATATTGAATGAAAGAAGAAACATTCACTGGCGTATCTTTTCTGATACTTACTACTTAGAGGCGACTTACGAGCCCCATGGAAATAATTCAAATGCATCGATTATTTCAAATCCCAATAACTCGAAAACAGTTGCTCGCACTGACCTCTACCAATATATTTTTCACTCAAAAGTGTTCTAGTGATCTATTTTTTCACTATAAAACGTGATACAGGTACGCACAAGAAAGTTATGACTTCCCAAAATACTCAACCCAGACAGCACCAGATATTCCATGAATCTCCCTATCATATTCCTTTTGGAATATTGGAATATTCTAGAAATAATCTGGAATATACCGGAATATCTGTGGAATATTCTCTAAATATGCGAATGGGAATTCCTCAGATAATCATAGAATATTCCCAAAAGAATATTCTATGTTGAATGTTCCTGGAATATTCCAATAAACATATTCTAAAATTAAAAAAAGTGACCCAAGTAGGGATCGAACTCGTGACCTCAAGACTATCAGAGCAACGCCTTGACCACTAGGCCAGTAATCGAATCGAATAATGTTATACATATCAAGTTCTTGTGAGAGCATTGTTCGAAATCGGATCATAAACACTTTTTGTTTCAAAATCCCCTTACATTGATGTTCGATACTCATATCTCTGAAATAATAAATGGTATTTATGTGTTGAGAAACAAAGGAATATGCAAGGAATATTTCATGAATATTCACCACCGAATATTCAGTTGGGAATATTTCATGAATATACCGCACAGAATATATTCAGTTGGGTATATTTCATGAATATACCGCACAGAATATTCAGTTGGGTATATTTCATGAATATACAACAGAGAATATTCAGTTGGGAATATTCCTGGAAGATTCATACCTGAATATTCCCTGAACATGTCCGACTATTCACTTTGGAATATTCCTTTTAGATGTTCAAGTGGCATGTATATATTCTAGGAATAATCGATGAATATTCGGAATATACTCCTCCTTTTAAGTATATATTTAGAGAATATTCTATGAATATCCAGTGCTGTCTGGGAAAAGACATGTAGGTGGCGCCACCCCCACGAAAGAGACAAACTAACATGAAATTTGATATTGTCATTGAAAAATACCACTTGATAGCAATCTTCATTCAAATATCACAATTATTTCGAAATTTATCAACAAAAAACAAAAATAAGAATTCAACTTTGACACTCTGTATCGCAGAAACGAATAGTTTTCGGACATATATTTATATGAACTTTTCTTCTCATTTTAACGTTAGCAACATGCTCCTACACATACTTGAGAAACACATTGTATATATATATACATATATACTATAATTTATAATATATTTCCCCTATTCCCATTTGGCTATGTTTGTGGAAAGTTTTATACAGGTGGAACCAAGAGACCTCTTACAGTTAGGACGAAGGAACAAAAGAACAATATAAAGAAAAGACACATCGATATATCGAAATTAGCTGAACATTTCCTTACTGAAGATGGACAACATATGGCAGAATGGAATAATATTAAAATCATTGGAAAAGAAGATAACAACCAGAAGAGTAAAATTGCATTGCTCCCTGTTCAGTTGATACAGATAGAACATGGTATTCACTACTGAAATATGAAAATAGAATTGGTAAATTCAAGATCAATTATTGAAAACATCCTGTTACTCATTTGATTGCCAACGTCACCAATTGTCACTGAGAACTGAAAAGTGTCAAGACAAATAACAAACTGCTATTCAAATATCCATTTTTTATGTTGAAAACGGGAGCAGATTCGTTCCCGAAACGTCCAAAGCTTAGTCAAAATCATTTTTCTATATACCTTCATTTCTCTTCTCCAAACCTTTTTCAATACAAATTGTCACTGACAAGCTAGTGAATATTTCTTTCAGGCTCTCTGATAGGGGAATTATTCGAACGCAGTGACATTTTGGGGCTAATCATCTTCACTACACGTATTATATTGAAATAATATTCATTATCTCATTTCATAGAAACGAGGAGAGAAAATAAAAAAAACTGGAATAATGAATGTACCACCTCCTCGATCAACCTACAGACAGTATATATTTTCAGTTCTTGAAAAATATATACAGCTGCCTTAGATTGTATACTTTTCGAAATCACGAAGGATACCTCAATAATGTATATATATATATTTGAGATAAGAAGAGAGAGCTCTACCGATTATGAAAACAAAAAACAGTGTGTTCCATTTAAAAAATACCAGTTTATGTAAAATTTGGTTTACGAAGCTTTATGGCATTATCTAGAACTAGATTCTGAATGCCCATAAAAAATATATGCTCCGATCATTATTGCCCGTTTACATAGTAATATTGTGGTAATAAGTAAAAAAAGTCGTGAATAAACAGGCCCATCTTGTTAGTTTCACGGTAGAGATGGCACTCTATATCTCTCATTACTTACTCTGAGATTTATATTTCCAAATGAATCTCATCGTGAATATAAGAACGAACATTCAAGCTGATATGCCTCACTTACGTTTTTCACACTTCTTTCCTGTGAAAGAATACTTGCAATCCTTCTTACAGTATCCATCTATATGACGACAACTCGTATCTGAACAATATGGAGAGCATTTTTCTTGACATCCATGACCATAGGTGCCAAGTTTACATTCTAGAACATTCGAATCTTCATTTTTTCGTTATTATCGATTAAGAAACATACCTGTACTGCAACTATCTTCATATCCAGGTGTGCAATGACATTCTTTTTGACCATCGATATATTCGCAGTATTCAAAATTCGAACAGTAATCCATCCCAAAAATTGCACACGGTATACACCGTTTGCCAAATGAATTTTCTGGACATTTTATACCTAATAAAGTTCATTCTGTGATTTTTTCCATACTTTTATCTTGTCCTGTCTTTCAGAGCTATTATTAACTCTAAATAGTTTTTTGTGATAATTCGGGTATACAGGGTGACATTAAAATAAACTCATATAATTGGAACCCTGGATCAAACTAAAACTTGTGCATGACCCCTTTTTTCGTCCAGATGTTATTTGAACGAAGTCTAATTGATATCTTCTTCAATTGTATATGACAATGTTTAAATTTTTCATTTGGAGTTAAAGTACGATATTCAACTCCATATGAAACAATATTTTCATCAAATTTTAGTGTTAGTAGTGCTGAAGTTGAACATCCCAATTCATAATCCTTTTAATATCATATTCAGTATTATTCTTCATGGACTTACCATGAGTTTTTATTTCATCATTTCCGTCAGTATCCAGAAGTGTTTCTTCTTGAATCGCAATCGTTTGACAAGGGGTATTGGTTTTTCCAGATTTCACATACCTAAATTCTGATATAAAAAAAAGTAATGAGTAATGAAATAGGTATCTCCTGATATGATGGCATGATATGGAAAACGTTCTATGATTACTTGTAACTGATTGTAATTAGGACTTGGTGTAATATAGGTGTTATATGGTGAAATAAGTACACTCAGTATATATAAAGTTACCAGATAACAGCTTCTCAGTATTTTCATATGGTGAGAAGCAGAATCAGCACTGATCATATTTCTATCTGCTTCCTACAATTTCTAGGATCAGCGCTGACGGTGCAGATCCGATATTATAAAAGGACCCTGCGTGGCAACCTTGGTGATTAGTAAAGTTAGAATAGTCTAGTAGTCATATGGCAGAGAGCCATTAGAAATTCAAGTAACCATTGTCTTTTGAATAAAGTAACTCGTTCAGTAGAAAAGTGTTTTTTAAAAAGTAAAATCTCAAAGTAGAGATATAATGTTCGGACAATCAGTTTCAACATCACTTCATTGGCATATACATTTTATCATATGGTATATACAGTCCACGGTTTCTAGAAAGGTGCCATTAGGTATAGTAACATATACCTCTTGTTTTAGAATTTTGTTTAATAAATAGATAGAACTGACATATATGTGACAGGTTTTCATACCAAATTGTATTCCTTGAATATAAATACAAAAACATGGGAAATGTATATAGTTTTATTAAAAAACCATAAAGGAAATAGAAATTCAGTTGGGTCATCCAACATATTTTGGTCTATTCGAGCGGATGTTAGAACTAGTAGCGGTTAGAGAGTCAAGAAGGGGAAGAAAGGCGGTACATTTCAAGAACATTAAGCGGTATTTGGATCTGGAGAAGTCAAAGGGCAGCTTCGAGGTGGTGCAGGATCGAAGTAGCAGGTCAATAACATTCACGGTTGGGCACACTGGGCGCAGAAATCAGCATCAAGGAGAGCGACATGCGCAGTACACAGCTATACTTCAAGGGGCACATTGGGTGCATACACATAACATTCAGGTCAGAAAGTTGCATATTGGAACAGAGTGAGTACACTCTACTGTGACGACGATATCTACGAGGCATATATCTGAGTTTTGCGGTGGTGGGGGTCATCATTCGGTTTATTTTTCTTTCAAATAAATATCAGCTATGAATGAACTAATTCGGAAAAGAGGGGTCGTCAAGGTGCAATTAACAAGGTTTGGAACTTTCATCAACACATTTACAAACGATAAAATATCTCAAATACCAGGAAGGATTGAAAAATGTAAGGAATGTTGGAACGAATTTGACATTTTACAATCACAAATAGAGGAATTAGATCTTGAAAATGCCATAGATCAGGAACAAGAGAGAATTTCATTTCAGGAATCATATTTTGAGGTAATCGCAAAGGCAACAGAAATTTAATCAAATAACGGGTCAGTTACACAAATAAATAGTTCTGTAGGTGCTACACCTAGTGGTACTGCTTTGGTAGAAAAAAATGTGAGATTGCCCATTATGGAGATTCCCACATTTCATGGTTCTTATAAGGAATGGTTGGAATTTCATGATACTTTTCATACATTGATACATTCCAATCCCAATCTCACAGATATTCAGAGGTTTTACTATCTGAAGAATGCATTAAAGGGGGATGAAGCTGAGGTCATTCGAGCTCTGGAGGTGTCGGCGCAAAATTATGCTGAAGCTTGGAAATTGTTATCGGCCAGGTATGAAAATAAAAAGATTATAACTATAAATCATATAGAATCGTTGTACAATTTTCAACAAATGTCGAGGGAATCATATTCTCATCTGAGAACATTTGTTGATACAATCAGGAAAGATATTCGTGCATTGAAAACATTGGGTCAGCCAGTTGACACTTGGGATACACTTCTTATTTTTATTTTGGAAACAAAATTAGATTCGGTTACCAGTAGGGAATGGAAAAAACAGGGACAATTAAATATATTTCCATCAATGTCAGAATTTATAAAATTTTTAGATGAAAGATGTCAACTGCTTGAATCAATAAATATCCTAATAGATCTTTCCAGAAATATGTACAATCTAATGAGTATAAACAAAAGTCAGATAAATTTACCAAGGCATTCACTTCGTCGAACAAACCTTGTACCGTATGTCGGGAACTTCATCCATTGTATGCATGTGAAAAATTTCTGGGATTGTCAACATTTGGAAGGCGGGATGAGGTAAAACGGGCAAATGTTTGTTGGAATTGTCTAGGTCATGGACATAAGGTACAGGATTGTACGATGAGGGGCTGCAAATATTGTGGAAAGAAGCATAATAGTCTTCTGCACCACAGTAATCAAAATACTAAGGTAGAATCACGTGAAAGTCAGGTCAAGGATAAAAGGGACCAGAATCGGGATTCAACAGAAACACAGTTGAATACTGAGCCACCAGGAGCATCACAAACATTTCAATGTGCTGCAGTATCTCAGGAAATTGTTCAGGAAGGTAATTATTCAATAAATCAAAACTTTTCCTCAATGCAGAATATAGATGTTTTGTTATCAACAGCTCTGGTATATTTTACAGACATATCAGGATTATTACACGAGGCAAGGGTATTATTAGATTCAGGCAGTCAATCGAATTTTATGACAAGGGAGTTTAGAAGGGAATTAGGTATTCCTCTAAATAATACGAATATACCAGTGGTAGGAATTGGGCAGTCAATTTCGAATATTAATCATTGTGTAAAGGCAACACTGCATTCAAAATTCAAACATTTTTCAGTTACTTCAACTTTCTTGATTATTGACACAATTTCAGATACCACTCCTGTAACAAAAGTGAAAGCGGACGGATTTGTTATTCCACCAAATATAAATCTAGCTGATTCAAATTTTGCGGAACCGAGTAAAATAGATGTATTGCTAGGGGCATCTCTATTTTGGGAATTGATATGTGCAGGACAGATTAAATTAAGTAAGGGTCAGCCAATTCTACAAAAAACAGAACTTGGATGGATTGTAGCAGGTAATATGAGTAATGTCAGTGGAAAACAATTAGAACAAGTTCGACTTTGCAATTTTTCAATCAATGACAGACTCGAAAAACAAATTCAAAGGTTTTGGGAGTTAGAGGAGTATAATCAAGAGAATAAATTGTCTAGAAAAGAAGTTCTTTGTGAAAAAATATTTCAGGAAACTACCTTCAGAAATAGGGAGGGGCGATTTGTAGTTACATTACCAATTTCTGAAAATATTAGTGAATTAGGTAATTCATTTGAGATTGCTTTCAAGAGATTGATACAAATCGAAAACAAATTGGGAAAAAACAAAGATATGAAGGATCAATATCATGAATTTATGAAAGAGTATATTGATATGGGACATATGACAAGGGTACAAAAGACTTCTAATGAAGGAATTGCGTACTATTTGCCGCATCATGGAGTTTACAGGGATGAATCAATTACAACAAAATGTAGGGTAGTCTTTGATGCGTCTGCAAAAACTGATAATGGAATTTCTTTGAATGATATATTATTAGTGGGTCCCCAATTACAGGATAGTCTTTTTTCAATTTTGGTTAGATTTCGTAAACACAATGTGGTATTTGCAGCAGATGTGGCAAAAATGTATCGTCAAATTCTTATTAAAAATGAACAAAGGGATTTACAACGAATATTGTGGCGTTTTTCAATTAATGAAGCAGTAGAGGTATATAGGTTGAATACTGTGACGTACGGGACTGCATCAGCAAGTTTCCTTGCAGTGAGATGTTTGCACCAGTTAGGGTATGATTTCAAGGATAAGTTATCGAATGCTAGTGACTGCATACTGAGCGACTTCTACATGGATGACTTATTGACAGGTTCAGAATCTGTAGAGGAAGCAAGGGTATTGAAGAGGGATATAAGTCATATTCTAGAAACTGCTGGTTTCATTCTTAGGAAGTGGATATCCAATAAAAAGGAGGTTTTTGCAGATGATAGTGAAAGGAATAATGACATTGCTTACTATCTAGCAGATGATAGCACTTCGAAGGCTCTAGGTTTGTTATGGAAGGCAGATATAGATTGTCACCCTCCCTACTCTACTTCTTATAGAGCGAAGGGGACTCCTGTACAATATTAATTATCGCAAGGTTCCCGGTAACTCAGGAGATTGGGTGTGGAAAATGTAATGAAAACCATCAACTTAACTCATTCCTATAATTAGTTCAGTGACTAATGCTTACAAAGATTCTAGTAAAAATAAGTAAGTTGGCAACACTGTCAAATATGAAAACTTGTCGTTCTGTGATTGCGCTTCAAGTCTGGCAACCCTGCCTATAAGACAAAGGACAACACTGTCCGATTTACCAAGTGTCAAATTGTCAACTGTCTTTTATGACCTTTGTGTTTCACGAATCACAACGCCAACAACCCTAACCTTAAACCTCAATATTATGTAACGATAATGATTAGAAAAACAAATGAGAAAATTTATGATTTTATGTAACCACTAACCGCCTAACAAGCTTATTTCTCAACTCACTCAAGGTAATTACCCCTATCTGGGTGACTAAACGCCTGGCAATCAATCGGCTAATCCCCAAGAGTATGCATACCCTCCGTTTACAGAGCCTCCACAATTACAGGATGATTTATTGATTTGGACCAGATCACCGTAGGTATCCACGCTTACCTTATTGCCCTTGCTATTTCTCAACAATTTACTATATTAATAATGAATATAAAGGAGGAAAATAATTATTCACAATAATTCTGGGTCTCTCAGACCTGTAGTACGAGTTCAAAAGCAAAGCACATTTTAGATGAAGGATGAGCAGGGAGCAGCTGTCAGGAGCATGCAATATTTCAATAATTGCAACAGAATTGGACACAGACGCTTCAGTAGATCATGCACAAATTCAGTTATGAAATTGGAATGGACTCGCCTGATTAAATCGATGGTTCTCCTGTCCTCCAGTGGAAGTCACCTCAGTGTCTTAATGGTCATCTGCATCGCTGGGTCTGAACTTCAACATTATCCAAACTTGCAAATACTAGCACATGCAGGCGAAATAATTGAAGCAGTGAATAAGCAAGCACCAAGAAGCAGACTACAGTATGATTATATACTTAGGCAGTTACTGTAGCCGTCGCGTAAAGGCCTGCAAAAGCAATACTTTCTAAGCTAAGCTGGCTTACCTTGGAGATAGTGTGTGTGGCTTATAAGGGAAGGATATTGTTATAGGTCAAGTGGCTGATGTATGAGATGGATTGCAAGGGAGACATCCTACCTTTAGGTGTTGGTCGGCCTAGATTGAGATGGACCATGTGATATCTTACAGATCCAGGGATTTATCTGATAATGTAATATATCCGCTGCTGAGCGTAAGTCAACCTTGATTTTACAACAAGGAGACCCTTATACAGAATCAGTTTATCGATTTATTCGAAAATATCCACCATGAGGTGATAGCACTTTTTTCTTTCAGAAAGCAGCTTAGATCGAACAAATGGATGAATCAATGAAATGCTCTCAATCCAATACCAAAAAAACAGGAAATCCTCTTGCAGTAGGCGCAGTAAAGTCAGTAATATCAGTTGTGTCAGTAATGTCAGTAACTCCAGTAATGTCAGGAACGTCAGTAATGTCAGAAGCTTCAGTAAAGAATGCTATTTGGTTATTGGTAAATGAGGTTAGACGTTATTTGTTGTTTTTGTTTATGATTGACTATTATTATTCCCGAGCTAAAGCAATGATTTTGAATCTTTCACTTTTATATCTCTAAGTCCTTGGAGGACGACCGAATGGAAATTGAATAGCCCTCTAAGTCTACTGATTTGCCTTGGGATTAACAGTGAGGTTTAACGACTTCAGGAAAAAGTGATGCCGAACTTCCTTGATCCCTGGACTAAAGGTTTTCACTGTGACCATTTCTAACCACTTCCTATATTATTGAGTTGAGAGCGTGAGTAGGAGAATTCGTATCGTAATAACTCGCCCCTTCCAAAAGGAAGAAAAAAAATTGAGAACGTCAATCAATTTTTTTTTTCTTTTAAATACTGTCTGCTATACATCTTCGGGCGGGTGCGCCTTCAGATCCTTGGCATGCCAAATGCCCTTATTTCGGCCTCCACTATCGGTGAGTTCATACGACCATGGTGAGAGAATTTTGGTTATTGTAAAGGGTCCGTCAAAATCATTTGCCAATTTCGCGGTGAACCCTTGCCCCTTATCGGAGATGTTCGGCACGCGTTTATAAACCTTCTGATTGAGCTGAAATCTGTCATCCCGTCGCCGTAAGTTATAGTGTCTCGCGCTTTTTTCATATGCCTTCTTCAAACGGGTCGAAACATCTCGAAAAACTTCCTTCAATGACACATGTCGAACAACCGCATCGAAATTAGGATCATTTAGATCAGCGAGTGGATGTTGTTGATCGCCTGACAACCTTATCTCGCGACCAAACACAATAAAGTTTGGAGTGAACTGAGTTGTTTCATGGCGCGATGAGCGAATGGCGCAGCTCACTTGAGCTAAGTAACGATCCCAATGACGGTGATTGTCTTGGACATACGCTTTTAAAATGGTTTTCACTACGCGATGCGCCCTTTCAACGGGATTGGCCTGCGCATGATAATTGGCAATATGTCCGGGTTTGATTTTATACTTGTCGAGCATCTTATGGAATTCTTTCCCTTTAAATTGTACTCCATTATCCATGATAACTTTTGTTGGAGCTCCGAATACTAAAATTACCTCGTTTTCGAATAATTGCGTTATCCTTCCTGCTGTGGCCGTGCGCAATGGAAAAAGCAGCACAAACTTACTAAAAACATCCATAACGGATAAAATATAAGCATTGCCTCCGGAGGTGCGGGGTAGTGGCCCAACCAGGTCGGTGCTAACAATCTGCCACGGCCGGGTGGTGGTCGGGGCGGAACTTAGTAGTAAGCCCGCAGGGGCCCGTTGCTCCGGCTTGGTTTTGATGCAAGTCTCACAACGATTTACATATCTAGCCACATCTTGTCGTATTTTCGGCCAGTAATACTCACTGGTTATTCGTGCACTCGTTTTAAAAATGCCTAGATGGCCACTAGTTGGTGGGTCATGTCGGGATTTTATCAATTCCAGTCGTTTAGTCTTAGGCACCACAATCAACCACTGATCCGCCTCATCTGCCAAACTCGGGTATCGAAGGTTGCGCATTTTAAAAAGGTGTCCATTCTCTAATCGCCATAACGGATACTTAGAAGGCCATTTTCGAACTTTTTCGCACATCCCCTCGTACCATGGATCACCTGAGGCTCTATGGTCCACCGCCGCAGATTCTTGAATTCGATCCAGTACGGGTACTGCCCTGGACAAAGTGTCAGGTACTACATGATTCCGACCAGGCCTGTGACAAATCTCGTTGTCGTACTGTTGTAGCCTCACAGCCCATCTGGCGATTCGGCCTACTGGATCTTTAATGTTGTTGATCCATTTCAGACTAAAATGGTCCGTGACGACTGTAAACTTTGTTCCCTCGATGTAGGGTCGAAGTTTTTCTATGGCGTAAAGCACCGCTAGACACTCCTTCTCGGTAGTGCTGTATTTTCTCTCTGCAGCAGTAAGAGAACGACTTAGATAACAAATGACTTTCTCTCCCTCACTGGTATTTTGAGAAAGTACAGCTCCCAACCCATAGTCCGAGGATGACGAAAGGAGATTCAAAATCTGGACACGCTAGCACCGGTGCAGAGATCAGGAAATTCTTCAGCGACATGAAGGACCGATCGCACTCCTCCGACCAGTCGAACTTTTTATGTTTCTTCAATAAGCCACAAAGAGGAGCTGTGACGGTCGAGAAATTTGGCACAAACCTTCGATACCACGAAGCCAAGCCTATGAGTCGTCTCACCTCCTGAACCGTGCGGGGCACGGGTATCTTCAAAATTGCCTCTACTTTAGCTGGATCTACCATCAAACCTGCCGCTCCAACCACGTAACCCAGATATTTTAATTCGGGTTTGCAAAAATGACATTTGTCCCGATTCAACGTGAGGCCGGCTAAGGTGAGTCTGGAAAGAACCTCTTTCAAGATACTCACATGTTTGTCGAATGTGTCAGTGCAGATGATAACATCGTCTAGATAAACGAAGACATGCTTCTCCAAGTCTATTCTCACCACTCTGTCTATAAACCGTTGCCACGTGGCTGGAGCGTTGTGCAATCCCATTGGCATTCTCTTTAATTGAAACAAGCCTCGACCAGGCACTACAAAAGCCGTTAATGGCCTAGAAGCCTCTGCCAATGGGATTTGCCAATAGGCGGACTTTATATCCAGGGTGGTTAGGTAGTGGGCATCTCTCAATTTATCCAGAGTTGCACTGACAAACGGGAGGGGGTACGCATCTCTATCTGTGACCTTGTTCAGGCTCCGAAAATCGACCACGAAGCGGTAACGACCGTCGGGTTTTTTGAGCAGAAGAATTGGAGAAGACCAGGGTGAGCTAGATGGTTCGATCACATCATCGGCAAGCATTTTTTCTAATTCTTCGGACACTTGTTTTTGGAGGACTGGACTTATTGGATAATGTCGTTGGCGAATGGGTTCGGACTTCGTTTTAATGACATGCTCTATCATGGTCGTACAACCTAATTTATTATTTCCGGCGTTAAATGTTTCATTGATTATTTCATTCAGCTGATCTCGTTGAAATTGCGTTGAAGAATCTAGATCTTGGATAGCCATCGTTTCCATGATCTCATCTGACTCACGTCGAAATGACCATTTTCCTGAAAATAGATCGGGAACAATTTGCATTGTCGACCAAAAATCGATTCCAAGAATCAAGGAATGGGACATAGCCGGGACAACTAGGATTTCTATGACGTTGGTTCGATCCTCTAATGTAACTGGAACCATCAGGGACCCCTCAACCGGACACTTCTCGCCGTTAGCGACCGTACAATATTGCGTTTGTGATCGATCTAGCAGACAATTTGATCGAAACAACCTCCAACTTTTGCCCCCCATTATGGTTCTGGTAGAACCAGAGTCTAGAAGAGCCAGTATTGGGATACCGTGAATGGTTACCTGAAGGTAAGGACGTGTGTCATTTTTGGCATGTGCGAGGACATAGTCTAATATAATTTTTGAGTCAAACTGAGTCGATATGATTATAGGATCGGTCTTCGCCAGACGACTCACTGGCGGCGCCGGGGGTTTTTTTGACACTGTGGGCAGGTTTTAACCGTCACCTTGTTTGTGCCGCATTTATAACAGAACATGCGTCGCGGACAACTGCAGTCTCTAAACTTATGTTCGTCGGAACCACAGTTCCAGCAAAGTGATGATGCATTTACTTCAGCTGCCTCTGTTGATGTCGGGTGTATTTTATTAGGGAGGGGAGATTGCGCAACTTGAGCGGCGCATATCTCTGTATTCGTCTTTGAGCTATTTTGACCGATTCGATGATAAGCCAATTCCGGTTCGAGTAAGCCACGATAGTTTGTAGGTGGAGGTTGGAAGCGGTCGACCCGCGTCTGCGTTTCCTCGATAGCCCGACTCAGTTGGGTCAGCTCGGCTACACTAGAAATGCTATGTAAAGATGAATGAGTCTGCAAATACGGTAACAGATTCCGCCTTATGAGTTGTACCCTTGTTTCTTCCGGAACGGGATACCCCAGTTTCCTGAATAAGTTTTCCATCGCGATAACAAAGTACATGACCTTTTCTTGGGCCCCTTGGGTCCTTCTTCTGATCTCCTCCATCAGACTCCATTCGTAATCATAGGGTCGAAATGCGGTTTTCAAATGGGCGCACAGTTCGTCCCACGAAGAGAAATTTCCAGTACGGAACCACAAAAGAGCTTCGTGTGTGAACAGTTCCGGCGCAGATCGTAGAAGAGCTTCCTTAGGAACTCCTCGGGAGACCCGAAGTTCTTCGATCCTCTCCAAGAACTCGTTCACACTCGACCTACCATTATACTTTACGTTCCACCGACCTACTTCATAAAATCTTGGCGGATATTGCATGAAATTCGGATTGTTATGGAATATGGGAGGATGAACCGGTGATAATGGAACATTCTTCATTTGGTTTCCCCGGTTCAGGCTTGAATGTCCAGTTGACGAACTACCTGGAGCTGGTAAATTGAAAGAAACATGATTCGGTGGTTGATTTTTCACCGAAGATATTTCTGGTTCTTGGTTTCGGGTGTAATGAACCGGCATTGGACAGTTCGCCATTGGTTCATTTCTACCAGCGTTAAAATCATACTGGGGTGGGGGTTGATAATGTCTAACATAGCAAGGAGACGGAGGGCTGGCTGTGTATGCTATATTTTTCCCAGGATTGGGGTCCCTTCGCAGTTGCTGAGGGCAAGGGTTGACATGGCTGTTATCGGCATGCGGGTTCTCGCCAGCCGTTGTCATCGGTTCACTTAGATCAATCAAGCTATCAGAAATTCTGAGGGGAGGAGAATCCCCACCCCCTGATGGGGCTTGGGATCTAGTAGAATTGTGGACCACTTCTGGCAGAAGTATATTTGGTTCATCTAATAAAGATCGGTGAAGTGAATTCAGAGAATCGCGGTTCAATTTTGACTCTGCTTGGGAACAGTCTTGTGCTCTTCTAGAGGATTGACTAGTAGTCAACCCTTCCGCTGCCAATGAAACTTCTTCAATCAATTGAGCGCACTGTTTCACAAAAGCGGTTTTACGTTCTTGGCTGAAACCTTCGCATGATATCCTGCCTAATCTCATTGACAAATGTATCAGCCTTGAATATATTCTTTTGTATTCGTTATCCCTATTCGCTCGATCAAAATTACTGATTGCTCGTCTCAAGTCTTCTAATTTTTCTTCACATAAATCTAATTCGTATTCTGGTTCGAATGTGACCACATGTGACCGATAGTTAAACCTCTAACCTGACATTCATACGTTAATTCATCCCCAAGTAATCGATTTATTTCCATGTTTTTTTTTTTCGTTTTTTTTTTTTTTATTCACTTTTTGAATTATAATCTAAATGAGCAACCCGTTCCCCCCCCAACAAAACCAGAAAAAAAATAGTATGAAAAAAACCGTCAACTACCCCTGACGACCAGTGGTAACAGGTGTTTACTTATTTTAGTAAAAAAAATAAAACCCGAGACCCTAAACTGCAGTGACCCCACTGAAGAAAACGAGAACACCTTGAAAAAACTAATTTATATCAAAGCTCTTCTGAAGGAATTATAGGAACGGACCAACAAGACATTAATTGGGGTTAACGTCTATGACAGAACATATCAAGTTACACCACACACGTTTAGGGCGCCAAATTTGTCACCCTCCCTACTCTACTTCTTATAGAGCGAAGGGGACTCCTGTACAATATTAATTATCGCAAGGTTCCCGGTAACTCAGGAGATTGGGTGTGGAAAATGTAATGAAAACCATCAACTTAACTCATTCCTATAATTAGTTCAGTGGCTAATGCTTACAAAGATTCTAGTAAAAATAAGTATGTTGGCAACACTGTCAAATATGAAAACTTGTCGTTCTGTGATTGCGCTTCAAGTCTGGCAACCCTGCCTATAAGACAAAGGACAACACTGTCCAATTTACCAAGTGTCAAATTGTCAACTGTGTTTTATGACCTTTGTGTTTCACAAATCACAACGCCAACAACCCTAACCTTAAACCTCAATATTATGTAACGATAATGATTAGAAAAACAAATGAGAAAATTTATGATTTTATGTAACCACTAACCGCCTAACAAGCTTATTTCTCAACTCACTCAAGGTAATTACCCCTATCTGGGTGACTAAACGCCTGGCAATCAATCGGCTAATCCCCAAGAGTATGCATACCCTCAGTTTACATAGCCTCCACAATTACAGGATGATTTATTGATTTGGACCAGATCACCGTAGGTATCCACGCATACCTTATTGCCCTTGCTATTTCTCAACAATTTACTATATTAATAATGAATATAAAGGAGGAAAATACTTATTCACAATAATTCTGGGTCTCTCAGACCTGTAGTACGAGTTCAAAAGCAAAGCACATTTTAGATGAAGGATGAGCAGGGAGCAGCTGTCAGGAGCATGCAATATTTCAATAATTGCAACAGAATTGGACACAGACGCTTCAGTAGATCATGCACAAATTCAGTTATGAAATTGGAATGGACTCGCCTGATTAAATCGATGGTTCTCCTGTCCTCCAGTGGAAGTCACCTCAGTGTCTTAATGGTCATCTGCATCGCTGGGTCTGAACTTCAACCTCATCCAAACTTGCAAATACTAGCACATGCAGGCGAAATAATTGAAGCAGTGAATAAGCAAGCACCAAGAAGCAGACTACAGTATGATTATATACTTAGGCAGTTACTGTAGCCGTCGCGTAAAGGCCTGCAAAAGCAATACTTTCTAAGCTAAGCTGGCGCACCTTGGAGATAGTGTGTGTGGCTTATAAGGGAAGGATATTGTTATAGGTCAAGTGGCTGATGTATGAGATGGATTGCAAGGGAGACATCCTACCTTTAGGTGTTGGTCGGCCTAGATTGAGATGGACCATGTGATATCTCACAGATCCAGGGATTTATCTGATAATGTAATATATCCGCTGCTGAGCGTAAGTCAACCTTGATTTTACAACAAGGAGACCCTTATACAGAATCAGTTTATCGATTTATTCGAAAATATCCACCATGAGGTGATAGCACTTTTTTCTTTCAGAAAGCAGCTTAGATCGAACAAATGGATGAATCAATGAAATGCTCTCAATCCAATACCAAAAAAAAAGGAAATCCTCTTGCAGTAGGCGCAGTAAAGTCAGTAATATCAGTAATGTCAGTTGTGTCAGTAATGTAAGTAACTCCAGTAATGTCAGGAACGTCAGTAATGTCAGTAGCTTCAGTAAAGAATGCTATTTGGTTATTGGTAAATGAGGTTAGAAGTTATTTGTTGTTTTTGTTTATGATTGACTATTATTATTCCCGAGCTAAAGCAATGATTTTGAATATTTCACTTTTATATCTCTGAGTCCTTGGAGGACGACCGAATGGAAATTGAATAGCCCTCTAAATCTACTGATTTGCCTTGGGATTAACAGTGAGGTTTAACGACTTCAGGAAAACGTGATGCCGAACTTCCTTGATCCCTGGACTAAAGGTTTTCACTGTGACCATTTCTAACCACTTCCTATATTATTGAGTTGAGAGCGTGAGTAGGAGAATTCGTATCGATAAAAATCAGACTCGGGTAACTAAGCGAACTATTCTGTCAATAATATCACAGATATTTGATCCATTAGGGTTGGTTGGGCCAGTTGTAGTTCGTGCAAAATTGATCATGCAGTCATTGTGGAGGGAGAAGTTAGGTTGGGATGAGTCTTTATCACTTGATTTGCATACAGCATGGGTACGATTCAGGGATGAAAATGATAGGAAAAATTGAGATACCAAGACAGGTTACAGTTTCAAATTTGATGAATGTTCAGTTACATTGTTTTGCAGATGCTTCTGAAGTAGCATATGGAGCTGCAGTGTACATACGGTCTATTGATGGGCTAGGAAACTGTTTTGTTAATCTTTCATGTGGTAAATCTAGGGTTGTACCTTTGAAGGTCATATCACTTCCTAAGTTAGAATTGTGTGCCGCAGTGTTAGCAGCCAAATTGTCAAAAGATGTTATAGGTGCGTTGCGGATGAAATTAAACAAGGTTCAATTTTGGTCAGATTCTACGATAACACTAGATTGGATAAGGGGAGAGCCTAGTGATTGGAAAACTTTCGTTGCGAATAGGGTAGCTGAGATACAAGAATTAACAGGGATTGAGGAATGGTCACATGTAGAATCGCACGAAAATCCAGCTGATGTTTTATCTAGGGGAACAGAGCCTGACAAGTTAGGTTCAATGGAATTATGGTGGCATGGGCCACTATGGTTGGGGAAAGGTGAAGAGTATTGGCCGAAAAGGAAAGAATCTCCAGGAAGCGAGATACCAGAACGAAGATCAGTACGGCAAACATTTTTTAGTTCTTCGTTTTCTTTGGATATAATCGAAAGATTCTATGGAAATTACAAAGGGTTTGGGCTTATTGCTTGCGTTTTATTAGACAATGTAAAGGTCAACAAAGAACGGAAATATTGACCATAAATCTTACGGTAAAGGAGCTAGAAGATGCTTTACATAGTTTAATAAAATTCGCTCAAAGGAAATGTTTCAATTCGGACATTGATAATTTGCAATCAACAGGATTCTTATCAAAATCAAGTAAACTCATATCTTTAAATCCATTTTTGGATTCACAGGGAATTTTGAGAGTAGGAGGAAGGTTGAACAAAGCAATTATAGGTTATAATCAAAAACATCCAATGATACTGCCAAGAAATCATAAACTTACGGATTTAATAATCACATTTGAACACAGAAAAAACTTACATGCGGGACCACAAGCATTATTATATACATTGAGATTACATTTTTGGATCTTAGGTGGTCGTAGTACAGTCAGACGTGTATTGCATAAATGTATTGTTTGTTTTCGGGTGAAACCAATCAAGTTTCAGCATTTAATGGGTCAATTACCAGAGTCTCGAGTGGTTCCAAGCCGCCCGTTCACGAATTGTGGGGTTGATTATGGGGGACCTTTTCATATTAGGGTGCATAGACTCAGAGGTCAAAGATATGTCAAGGGATATATTTGTTTATTCATTTGTTTCGTCACCAAAGCAGTCCATTTAGAGTTGGCCGTTGATTTGACTACAGAATCTTTTTTGAATTGCTTCAAAAGATTTATTGCCAGGAGAGGATTGGTACAGAATATGTATTCCGATAATGGAACTGTTTTTGTAGGAGCAAACAATCAATTACAGGACTTGTATACATTTTTAAAAAACAAAGAAACCCAGGTTGCATTTTCAGATTATTTCCTGAAGAATAAAATTAGTTGGCATTTCATTCCAGCACGGGCACCACATTTTGGTGGGTTATGGGAGGCGGGAATCAAATCCGCTAAATATCATATCAAAAGGGTTTTGGGAAATGAATAGTTTACTTATGATGAGTTTCACACTGTCATCACTCAGGTAGAGTCATGCTTGAACTCTCGTCCTCTCACACCATTATCAGAAGATCCTGAAGACTTGAACGTACTCACTCCAGGACACTTTCTGATCGGAAGTGCATTAACGTCTCTTCCTCAAGAGGACTGGCGTTCAGAAAATCCAAATAGAATCAAGAGATACAATCACTTAACTCAAATCATACAACATTTCTGGGACAAGTGGTCCAAGGATTATTTGTCTGGTCTCCAAATCAGGGGCAAATGGCATTCGAACCAGGAGGGTGCCACTATCAAACAAGGGACCATGGTCGTGATCAAAGACGACAATTTACCTCCTCTCAAGTGGGATCTAGGACGAGTCATCGAGGTTCATCCAGGCGAAGTTAGTGTAGTGCGAGTTGTCACAGTGCGTACTGCTGAAGGTCTGTTCAAACGTGCTTCATCTCGTTTGTGCATACTCCCAATCGAAAATGACAATTGAAAGTAGAAACAGCTGATTATTTCTCAATTATTGTTTGGAATTAATTTGTTAGCGATAATTGCATATCGTGTCATGCATCATTGCTCAGATATTATTGTAAGGAAGTTTGTTTATGTAAATGTTGAAAGCTTGAGCTTTCAAGGGAGGCGGCATGTTCGGACAATCAGTTTCAACATCACTTCATTGGCATATTAATTTTATCATATGGTATATACAGTCCACGGTTTCTAGAAAGGTGCCATTAGGTATAGTAACATATACCTCTTGTTTTAGAATTTTGTTTAATAAATAGATAGAACTGACATATATGTGACAGGTTTTCATACCAAATTGTATTCCTTGAATATAAATACAAAAACATGGGAAATGTATATAGTTTTATTAAAAACCATAAAGGAAATAGAAATTCAGTTGGGTCATCCAACATATAATATAGGTATACCATTTTCCTGTTCAGCTCAATATTCATTGAATATCGAGAAGTACACTCGCCTTCAGATAACAATAATAATGTCGCGATTAGACACTGTGAGCGCTCTTATTGCAGCGGTGATTTAGGGAGCTGATACCGTCCATGTCCACCATGTTCTCCGAAGACGAGTGTATAGTCCAAGAGCCTGCTGCAAATTTCAACCGTCATGTGATAACAGAATGATATATAATCTTTGGTAGAAGTTCATGTTTGCTCAAAGTGGAGTGGAATTTTTAAAAGGAGGAAGGAAAGCTCAAAGTCATCTCCACAACTTTAATATTGATCTAGTTATTCAACGGGACATGTTTCGAACTTATAAAACTCCATCTTCAGCCGTATTTTAGGAATTAATGGAGGTGAACATTATTTGTTTCAACAAAGTTGCCGATGTCTCTCATCATAATATCATGTATGATAATAATAAATAGGTTTTGAGGAATAAACGAGTTATCATTTGAAATGAAGGGCCCCGTGCCCTAAGAACGCGCACTTATAAAATCAGAAGGCAAGTCCCAGAAGTCAAGTTTCTCGTCAAGTTTCCCTTCTGGGACTTGACTTTTGATTTTATAAGTGCGCGTTCTTAGGACACGGAGCCCTTCATTTTAAATAAAAACCCGTTTATTCCTCGAAACCTATTTATTATTATTATACATGATATTGTGATGAGAGACATCGGCAACTTTGTTAAAACAAAAAATGTTCACCTCCATTGATTTCTAAAATACGGCTGAAGATGGACTTTTATGAGTTCGAAACATGTCCCCTTGAATAACTACATCAATATTGAAGTTGTGGAGATGACTTTGAGCCTTCCTTCCTCCTTTTAGAATGATATATGTTCCAAACCCAGCCAGCAGGGTGACGTCAACTCTCGTCGAATCGACGTGGAAAATAGGTGGCAATTGGTCGTCGTCAAGATTCGACCAATAATTGAGGTCATTTTGACGTGTTCCAAAAACGTATCTGATAGACGTCATTTGACGTCATTTAGACGTAACATCTGCACCAATCATGTTGTTTTATTTCAAATAAATTACTCCATGAATTGCATATCCAGGACTCATTATTAAAGAAATTTAACTGGTGCGCTGGCTCCCTATTGTAGGTCGTTTGCAAGTTTCTCGATGGCGCCTACTCTGATAAACCTTTGATAAACATACTTGACATGGGTAAATCTCGCTAAGCTTATCCTGGTTACAATCCATATTTACAGGAAACATATTACCGACCGATAAATATTTGGATACGTATATAATTTGGATCAGAGCAGTGAACTTATTCCTGATCAAAGGATCGAAACGTCAATATGTCAAAAATATTCTTGAGCTGAAAAAATGGTTATTTCTGAGATTGGGGTCAAGTGTTCGTTAGGGACGTGTTCCGTAGTTTCTAAATTTTGTGTATAATACCTAATCCATCATAGAAAAAAGAAAATCCCTGTTCTACAACAGTATTATTTCAGTGATTTGAAATATTAGCGTGAACTGGTGTGAATAAATTCTAAGGTGAGTACCATCGCAGTCACCATATCTGCCTATTGATTTTGGATATTGGTCTATTTCAATAGTTGATACATTCTCTGTTCTGGTTCTTCAAAGAGGAAATTCATCAGATTTTATGCTTCAAATAGGTTCATGTCATGAAAGAAGTGAAGCTTATTAAAATTGGCTACAAAAAAGATTTCTTGCTTCAATTTCAAATTGAAATTTGAATGAAAATGTTGAGCACAGTATTTATTCGACCTCAGAACAATGATGGAAATAGATTCATCCCTCACAGAACCAAGGTTTTGAACGATTTTCCGATTATGGCGCCTCTATCGCAAATACCTGAACCCCACGTCCAAAACTCGCATGCAATTGTTCCATATCGAGAGTTATTCTGACGAGACAATTGAAGAGTGAGCCCTCCAGTTAAATTTCTATACATCTCTATTAAACGCTTATCAAAATAAAATAGGTACTTACCTACCTTAGTGAAAGATTGACGTATACCCGACATGGATAAAACTAAGTGGTTAAATATGTAGAACAAATATTAATAAAAAAAACCCTGATAGAGATAACTTGGAAACAGATACGAAAGATTCAAGAATTTATTATATGTATACAACTACCACTACCCCTATCAAGCGCATGCGTGATCAAGTTCATCGAATGTTGTAATGGCGGATTCCTGATTTTGGGTCATGGAAAACAAGAATACTATGGAAAAGTGGGGTTCAGCAAAATATATTGCAGTTCGCTGGTTATTTTATCAATTCCAGGCAGTAGAAATTTTTGTGGGAATACAATATTCCGAGGAAAGGCATTGCTCTCGTTCAGTAGAAGTGGTTGACGCCATGATGCCTCGTAAGGCTGCGAAGTGTAGTGGCCGCCTTTCAAACAGCAAGACTTTTTCAACAGGTCAATGATCAAGAAAGCGAAATCTACAAATGAAACTTGGAAGTTGTTCGATGTAGTGAGGTCGTTATTTGAAGAAGGAAATCTATAAATACCTCAAATCGTAGGTACAAGAATAAATTGAGGTCATTAGGTTGAGATTCCTTTGAAACTTGACATCTTCGTTTATGTCTATACTATGGAATATAGTGGATATTATGCTTATTAGTTTTATTCAGATGAAGAATACCTATGTATACTTATGTAAACAAATAAAAAATTTCCACAACTATTGTAACTAGATCATTTGAACTGTTTTGCCAACCATCAAGGAATGGGATTATGGAAAAGTGATTTCGAGTTTCACAGTTTCTTGGTGAGGTCGAAACCTGGACCTGATGCTTGGTAAAACTATTCGACGTGTAGACGACGTCGCTAAATGACGTTGTAACGAAGTCGCTAAATGATGTCTTTTCGATGTGACATATTGACATCACATTTACGTCTCTTTCACGTCGATGATTTGGTCTTCTTGACGTAATTGGTGACGCGTAAATGACGTGAAATTGACGTGTGAATGCTAGCTGGAAAGGCATTTAAAATCATTGTGGTTTTTCGAACGGCACCTGTGTCATTCACCACCCTGAGCAAAATGATTGAGAAATTGCACTTTCCTGTGCGAAAATTTTCACTCGATTCCGCGGTTTGATAACGAGATAGGAATTATGCCATCCGATACCAATTAAATGGTAGATTTCGAAAAACGCAACTGTACCACCCCTCAGTCTGAGCCAAATCCACGCCACAGCGATTTATTGGATGTTATTATTCCGGACATATTTCCGTCATGTGATAACGAGTTGGAACAAGAAGCAAATAAAAGGAGATGATGTGGCGTTCTAACTGATCTAAGTTAGTGGTAGAGCGTCAATACTTCCCAGAATATATCGCCTCCCTCTGAAGATAATATCCATTAGACCAGTGTTAAACTCAACAAGTGGTTTAGAATACTTGTAGGTAGTATGAGAACCACATGAGTTTCACGCTGGTCCATCGGATATTATCTTTCGACGAGGGCGAAATATTCTCGGAAACACTGACGCTCTGCCACTAACTTAGATCAGTTCGAATCGCGGCACGTTTGGATATTCGCAAAAGGGACATTTTTCCCTTTCATTTGCTTCTTGTTTCAACTCGTTATCACATGGCAGAAGTTTGTCCGGAAAAATAGGAGCAAATGAATCTCTGTGCCGTGGATTTGGCTCAGGCTGAGGGGTGGCACACGCAGGTTCATGAGATCTGTCATTAAATTGGTATCCGATGATGGCATAATCCTCATCTCGTTATCAAATCGCACAGGAAAGTGCTATTTTTGTATCATTTTGCTCAGGATAGTGATGGCACAAGTGCCGTTCAGATGACGGTAGAAATCTGCAACCGGCTCTCCTACTAATGGTAAGTGAACAAATATCACACTGATTTATCTGTAATTTGGTGTAATCCACTATAAAACCTTGAATATGGATTGGAATAAATTATACCTTGATTTTTTTCCACAAGCATCAAATGTGAAAATGATTATTTTTTTTTGGATTAACTGCATGGTCATCTGATATGAGTGTATATTTACTCACCATCTTTTTTACACAATCTGACATCATCTAAAGCCCACATTCCTCTATCAGTATCAGGTGAATTCTGTATCCTGATAGGAAACATGGATAATTCCCCACCTGTCCCTTTCGAGATGTCATAAATTACTTTTATTTCTCTCCACACTCCATTCTGAAACAGGTCGAAACCATAGCCATCAATTATTTCTCAAGAGCAATATTAATCAATATAATTTCATCGATATCTGAGGAATCTCCTGAAACAGGTCGATTTTTAGTCTCAATTTCCCACATCGAATATACAGGGTGATCCACGTTCGAGTTATGACTTCCCCGACATTTTTTCAATAGGAAATTCTCTTCATTATTCCAGATTTTTTGGGATTTTCTCTCCTTGTTTCTATAAAATGATAATATAAATATCATTTCAATATACGTGTAGTAAGGACAAATCAGATGATTTGCCCCAAAATGTCACAGCGTTTAAAGAATTTCTCTACCAGAGAGCCTAAAAGAAAAATTCACCAGCTTGTCAGTGACAATTTGCATTGAAAGAGTTTTTGAGAAGAGAAATAATGCAGGTATATAGAAAAAATATCAAATTTTCACTCAGCTTTGGATGTTTCGGGAACGAATCTGCTCCCGTTTTCAACATAAGAAATAGATATTTGAATAGCAAATTCGTATTTGTCTTGATACTTTTCAGTTCTCAGATTCGTTCCCGAAACGTCCAAAGCTAAGTGAAAATTTTATATTTTTTCTATATACCTTTAATCTTCTTCTCCAAACTTTTTTCAATACAAATTGTCACTGACCAGCTAGTGAATTTTTCATTTAGGCTCTCTGATAGGAAAATTCTTAAAACGCAGTGACATTTCGGGGCAAATCATCTGATTTGTTCTTACTACACGTATGTTGAAATAATATTCATATTTTCATTATAAAGAAACGAGGAGAGAGAATCCCAAATAATGTGGAATAATGAATGTACCACCTCTTCAATTAACCTACATACAGTATTTTAGAAAATTATCTTTTTATTCTTTACTTCACGAGAGCACTGAATTTGATGGACGCACTATATACGAATACTATGTGTGATATATTTTTGAATTCAACTCTTCATAGATATTCAAAAAACGAAATAATATATAGGGGGTTCAATTTAAAAGAAATTGTTGCCGACTTCTCTCGAACGAATAACCCTGTATATATATATCCAATTTTTCCTTATAAATGTGACAAAATGAGATTAGGAATCGACTTGTTGCAGGAGATTTCTCAGGTTTGGCTAAACATGAATTTATTCAGTAATTTACGAAAGCACTCTGATTCGAGTGTCCTCGTAATGTGGAAAAGCTCTATAATTCCATTATCCATCGCAATAAGAGTTCGACAACATCTTCTTGAGTATATAGAGTACAACATCGTGAGGCCTACTATTCAGAATTATTTTAATTTCTACAAGATGGTTTTCGAACGCGAAGCTACATTTTCTCAAATGGAACACCCTGTATTGTTTCACATATTTTGATTTGTCGTTATCTTGTCTACACAACCTTGTCTTATTTTTAGAATTCTTTCGCAGCGTGGCCAAGTTGATCAGAATTACACACATGTTGTTTCCAATAATATGCCTGCTGATCATTCTTTTCCAAAAATTTGATCCAGAAATATGCAGTAACTTCGATGATACTGCGACTATCGTTTCAATGAAGTCAATATCGAGAGTTATCTTACAGGGTAGGGTAATTGATAATAAACTGCCAATATTGACTTTCCCGAATGGTCATATCTTTGTTATTTCAAATGAAACATCCTTTATATTTCAGTATATAAAAATTCATTCCCATTTACATTCTCTTCCATCTGCTGTCATATTTCCCATACCTATCAATGGTATGTATTTCTAGAGATAAAATCCTTTTTCTCGAATATTTTTTTTATGTGTTGTACTAGATATAAAAGTATTAATTTTGTTTCAAGGTTGGTAATATCATATTATCTACTAATGAGTGGCAAGTTGGCAACTGAATAAAGTCTGAAATGTTCCACTGAAGCATAAAAAATATCAAGTGTGTTAAAGCTGTTTCATTATTGTTACAAACAAGGAATAATTTGAGAAAGTTTTCAAAATATAATCTGATTGAATAAACATAAAATAGTTTATTCCAAATACAGGGTGTTTCATAATATGTGGGACGCACTTAGAGAGGTAATAGGGCGTCTCAAGAAAATGAACAAGTTTCCATAAACAAAAGTCGTAGAAGGCCAGACTTGAGTAATAAACTTGAAGATATTTATTCCATTGTTTTATGTCCACCCTGTATGACTGATCGTGGTGACAAAATTTAGTCTGTTATGTGACTGGCATAGTACCACAATTACAGAATGATATCTATCATGGATATAGTGATGTCTTTGAATGGACTATCTGACACCCTCGGACATCTACATGAAATTTTGGAGTTAAATTTGGTCATTCGGTTTTTCTCGAAAACAGTGTATCTTTATACGAGTTTCAACACTTGTCTTTTTCTACAAAATTGCATCCTCTTCCATATTTTTGAATAAAATTTCAAAATATTTCATCGTCACCCATGTTTTTTTTTAATTCTACACAATCTATCACTCTCAGGTACTGAGTTATGCACCAAAATATCAAGAATTTTTGTTTAGCGGTTATCTAGATATTCAATAAAAATTATTTTTTATTCTCATTTTCATCAACCTGTATCTCACAAACGAAGCCTTCTGTGACTTTTGTTCGAAGAGCGTCTCACATATTACGAAACACCCTGTATAATATATTCATCATTATGTCGTATCAAACTGAACAATCATCGAGCATTGCTATAATTTTCATTCAGTACGCATGTTGTTCTGCTTACTGAGACATTATGTTATAATTGATACACAATATTGTGTAAAGCCTTAGGATAATTTGAAAAACACATCATTTTGATGATCACACCAGTGATATTATCAATTGAGTTGATTTATTGACTTTTCCAAATCAAATAAGTTTTTGTGAAAAAGACGAATGAAATCGATATGATCAAAGCAATATCCGAGGTACCTATCATGGAAGTTAATGCATAACTTTGGATGGAAATTATGAAAACAAAGAACTGCAGGCATATATTGTATTCATCATCATTGTGTTTATTATTCTCTTTTGCAATATTTCTGAACAGCCTTGGTGATGCCGCAAAAGATTTGCAAAAATAAGACATAGTTATGTGGAAAAATCAGAACGTGAAAAACTACAAAATGTTACAGTTAAAAATTCGTAATTCTTGTAGCCCCATGTTCAAACAACATCCTGTAGAGATTATTGTTGAGAATATGATCCACCCTGTTAACAATTCAGAAACAATATAATTTGTATCAAGTGACTCTGATTATGAAATCAGAAATAGTGCGTTGGCATAGTAATGTTGTTGATTGAGGATGATATTTTTTAGTTAATTGTATGATTGTACGAATTTTCTGATCTTTGAATGGAAGTAAAAAGTACAAGTTCATCTCCAACTGAGCTCCAGCCTTTCTACACGAACCCTACTGTTTTTTTTTAACAGGTTATGGGCCCAGCGGGATTTGAACAGTGAGAGGTTGTATTAATATTTCCACATGCATGAATCATTATCCTTGGTTGATCCGGTAAAGATCTCAAATTGAAGGGACAAGAAAATTGGAATCTATGGAAGTTCCAAGTAAGCATCTTCTTAAAATCCGAGCACTTGCTAGACATTGTGACTGGCAAGGAAGTCCTTCCAAGTATTCCCGGATCAAATGTATCAGCTGAGGAGCAGAATAACTACGAAAAACTTAGTAAAGAGTGGAGAGATAGAGATAACAGAGCTCAGGAGATCATCGTTACAAGACTTGAAGAAACACCAATGTCCAATATTTTGCTTGCACAAACTTCGAATGCAATGTGGGAGAAGCTACTTGCCATTTATGAATTCCGTTCAGAGGTTAGTCTACATCTTGTGCAACAGAAGTTCTTCAATTACCAATACAATAACGATGGAATAGCAACATTTCTAATGAACATTGAGGAAATGGTAGACCAAATGTCAAAATTGGGTGAAAAACTGTCAGAAAATATGATCATCACGAAAATTATGATGTCACTTCATAGTGAATTATATTGTGAATATTCGTAACTGCATGAGAAGGAACTTCAATAAATGACAAGAAGATGAATAATCTGACTGCAAGACTCTTAATTGGAGAGGAAAGACTGAAAAGCAGGGCTTCAACTGATGATCAGTCAATGTCGACTGCACTTCCGACAAGAGCAACAAGTCAGACAAAAACATAATGGAAAAAGGCCATTTTGACTTTATTGCAAGAAGGTAGGGCATATTATAGATAAATGTTGGTTCAAACAACAGAGAGAGACTCCAAATCCACAAGAAAAGAAGAATGTCATCAAGAGGAAGAGCGAATCATCATCAAGCAACAATGCATTTATCACTGAAGCTCTATACAGCGGAGATATGGACAAAATGGCATGGTATGCAAATTCGGGAGCAAGTGAGCATATATGTGCCGTATTAAGGATCAGTTCACAGAGCTAGAGTATCTTCATCACTCACGATTAGTCAAGATTGGCGATGGTTCAACTTTTGAGGCGACAGGGATTGAAGAAATTCAACTACAAGCATTCATAGGAGATGTTTGGAAAGATACTACAGGGAGTATTATATGGGTTCAAGTTTCGTTTAGCTGAAATCAGTTATGGAAAATTTGTTGCTATGGCAACCGTTGTCATGGTAACAGGTAAACAGAAAACAAAACCCCGTGGTGAGGAAATGCATGGTTGCCAAGTTGTATCGGGTTTAGTATAGCTGAAATCAGTTATGAAAAACGTGTTGCCATGGCAACGATCGTCATGGTAAGGAGTAAACAAAAACCCGATTCCCATAGTGAGGAAATGCGTGGTTGCCAAGTTGTATCGGGTTTAGTTTGGCTGAAATCAGTTATGGAAAAACTATTGCCATGGCAACGATCGTCATGGTAACGAGTAAACAAAAATCCGATTCTAGTGGTGAGGAAATGCGTGGTTGCCAAGTTGTATCGGGTTCAGTATAGCTGAAATCAGCGCAATCTTCGACGCTCAAATTTTGTTTCACAAAAGTTCTTGCTCAACAAATAACTTGATTCGAATGAATACCCTTCTTATCAATTTCTTGAAGACTGTTCGTCGTTGATTAATTCCCAAATTACTACTTCTATGACGATCATATATGGAAATAACGTCAGGAAAAAATAGGCTTTGTTATTGAACAGAGCTAGACAAAATAGCGAGCGACAAAATATCGCGGAATAAATAGCGCATAAGGAAGGATGCTACTTTTTCTAAACAATCTAACCTAACTCGGCTCAAATGAACCTTCTTAGAAAAAATATATTTTTCAACATCGATCAGATTTGGTAGCAAGGCATTGTTCGTGTGTGTTTGAAGACTGCATAAAAAATGACACTACTTTTTCCAAACAATCTAACCTAACTCGACTTAAATCAACCTTCTTCTTGAAAAACATATATTTTCCAACATCCTTCAGATTTGGTTGCAAGACATCGTTCGTGTATGTTTGATGACTGTCGCTGAATCAAAATGTGCACGTGAAGGAAAATGGAAATGTGGGTGGGCCTAACGAGATGTTTCCATCTGTATTAGAAAATCAGTACCTGTAGTCTCTCTTCCTTTATCCTGCGCGATACCTCGTTATGAATATTCCAAAATGGCTGTTCCTTTTTGATTTTGTCAAATAGTTCGGCACGCGAAGGATGGTTACATTGAAGAGTGTTTTTGAAATTGATGAATGAAGCAATAATTTTACGATACAACTTGGCATCGTTTTCATGGCAATAGTTTTTCCATAACTGATTTCAGCCAAACTACCCCTATACAACTTGGCAACCACGCATTTCCTCACCACGGGAATCGGGTTTTTGTTTACTCCTTACCATGACAATCGTTGCCATGGCAACAGCTTTTCCATAACCGATTTCAGCTATACTAAACCCGATACAATTTGGCAACCACACATTTCCTCATCACGGGAATTGGGTTTTTGTTTACTCGTTATCATGAAGATCGTTGCCATGGCAACAGTTTTTCCACAACTGATTTCAGCTATACTAAACCCGATACAACTTGGCAACCACGCATTTCCTCACCTCGGGAATTGGGTTTTTGTTTACTCGTTACTATGACGATCGTTGCCATAGCAACAGTTTTTTCATAACTGATTTCAGCTAAACGAAACTTGAGCCATTATATGTTCCCGATTTGAAAATAAATTCATTTTCGATTAGTACTGCTTCAGAAGAAGTATGGAATGTATACTGAAAAAATTCGTACATTTATAAAAATATTTGATCAATCAATTTGTGCTATCGCAAATAGAAAAGGTAAACTATATGAAATGCAATTCAAATTCGATAATAGCGTTGCTAATGTAACATGTTGAACAGGAATCTGAATTGAATATTTGGAACAAAAAATTTGCTCATCAGAATTTTTCTCATGTGAAAAGTATTCTCAATAATCATAATATCTCATATGAATTTTATAAACCCATTTTTTGTGAAGCATGATGTATTGAGGGTAAGCAACATAAAAGTTTTTTGAGGAGAGTGGTTCTGAAACAACAGCGGTTGGTCAAATAATACATTCGAATATCTGTGGGCCTATGAAAATAGAATCAATAGGTGGGTCCAAATATTTTGTACTCTTCAAATAAAAATTTTCTAATTTTCGCAATGTATATTTTCTGAAGGAGAAGTCCCAGGGGAAATATAAATTGAGTGTTTTTTTAAAAATAGCTCAATTAGATAATGGAAATCAAATTAAAATTCTCCGAACAGATAATGGTGGCGAGTTCATCAATTCTGATAGTCAAGATATTTTATCTGATTCAGGAATTCGTCATCATAGAACAGTGGCATACACTCCTGAGTAAAATGCTAAAGCTGAAAGAGATATTCGAACTATTGTAGATGCAGCTAGAAGTATGTTGAGAGCTAAAAAACTTACATACTGCTGTACAGGTTATCAATAAAACAGGCAATAATTCAATAAAAAATAAAGCACCTTTCGAAATTTGGTTAAATAAAAAGGTAGATTTACATGATTTAAGGGAATTTGGCTCAGAAAAGTATGCACACGTTCCAAAAGAAAAAAGATGAAAATGGGATAGTAGGAGTAGGAAAGGTATTTTCGTAGGATATAGGGATTAAGTAAAAGGTTTAAAATAGTTATTTATTATACAAGGGAAAAAAGTAGTAGATTTTAGCTCCAGGTTGTGTTTGCTCCCGACGCGTAGCGGACAGAGACAAAAAACCGCGTGAGCTAAAATCTAAAATTTTTCCCGTGTATAAAACACTATTTTTTGCTGTGACAGTAGAAAGGACGAATCAATATTGAGAAGATATTACATTATTTTGAAATCTGAAAATTATCGACGTGAAATTTTGAGTTTTTAACAGTAGGAACACCTGCGTTGTAGGCATCTTTATCATTCTCTTGAAGTAATCAAATATCTGATGTCACATCTGTCAGTCTAATTCTGTGATTTGATTGCGAATGGCGCATTTAGTGGTTGTTTAGTAATAGACGTAACCGCGAAGTCGAATGGAAGATAAAAGGACAGTTCTTTCTCGGAGACGGTATTATTGACTCATTTTTCGCAACTATAGCACAACAAAAGCCATCAACAGTGTATATATATATATATATATATAGAGGAGAGGATTAGACGACTGTCTAAGTTAAGGATGAAACTGTCGATTTCCTTCGGGTATGCAGTCAAAGAAAAACAAAGTGTACTCTTGTTTCTGTTCAAGCTTTCGAGTCTTTATTGGCTCTTCATCAGGAACTCTATAAAACAATTAAAATTGATATGGAACTTTAATCCTTGTTATCGATTATAAAACACTTACGGAAAATGAGGTTTTGTTGAAGCTGGCTTCCATTAAGTGGGAAATAATACATGTGTAAAAGAACATTCACAACATGAAAACATCAATATTTTTGAAAGTTGATAAAAATTATTACATTATATTTGATTTTAGTCGAGAAAACTTGCAAAGCATTTTTGCTGCGGTAAATATTACAACATGGCTGACAAACAGAAGCAGAACAGTAACATGGACACCTGTCTGAATGAATTATGTAATGATCAAAATTTCATCTGTCATGAGTCAATTGTCAAAATTCAAACATCCGGAAATGACGGTAATTCATTAAAGTGAATAAAAATAGAAGAAAAAGATGGACATTCCAATGATGGTATTGCCAACTGTTCGTTTTTACCGGGAAATTTAAAATTCATCAATGATTGTTATGTTATTGCGGTTAGCTGGTAAACTTAAAAGGTGCGAGTAAATTATGCTTAAATTGTCTATGTCAGTTCTAGTATTAATAGTGTTCGTTGATTTGAAAATATGTGTCATTTCTAAAAAGGTTCTTTTTTTCAAGTTTGATTCATGTTCTAATATTGTCACATTATCATAATCTGGTCTGTGATCATAGGTATTCACATGATGTGCTAAGGAAGAAGTTAATTTGGATAATCTAATGTCACTTTTGTGGGATATGATGCGGTCTTTGATTTTTCTTTTTGTTTGGCCTATATATTTCTTGTTACATTGTGAACATGGAATGCAATATACAACATTAGACTGTTCCATTAATTCATCTTTATCTTTCAATTTTGAAAATATGTTATTAAGAGTGATTTGATTTTTGAAGGCAATTTGAAGGTTTGGAATTTTTGATAATATATTTTTGAATTTGTTACTAAGAGAGTTAATATATGGGAGTGAAACATAAATTTTTAGATTGTTGTTGTGAGGAAGGGCGATGTCACCTACATTGTTATCAATGATGTTTGTTCTCTGAAAAAGTAATTTATGAATTAGGTTTCTTGGGTAACCACTATTGATGAATAATTGGGAAAGTTTTTTTAAGTTGTCATTCCGCAAAGTATTGTGACTGGTCTTTTCTACTCTGTTCTTCATTCCTAAAACCAAGTTGATTTTTTGTTTTTTTTGATGGTAGGATTCATAATGGAGGAATCTTCCAGAGGCACCTGGTTTCGTATACCAACTGGTAATCAGTTTATTGTCCTGCCTTCTTATGACCTTTGAGTCTAAAAAGGGGACACTGGAACATACGTCTTCTTTTTCAACAGTAAATTGTAGGAAATCATTGTAGGAGTTAAAGACAAGTAACAATTGTTCAACACTATTGTGTGGGACACTGAGAATTATGTCGTCTACATATTTTTTAAGAAAAGGAATATTGAACGGTAATTTGTTTAGAGAATCAATGATTAAATCATCCATTACATATTGAGCAATGATAGGAGACACAGGACTTCCCATTGGCATTCCAGCAATTTGTTTGTACACTTCATCACTAAAACTGAAAACTGTTGTGTCATATAGAAATTCTATTAAGTTTAGGAAGAGTTGTTTAGAGATCTTACAATGCAGTTTTATCTCATTCCAATGTCTTTCAATGCTTTTTTTGGCAAGTTCAACTGTGACATTATTAAAAAGTGCAACAACATCCAGGCTCACTAGGACATAGTTAGGTGGAAGTTGAAATTCATTTATAAATGAGCAAAAGTCAAAAGAATCTTTAATGAAGTAATCATTGTCAGTATTATATGAAATTGTGAGAATATTAGTGACTAGTTGAGCAACTCCTCTATTGGGACTATTGATACCAGAAATTATTGGTCTGAGGGATAAAGTGGGTTTGTGTATTTTGGGCAAGCCATAAAATTTGTTAATTGTTCCATTGTAGATTCTGAATTTTGTACCTTCTTGTTTTGTGATCATGGTTTTCTTTTCCAACTCAGAAATCAACTTATTAGCCTTTTGCTGGATATTGTTTGAAGGATCTGTTAGTAAAGGTAAGTAATATGTTTCATTATGTAAAAGATCTATTGCTAAGTCTACATATTGTTGATGAGTGATGATAGTTGTCACTTTCATTTTGTCTGATTGTATTATTTTCAAGTGAGGATTGTCCTTAATGAATTTTTTGGTTTTATTAAAAATATTATGAAGTTGATTGTTTGTGGTGCTATTTGAATGAATATAATTTGTTACAATGTTTGTGGATTTAGCCAAAAAGATATTTTTATCCTCTGTGGTAGGAATGAATTGTGAGATGTAATCAATATCTGACAAAAAACGAGGTAAATTGATTTCTCTGGAATTTGGTTCGATACTGAATTTAGGCCCTAATGCTAAAAAATTGGATATATCATCAGGAATGTCTGTGTCAGTTAAATTTTTGATCCATGTAGATGGCGTTTTGATTTTGTGAAAAAAATGATGTTGTATCAATCTGTTCAATTTTGAAGTATTAGTATTCTTAATTTGGTGAAATCGTCGATTGTAGGCAATTGATTGTTTTCTAAAAAAGTTGGTAGAAATATCATATGGTAATAAGTTAACAATTTTAGCTTTAGAAGAAGTCAATGTTCTCTCCAAACTACGAATACTATCATGTGTAATTTTAATTTCTAGGTTTAGAAGTTTAATCCTTAACCTTTCGTTGAAGTTTACAGCTGTGTGCAAAGTCCTTCCTACAGCTGAGCTTGTGAGTTCTGTAATGTTCTTAATGCCATGTGTGATATGATCAGGAAAAATGTTGTGTTGTCTGCATTTTATGAGAAAGGTGCATCTGTTACGGTTGGAAGCAAGCTTGATGTTCGTGTTAGCATATGTCTTGAGTTGGATCATGGTTGCGTATCCATATCGATTGTTAATGTCTTGATAAAAACCCATATCTATAAGTAGAGGAGAGGATTAGACGACTGTCTAAGTTAAGGATGAAACTGTCGATTTCCTTCGGGTATGCAGTCAAAGAAAAACAAAGTGTACTCTTGTTTCTGTTCAAGCTTTCGAGTCTTTATTGGCTCTTCATCAGGAACTCTATAAAACAATTAAAATTGATATGGAACTTTAATCCTTGTTATCGATTATAAAACACTTACGGAAAATGAGGTTTTGTTGAAGCTGGCTTCCATTAAGTGGGAAATAATACATGTGTAAAAAAGAACATTCACAACATGAAAACATCAATATTTTTGAAAGTTGATAAAAATTATTACATTATATTTGATTTTAGTCGAGAAAACTTGCAAAGCATTTTTGCTGCGGTAAATATTACAACATGGCTGACAAACAGAAGCAGAACAGTAACATGGACACCTGTCTGAATGAATTATGTAATGATCAAAATTTCATCTGTCATGAGTCAATTGTCAAAATTCAAACATCCGGAAATGACGGTAATTCATTAAAGTGAATAAAAATAGAAGAAAAAGATGGACATTCCAATGATGGTATTGCCAACTGTTCGTTTTTACCGGGAAATTTAAAATTCATCAATGATTGTTATGTTATTGCGGTTAGCTGGTAAACTTAAAAGGTGCGAGTAAATTATGCTTAAATTGTCTATGTCAGTTCTAGTATTAATAGTGTTCGTTGATTTGAAAATATGTGTCATTTCTAAAAAGGTTCTTTTTTTCAAGTTTGATTCATGTTCTAATATTCATCTTTTTCTTCTATTTTTATTCACTTTAATGAATTACCGTCATTTCCGGATGTTTGAATTTTGACAATTGACTCATGACAGATGAAATTTTGATCATTACATAATTCATTCAGACAGGTGTCCATGTTACTGTTCTGCTTCTGTTTGTCAGCCATGTTGTAATATTTACCGCAGCAAAAATGCTTTGCAAGTTTTCTCGACTAAAATCAAATATAATGTAATAATTTTTATCAACTTTCAAAAATATTGATGTTTTCATGTTGTGAATGTTCTTTTACACATGTATTATTTCCCACTTAATGGAAGCCAGCTTCAACAAAACCTCATTTTCCGTAAGTGTTTTATAATCGATAACAAGGATTAAAGTTCCATATCAATTTTAATTGTTTTATAGAGTTCCTGATGAAGAGCCAATAAAGACTCGAAAGCTTGAACAGAAACAAGAGTACACTTTGTTTTTCTTTGACTGCATACCCGAAGGAAATCGACAGTTTCATCCTATATATATATATATATATATATATATATATGTGATATATATCCGGGAAAAAAGTACTAACTTTTTTCCCACGGAAAAAAGTAATTTATGAAAAGTGACATTTTATAACCTGCCAACAGAGATGAAATGCCAAACTTTGTTTTCGTCACAGAAAAAATATATTTTCCCGATACAAAAACCATGGAATATGCTCGTGATATCGTTTCTCTACCAAATAAAATAATTGTATGGAAAATGTAAATGGAAAATTCTTTGTTGATGTAAAATCTGAATCGCCAGAGCCTGACGAGAGAGAACTATTAGTTTATCTGGAGGAATCACAGCGTCAAAATATTCAACAGCCCATAGAACATGAATGCCCCTACTACCTCAGAAGATTCAGAAAAACATTGTGAAGAATTGCAAGAAAATTGTGAAGAAAAGCAAGTACCGGAGGAAAGAATTTTGAGAAGAAGAGATCTTATCAAACCTCCACAGCGACTTGGTCAATTTGAATATGATCTTCTAGGGGTAGCTGAGCCATTGTCTTTTATTGAAGCTGTTGAAGGACCAGGAAAGAAGAAATGGAAAGAGGCCATACGCGAAGAAATGGAAAGCTTAGAGAAAAACAAGACTTGGTCATTGGTGAATGAATTGGAAGCTAATGGAAAACATGTTCTGAGCTGCAGGTGGATTTTTGAAACTGAAAAAGATGGTAGGTATAAAGCTAGATTAGTTATTTGAGGTTGCGAGCAACGTCATTTCATGGATTATAATGAAACTTTCAGTCCAGTGATAAGTAGTGCCCCTCTTCGAATCATGATAGCTTTATTGGCTGCAAAATTTCAAAGGAAAATTGTCAAATTTGATATCAAAACTGCTTTTCTCTGCGGTAATATTGATGAAATTATTTACATGTACACTCCGGAAGGATATGATGCAGGTGGAATGTTATGTAAACTAAACAAAGCTCTATATGGTTTGAAGCAGGCACCACTTAAATGGAACCAAAGGTTCACATCATATCTGAAACAAATTGGTCTTATACAGAGTCAAACTGAAAAGTGCATATTCAAAAATATTGATGGCACTATCATTTAGGGTATTCACGTTGATGATGGAATTTTAATAGGAGATGATCCCAATCTAGTAAATGATATTTTAGAACTTTTGAAAAATGAATTTGAAATGACAATAAATACGGATCCAAATGTATTTTTAGGTATAGATCCTATTGAAAATGAAGATTCAATAACCTTGTCACAGTCAGAATATTCAAAGAAACTTCTTGAGAAGGTCGAATTGAAAAATTGTAAACCCGTATCAACACCAATGCAAAACTATTCGAACCAGGAAGGGGGACATAAGTTCGACTATCCATTTCAGGAAGCAGTAGACAGTTTATTGTACCTTTTTATAACAGAACTCGACCTGATTCATGTTTCTCTGTAGGGTACTGTAGCAGATATTTGAATAACTGGGAAGCCAGTCATGTTATTTGAATAAAAAGGATTTTTAGATATCTCAATGGGAAATTAGACAAGGGAATAAATTATGACAAGAAGGGTCACCTAGAACTGATTGCATACTGTGATTCTGATTTTGCTGGTGATATCGAGTCAAGAAAAAGTACAACAGCTTCTGTAATAATATTTTGTGGGGGTCTGATTAGCTGGGCTTCAAGAAAACAGTCATCATCTACAGAGGCCGAATATATTGCGGCTGCTGAGTGTTTTAAGGAACTACTTTACTTGAAATCTTTCATATGTGAAATTACTTCTCGAGATATACCTATTAGACTTCATGTTGATAATCAAAGCTCAATGAAACTGATTAAAGATGGCATTATTAATACATGGAGTGAGCACATTGATGTGAAATGTCACTTCTTGCATGAGAAATTTTCTGCTGGGTTGATCGATATTGAATATTGTCCAACAGATCAACAAATAGCTGATATTTTCACGAAACCTTTGGGAAATGTAAAAATCAGTCAACATATAAATTTATTGAAATAATTATTGTACTTATATGCTTAATTATATGTTTAGTGTTGATATTCACCATGTATAATATATTGATAGACGAGTATCACTTTATACAAATTAAGGGGTTGTGTTGAGAATATGATTCACCCTGTGAACAATTCAGATACAATATAATTTGTATCAAGTGACTCGAATTATGAAATCAGAAATAGTGCGTTGGCATAGTAATGTTGTTGATTGAGGATGATATTTTTTAGTTAATTGTATGATTGTATGAATTGTCTGAAATTTGAATAAAAGCTCCAGCCTTTCTACACGAACCCTACTGTTTTTTTTTCAACAATTATTATAATTCTGATTGTAAGACATCACGATATTGTACTACCTATATTCCCAAAAGAATGTTGTATAATAGTATATTATTCGACGAGCGTGTAATGATGGCCATTACTCATGAGAATGAAGTTTGCGACGTGAGCCGCAGGCGAACGTCGTAATCATTCGAATGAGTAATAGCCATTACACGCAAGTAGAATACTATACTTTTTCTATGACTGAGTGATGAACTGGTCGAGTTCATCAGCAGTGAATATCTTCGCTTTCTTTGACATATATCGATCAGATTTCCTTTTTAGAAATGCTCGTAATTTCAAATATTTGTCAATATTCACATAATTTCCCATTGAAATTGTGCTTCTTAGTATATGCATGGAATACTGTGACCACAAGGAGGATGCTTTGTGTTTAGCTGCTAATTCGCCAAAATAGGCTAGCAGTACATTATCCGAAAACGAATTTGCAAGTTTTGCTTTTCGCCAAACCACTTCATACCTTTTTTTAGATTCCTCGGGCAAAAGGCTGATTGTACTTGAATTGGCAGCTTTCGAAACTGCTGATGGTGGAGAGCAGTTGAATTCATTTTCGCTTTCTGAATCCATATTTGTACAAAAAGTCAGTTCTAAATCACGCCAGATAGGTATTGTCAAATCATGACATTTCATGACGAGTCTGATTCAAACGTTTCACTGCATGCCCCATATTATCATTACAACTGGTGTCAACTGTTTTGTAGGTAATGAATCTGCTTTGTTGCTGATTGGCCATAGCCTGTTGTGTAAAGGCTCTTACACACGGGGCGTGGCTTGTTTTGTGTAATGCATCCAGTTACCCAACAAAAATGTTACATAAAAAAGGTCTAGTTCTCAACAGTCATAGAAAAAAGTATATCTTATTGCAGTGGAGCTACAGAGCTATTCTACACTATGTGGACAGAATAGATACAAGTATATAATTTTCTCTCTTGAAGAGAACACTCTGATACTATTTTCATTCGTCATTCCTATATCATGAACTTACCGTAGTATTAAATGTTTCTTTCAATAAAGTCTTCTTCTTGTTTATTTTAATTATCAGTGTCAATGAACATGTATCACAGAGTGCCATGAACATTGAAATACAAAGTGTGTTTTGTTGTAATTGGAAGGAAGGACCTAACTGATCATTTCCCTCTGAATCAGAGTAGAGATATTTGTCTGAAAACAAGAATACATCATTCTACTTGAACAGACTTGTAGATTTTTTATTGATATCCTATTCTCCTCATTCAGTGTAAGAGACCCTGAAAATGTGAAGTCTACAATGCCGTTTTCCACTAGACTGAAAATTTCAATCGGTGAATAGGTATGTCAATATAGATAAAAAACATTCAGTGCGGAAAAATCCCGAGCTAGTATGACGAGTAGAAAAATGGATAAATTTCAACTTTCCTATTATTTATCTGAGTTTGTCGAGGATGTTCACTCAACAGGGTGGATGCATACATCACATGACATCACGCAGCAATCAAACCAATTATTCCTCCATAGGAACTCCATGGACTGTGATATAACCGCATTTCAATAAAATTAAATGAACGAATATTTCTCCGAGCATTACAAATATTGATAAAATTACAATGGCGTGACGTCATATATCGTTCATCCTTCTCATTGGTCACGGCTGGATTGAACATCCTGAGTCAACAATATGTTTTTACATAAAATGAAATACAAACTGTTTTCTTTTCCATTTGTATGACATCGAAAGGTATACCTATGCCACATCCCTAGTTTTCATCACAAAGAAAAACGTTTCTTTGCGTGAAACAATCTCATTTGTTTGACTCATATTTGTTTGCATGAAATAAATTATTTGCGAGAAACAATTATTATTTCTTAAAACCAAATCAAATCCTTTGTTTGAAATTATCGGCTCATTTGAATGACATTTGTTTGGGTGAAACAATAGCATTTGTTGAAAATATATTTATTTCGAAGGAATAAATGTTACTTGAAGCAAATAAATATTATTTTGAACAGAAATCTCACATTGTTGGCGAAAATTAATTTTGATATAAATATGACCAATTCATGAAGTTGTCATGCACAAACAAAAAATTTGTATTTAAAAAATATCATTTGAACAGTGCGAGTGTGTCATTCACCTCGAATAAATGCTTCTTAAAAATACATTATGGAATTGTTCTTTTGAACGACAGCAGAATTTATAACAAAATATAGTAATGTTTGACCCAAATCAAATATTGCTTTGATTATATGCTTGTTTTTGTTATGTGTAGTCGAATGTTCGCATGATTGGGAAAATGAGAATCCAGATCCAGAAAAAGTAAAAACAACTGACTTATTTCCTTCTACCAAAGTAAAATCAACGATGCCCATGACTGAAAAAATCACCAAACCACAACTTAAAGTCTTAATTGTTGTTCAATTCGGTGGCGTGACTTGTTTCTATATATAATATCCAAAATCAGGGTTTCTAGATCTGACGCTTGGTGCTCAATTACGGCGCACTTATAGACAATCCGACAACAAATTAGGCGCTTTTGTCTTTGGGTCGTCCATGGCTTTTTGACCTGATTCAAGAATTGATGTTTTATGGCTGGATCTCCTGCATCATATCCAACATAGAGTTGTATCTTTACTCGAGCTGAATACCTATTCTGGACTTGACTGATACGCAATTTGAAGCAAAATTTTGAACCTGAAATGCTCGGTTATCAAGTATTTTTGAAAAAACGGGTGAGCTACAATTATTCTGAAGGGGTGGATTGTAACTATTTTACCAGTAGCGACTTTGTAAGTATCCATTCAGATAATTTTATTATCAATAAATGAAATCGAAAACGTGTCCAGTCAGTAAACTTAAATTTTGGTCTTCGAATTATATTTCCCCCACCTTTGGACTCGCCTGGCACCTACTTTTCATCGAAACCGTCTGTCGATTTGTATCTTTTTTCTACAATGTCTAATTGACATCATAATATAATCTCAGGTTTACAGCGGCAAGTTAATTTTTCAAATTATTTTTACACTTGAAAAATTAAGGGGAGGATGACATGCAAGGGTTAGACCTGCATCCTTTGATTCATCACCATAAAAATTGCTTGTCTTGTACAGATAATATGAAAGGTTCACGAGCTCTCCGGCTCCATCTGGCAACCCTGTCTGAAACGTAAACAACCACCAGACTCGCGTCCCGCCATAACGCATTCGTTTTGTATCTCTGATGTGGTTCGTCGGGTCGTATCGTACAGTGGTGATTTAGTATAGTTAATTCCACAGCATATTTACAGAGTTTCACTATTCTCCTAATGTGTAGTGATGGATTTTTCAGAAGAATGGCATTTGGGTCATCTGGTCCCCATTTTCAGAGGTGAAAAATTGTAATTCATACTTGGAAATCGAAATAATGGCGTGAAATTTTTTATGATTTGTTGATTCCCTGATGTTTTCATACCGATCTCCATCAAAAAACAAACCGTGCAATTTGGTAGATAAGTATACTTCCTAATCTGCTGTATATTGAAATACTCCAGTGAAATGGCATTCAAATTCTTCTATGATTTTCAATGGAAGATTCCAAGCAGTCAAATAAATATTTCCTACATTCAAATGTCACCAGCTTTACTTGAAACAAAATATTTGTTTCCATGAAATAAATGATAATTACTTTGTTACATGTTTTGATTCTATGTTAGCATCTCAAGGAGAAGAAAACTCAGGAATCACCCCTTGAATTTTTTCGGTGCTATTCAGATATACGTCTTCTGAGATATCATGTAGATATAGATAATATGTATGTATTATAGAGAAAATAATCACTAGAACAAAAATTATCACAGCTCTTTTCTTCATATAAAAAATTGTCATCAATGCACAACAATGGTATGGAATTTTGATTTCCTTGTTATGCATATATTTGATCTATTTCCGCATTAAAATATACTAAACTTTCAGGAGAGCAATAAGAAATCTGCTATGTCTGTCATTGATGTGAATACTCCAGTGATTTCCGGCGAAAACATTTTTATTGATGCTGATGCACCGAATGATAGAGCCGATGATCCACCTGCCGAATACTTGAGGTTGGATACAAATAACAGCGATCAACCTGCTTCAGGATCATCATGTATCTTGACTTCTGTATAGTATATCGAACCCAAACAGTGTGTCTGTCACATTTTTTCTATTATTCAATGAAGTTTGTTATAGTTCAATTTTGTTGTTAATTCTCAATTCCTTCCAAGAGTAATATTATTTTCTGAGAAATGAATTTCTTCTTAGGAAGATTCTGTTTCTTTGGGTTCATTAATTTTTTATTTCGTTCAAATCTACAATTTATTTCTGGTAAGGAAATTCATTATTTGAGCTAATTTTTTCTTTCTTCGAACTGATTTCATAGTCTTTCCTACGAAACAATATATATTTATTTTTCACAAATAATTATTTGTTTCTTCCAAACAATTTCCTTGTTTCTCTCAAGCTTTGATATCTTTGAGCCAAATTACATTTACATATATTTATTTTTCACAAATAATCATTTGTTTCTTCCAAAGAATGTTCTTGTTTCTGTCAAGCTCTGATTTCTTTGATACAAATTTCATTCACATATATTTATGCATCACAAATAATTATTTGTTTCTTCCAAATAGTTTCCTTGTTTTCCTCAAGCTTTCCTTTCTTTGATGCAAATCATACTTATTTACTTTGAATAATTCTAATCATGAATCCAAAGAAATAGTTTTGATTCAAACAGATATACACTTTCTTCCAAATTATGGATCATATCATTTCCAATAAATTATATAGATACAAGAAAATCACTTATTTGAAGAACCAAAAGAATAGAAACTTCGATTCGACCAAGCTTATTTGTTGGACCTATTCAAACTTCGGATTTCTTTGAATTTAACAATATTTGTTGAATTCAAAGAATTGTTTTTCTCTGTATAGCCAGTTTATACTTTAATAATATTCTCGGCGCTATTTCAAAACGTTTAGTCAGAACTGATTTCATTTATACTCACATTGATGTACTTTCCATAAGACATTGACTTTCGAATGGAGCCAAATTTTTTGTGGATTAATAGTATTGGTTTCGTTATCATGAAACTCCAAGAAATCTTCATTGCCTCTCAACACCTTCAATGTGAATCCATGTTTCATAATTTTGAAGTGTCTCCAGATATTTTCATCCAAAGCACCAATAGTTTTCTAGAAGTACAAGTCAACCCGAAACGATAAAAAATATAAGCCTCTTTTTTACAAAACAAAATTCTATTGTTCCAAATACAATAATTATTGAAAGACTGGACTTGATTATGAACTGATTCGAATGTGCTTTCCTTCCCTTCTCTCAATAACATAACATAGATGTTATAACTCGAGAATAATTCGTATTATAAATTCGAATGTCTACCAGATATTTTTCGATTCTCCAAGGTATAGAATATAGTATACTCTTTCTTCATAGAGGTGAAGCCATCACAATTATTTCGATTTTGATTTGTATTAATTATGTCGGCGTATTGGTTCATTGGACTGCATTATTTCCGCGAATGAAACTCTAATCCGTATTGACAAAATGAACATGATGTCTATTCTGCCAAATTTTTTAGGATTCTATTTCCTCGTTTCTATAAAATAAAAATATGCACGAGTGCTATTTCAATATACCTACATGTGTTGATTTGCCCCAAAATGTCACTGCGTCCAGAATTTTCTCTATCAGAGAGCCCAAAAGAAAAATTCATTCGATTGTTAGTGACACTTCGTTTTGGAAAATGTTTGATAACGAATATAGATATACAGGTTGATTCGTAATATGTGGGACGCATTTCGAGAGTTAAAAGGGCGTCTCAAGAAAATGAAAGAAGTCGTAGTTGAAAATATTTATAGAACGTTCTTATATCCACCTTGTTTGGCTTATCGTGGTAACAAAATTTTGTCTGTTATGTGACTGGCATATAGTGCCACAATAACAGATTGATATTTATCATGGTTATAGAGTAATCTGAACAGATGTCTCGAATGGACTATCCAATATCCTCGGATATCAACATCAAATTTTGGAGTTGAACTTGGTTATTGGGTTTTTTTACAAAATTGCATCATCTTTCATATTTTCGAATAAAATTTCAATACCCCTCAACAGTGCCACTGTGAGTCAGATTGACCAAGTAATGCTACCCTTTCAATCACTCTCAACACCGAACATAAACGTTCATGTTCGGTGCTTTCAAGTACTGAGTTACGCATTTTATCAAACATTTTTGTTGAGCGGTAATCTAGAAATCAAATGAAAATTATTTTTATTTTTCAACTTTGACACCCTGTATCTCGCAATCGAAAACTTCTACGACTTTTGTTTATGGGATCTTTTTTATTTTCTTTTCTAAAAAATATGCCTTCTAGAGAGAATGTTCATGCAGGTCAAGTTAGATCAGATATTTCAAAAAGAGTAGTCTTCCTTGTACTCTCAAGTAGTTTTCCGAGAAATGAGAACATTCCAATCGGTCATTTCGGCGTTTTGACCACTTACGGCGAAATGTCCAAATTGCTGTTTCGGCGTCATGACCACTTTCGGCAACTTGTCCACTGGCGTTTTTCGGCATAATGACCACTTTCGGCAAAATGATTACCGATCTGTTTCGGCGTTTTGGCCAAAAATCCGACGACTTGCCCATTCGGCAACTTGTCCATTCAACGAAGTGGAAAATATTGAAATGAAAAAACATTATTCTTGCACAAATTGTCTTCGTATTTCAATGTGTTAATTTATAAGTATACAGGGTACCTATATCTTCATAAGTTAACGCGATCTATATTATGGAAAACAAAAAGTAGCACGACTCTGAAAATTCTTTGGGATGGAAGTGACGTAATCTTTGTTATTTTCAATAGGACACCCTGATGCAATTTACAACATTTTTGAATTCCTTCCATGATTCTGATTCAAATGCATGTATCATCCTATATATACAAGGTATAATTCAATTGATGGCTAGAAATATAGGATATGTTTCCTTAGCTCATTCTGAGAAGGACATCAGTTCATATGAACATTTGCCTTGAAGCTCTTAAATTTTGAGCTAGAGGGTGTTGAAATTTCAAGAAAATATGCGTTTTTTTATCATACCTTTGACATCTACCTACTAAGCAGTAATAGGCAATTATTATTGTAGATTTTTCAATATTCCTACCAGTGGCGTCCGTATGGGATGTATATTGGAGATTTTCCTAAAAAAATACTGTACGTCCTCGCTTTTTCCAAAAATTAAAATAATTGTTGGAATCCCTATACATTTCGCAACAATTTGACTTCATGAATTTCTTTCCATCGACGCACCGTTATCGCATAAAAAAATTAAACACCATTTTCATACATTCGTGGTATAACGAAAACTAGTTCGCTGGTGTCCTATTTCATATTTAAAATAATGACATTCGATCGATTACGTTGCAGTCTTATTTTGACAAGTACATATTCATAAAGGTGACCATATTTCACATTGTGAAAGTTCTTTTGATCAATAACAATAATGTCCTATCAATTAAATTACACCCTGTATAAAATGAACCGTTTTTGAGTTATTCGAGTTTTTCTAGAAAAAGTAACGAATGACGAAGGCATTCTATCAAACATAAGTACGCCATTTTTATGTGAATTGCAATTTTTAGTGAGATGCATTGATCAAATGTTGAATATCGAAGGTTAACAGATCACTGACTATAATCACAACCGGTGAATAATTTACAGGGTGCGCAGAAAAGTGCACTGAGATAAGTTTCTATTAGCAGTTATAAGAAATTGCATAACCACAGCAAAATGTTTGCATTAAATAGGCGCCACAGCAATTCATTTGCTGAACTGAATAGATTGATTTTGCTAAAAGAACTCGATTAGATCCAAATAGAATACATATTGCATTGTTCAACACCTGCCTGGCACAAATAGAGATGTGGATGTAAGTATTAGGTCGTATTGACTTGTATCAAATAGGTTGACTGATTTACACTTCTCTGATACTTTGTTACTACTAATAGCTGCTGAAAATTTATAAGTATAATTCTAGATAGACTAGTTTACTGTCATGAATAGATTTTCTAACAGATTTAGTAGAGTCGTGTGTATTGTGTGTTTGTCTGTAGGTACTTGAGGGAAACCTTTGTTCAAATCATTTGAAATTTTACCTATTCATTGAAGAATCCATATAGGAGACTGAATTTGGAATTATAGTGCCCAACGAGATCTATTCGAAAATGTTGACAAATCTGAAATATTCAGATTTTCAAGGCATACTTTTGATTGTTGAATCGGTCAAAATTTCAAAAACGACTATTAGGCAATTTTTTGTCGAAACAGTGACTAGCCCATTCGATTCAGGCATATCTCAAATACTCCCATACGAAATAAGAACGCAAAATATTATACAGGGTGTTCGTTATTCGATGGCAAATTTTGCTATTTCTGATTTTTCGATTCACCCCGTATCAAAATCTGAGGAATAGATATATCTGCTGAAGTAGTAATTCAATGGGGAAACGCATCGAATACTTGAAGACGAAGTTTCATCGTTGTAACTTCTACAGGAAGATCTCTCTAGGTCATCCAAAAATCAATAAAATTAAAGTTTAGGTTCACAATTTTGAAAACTCAAGTACCTTTTTTCGCACATTTCATGCAAAGCAGCCATCACACAGTGAGTTTGAAAATCGTCTCGATTGATAAAGAATTGTCGAATATAACACAAATAGAATAACAGACAAACACTCTCTTAAAGTGATTATAATAATATACCGATTTGGGCGGAATGGAAGGAAAATTTGAGGTGGCAATAGAATTTGTTATGTATAGAGAATATCTCCTCGAATAAGTAACCATCATTTATATTCCCAGGAAAAAAATATATGGACAATAATGAAAGTTTGTATACTTCAATTTCCTCAATTTTTGGTTGACCAAGAAAGATCTTCCTGTAGAAGTCACAATGATGAAACTTCGTATCTTAGTATCCGATGTGTTCTTCCATTGAATTACTACTCCAGCGGTTATATCAACTCCTTGAATTTTGACACAGGGTGAATCAAAAAATCGATAATATCAAAATTTGCCACTATATGAGATTTTGCGTTCAAATTTCGTATATGGGTATTTCAGCTATGCCTGAATCGAATAGGCTAGTCACAGTTTCGACAAAAAATTTCCTGATAGTCGTTTTTGAAATGTTGATCCCTTCAACAAACAAAAGTAGGCCTTGAGAATCTGAATATTTCAAATTTGTTCACATTCTCAAATAGAGCTCGTTGAGTACTATATTATGGAATTTTTGTTTTTGTAAATCGTTCGATGGGTTCCAATTTAGAAGGGTGTTGCGGGTTGGATACGCACACACTGTATAGATGAAATTGAATAATATTGATATATTATTATGATTCATGTCATTACTTCTCATTCACTGATTATGAATTATATTATGTCAATTGCAGAGTCCCTACCCGAGAATGCTTCAATAAATAAGGTACCTATATAAACGTCAACTGATTGAACCAGTATAGGTTTCTTCAAAAACATACCGTTCTTCCGACTATTCTGTACAGGCTGTTCCGAATTGATCGTCCGCATTATGGTTCCTTGATGATATTTACACTGATGGGAGAAACGAAACACACATTCCCATATTCTTATTTTTGACAACACTGGAATAGCAACGATAAGCACCATTGAGTTTCACCAATAATTTTCATTTATCTCAGCGTCACAACAGACTTTTCAAACGTTTGTCAATACTGACAAAAATAAAAAGTAGGCTGTAATCTGAAACATATGACAAAATTTGACGAATTTGAAAATAACTATCTTCACATTTGTCTTCAAAAAATGAGAAAGCGATGTGTATTCGTTGTTTCATCATAGCGCAGATATCAACAGATATATCCATATCCTTCGATTATAATCAAATTGAATCACTCTATACAGCATCAAATCGGAAGTCAAAACTTTTATAATCCACTCCAATGTAGACACACGACACACTACACTATACACACTGAAATTTGAAAATGAATAGTACACAGTAAAAAAAATAGAGTGAAATTTAACACTATACCTGTTCCCAGGAGGACCACTAAGCTCTAGAGTAATGATTTAACTCTATAGTTTATTATTTTATAGTGTGATTTTTTCAATTCAATTAGTGTAAATGTTCAATGGAAGCACATTGAAACTTACTCTATTTATTTCTCTAAATATATTAAATGAACACAAAAATAGAGTTGAAAGACCCCAAGCTAGTGTCAATATCATCCCTTCAGAGTGAAATTCAATAACTGAATATTACATAGTCACAAAGGTTGAGAGTTGGGAATATAATAGTACAGAGTAGATTTCACACTATGAACAGTGTCGGATCCACCGGAAATTGATTGTATTAATTACACTACCTGTATGTCAAATGACTCCTGCATTCTTCAAATTGACACTACCATATGTTTAGGTGCTAATAAGGAGTTATCATTTATTCATCATTTTAGATTGATATAAAACACTAGTTGAGTAAACTAGTTACTACTTCCTAATGAGATTTCAAGTTAGATTAACCATTACTTCACATGTCACAGTATTTATTGGACTCCGACAGACGTTCAGCGGCGAAATCTCGGCATAGTCTCTGCAGCGCCACCTGCATGCAGTGGCGCGAATTGACGGATGAGAAGTAGTGTGACTTTATAATATTTTAATAGTTTGATATTTGAAAAATGACTCGCGTCCCACTAGACTACTTACTTAACCAATCTTTTTCATGAATCGTTCGGAATAATAATTCGAAACGGAAAAAACGGAAAATAACTGAGATAGGTATATACGGAAATACGTTAATAACTCAATATTGAGAAAAATCTCTCACTACGTGGGTAAAGTAAAAAAGCTACTTGAAGCTAATATCATGATCATTATCTCATTGACACTATATCAGTATTACTTATTCCACTATCCAGTAGACTGAACGATCTGAACCTGTATAGATTGATATTACATCGTATATAGATTGAATTGAACAATGATAGAGTGTCAATTTAATCGACACGAGTGGAACATTCAAGGTCACTAGTGTCAGTTAACACTAGTATGAATTCAATCTCAATTGTTAGTGAATTGAGTTATCTGAATTGCTATTTTATTGAAATTTTAGGAATATAGAGTGAATTCAATACGACATTAGTGAAAATTCAATCTAGAATTATCTTCAATAGAGATAATCTGCGAGAAGTGTAGTTATAGAGTTGATTGCAGTATCAGTGTGAGTATGCAAGAGTATTTTAACTCTAAAAACATACTCTGCGAATTTATCTCGAAGCGATTTTATACTGTGTAGATTCGTAAAAGACCCCAGTAGATATACAAGGTCGATTCTAATATCAAGATACTAGAATCGACCTAGGATCAAATAACACATAGGTCGATTCAGAGATCAATGATACTAGAATCGACCTATATGTTATTTGATCCTAGGTCGATTCAGAGATCAATGATACTAGAATCGACCTATGTATTATTGATACTAGAATCAACCTATATGTTATTTGATCCTAGGTCGATTCAGAGATCAATGATACTAGAATCGACCTATGTATTATTGATACTAGAATCGACCTATGTGTTATTTGATCCTAGGTCGATTCAGTGATCAATGATACTAGAATCGACCTATGTATTATTTGATCCTAGGTCGATTCAAACATCAATGATCTCAGAACAGCCTTATGGTTTCTTGATACTAGAATCGCTCTATATGTTTCATGGACATATGGTTTCAATATGGAAATTCTTGCGATCTCAGAATCAGGTGGTGAAGCATCTCAGAAATGAGCCGGGGAGAATTCTCCTGCTTGTCACAGTATCAAGTATTCTGAGACCCGCTATAATGAACGCAGTACTCAGGGTACTGTACATTTTGGATATAACCTAAGGGAGGGATCAGTGAATCAAACAAAGAGTATTATTTGATAATTGTATTAACTAAAAGTAGGACATTTCAAAGTGACTCGTTTGGTTGTGGTGATTTTGTTTTTTTGGAATCGTCTCGGATTGGAAAAAACCTGTTGGTTCCATTTTTCTTCTTCTCTTGAGCTTATCTTGATGCTGTTGAAATTCTTCGTCATCTCAAAAATGTCGATAGTCATTTTGAGTTCCTTCAGGTTTCTGATATGTTGATTCAATAAGTCGTTGATGCACATCTGAGCGGCCAGCAAACGAATGAAAAGGTCATTGGGGTAGGAGACTACTTATCCAATTATGTAAATCCCTGCAATTTCGAAAACTGCACATATTGTTGTCACTGGAATTATGGTGCATGCATAGAGGACTATCAGCCTTGAATTTGACAGTATCCATGACATTGTCAAAAATTTCGATATTGACTATTTTGGGTCTGTGAGATGACGTTAGCACCGAATTTAGAAATTCGAGTTTTTGGTGTCCTCTTACATAAACTAAGTCAACATCTTTGAGATGTTCTGATAGTATATTCGGTAATTCATCATAGTCTATCAACCCAGAAGAGTATGTTAGCCCATGGAAATTTCGTTCTAGCCAACGAACTTGTTTTTTGTCTGCTTCCTGAAGTGCACAAAATGGAACGGCTGCTTTGAATAAATAGTTGTTGATCTGATAGCCATTCGAAATTGATAGTTCTTTGGGGTAAAACGTATTGGATAACGAGAACCCTTGGATATCTATACTTAATAACTTTATTGCGTGGATGATGATACACAACTGAAATTATCAACTACTTGAATGTTATCTTTAAAATTAAAGAGTATAGTGGGGGGATGAAGAATTTATTTTACAATTGCTTGACAATTTTTGTCAAAGGACTGTAGCTGAACATTTTATCATGTAAAATTAAACAGAATGCTGAAGTGTTGTCTGGAATTGCTTTGGCTGTTTCAAACTCTATTCTCATCACAACTGATCCACTTTGCAAAGATTCTTTCTGATGGGAACAGTCGATGTATGCCATAGGGATGTTCTCTACAAACTCCTTCGGTGAAAATATAGGTTCCTTACTAGATCCATAATACGATGGTCTGAAATTTGCGAACATGGAATATAATTGGGAAGTTTTATTAGCAGTGAAATTCAGATATAAGTCATTATATGGGTATCTGTCACTATTCAAGAAAACTCGAATATTTGTCAAGTCGCAATCATCGAATTTACTTGAATCTGATTTTATATTATTTTTTCTGTCTGTTTGGAAGACAACGATGATGTGGCGTGGTGTTTCCAACTGACTTGTCGTTTTGACAGGCCATGTCGTTTTTGTGGATGTAGGCAATTTGGGGTATTCTATGAGTTCCCAACTTCGGAATGCTAGAAATATTTCTTGATTTTTTTCTACCATTTTAGTGAACAGCAATTGTTGTGGAATATCTAATAAAACGTGAGGCACTCTCCAGAATATCTTGTCGATGTGTACTTTTGGAATTTCCTTCACATCGGAACTGTATGTGGCGTCGATGTCGTCATTGCTTCGAATCAACACCAATTCCTGTTTCATATTCAAAATCACCTTTCGATAGTCCTCGAAGAAACCCATGATGAAGGAAAGTGGGATACATACGCTGAAATTTCCTTTAGCATCTACAAGAACTTTCTCATCCTTGTTGGCGAAATTCACTTTCGGAAACCAACCTGCGTTTTCCAAGTTGATACTTTCATTCGCATTGTATGATAAGTACCCCTTTATTGTCGATACGAGGCCAATATTTCTAACTGAATCAATTGTTATACCATTCAATTCATACCTTACCTCTCTGAATAGAAAGTTTATAGCATTATTGATGAATCTGAGTTTGTCGATAGCCGTTCCATTGGATTGCGTCAAACGACCTTCAATGTATAGGTAACTTTCACATGGCCAAGTATATGTATCAAGCTCCTGAATTGATATTCTAATTTCGTCATTGTATTCAAATTTTTGTAGAAATGGTTGGTATGTGTGATACTCCTTTTCTTGAATTGATTGGTCAACTAACGGTTTTTGATTGATATTCAAAATATTCATTATATTAGAAGCGTAAATCCTAGAGACTTTAAAAAAAGACGATTGGAACGTGTTAGTCTCTTGGTGTTTTTCTTCACACTGGTGGGTTTTCCTAAAATCTTTGCTCCCTTATACCAAATGGGGTCGACCATCCTATTGTACTTAATAACCATAATTATCCGAGTTTTTTCAAGTGAAGGCTGACAGTTATGGTTTCGCCTCGAAAATTAATGAGTCTTCCAGCTTGATCCAATATTTTGATGGTGATGTTGTCTATTGTCCGTACACTTATCTTGAAATAGATAATTGAATCCACAGTTACGATAATCTTGTATCCTGGAGGAACAACTGGACTGAAAGTGTGAATCGAATGGTTTTCTTGGCCGTTATGATAACTTTGTGTTGCTATATTACAATATATATTGATAGCATTGACACTCAAAATGTTCACTGTGGTATCCGATGTGTGAATTTGATCTGCTTCCAAGATACGATTACTAAATCCCAATAATCCACCAATAGAATTATCAGTGAAATTGATCCTCCTATTTGTATTTATGGTCACTGATAGAGTGTTGAAATTGGGAATGATATCGATTCTTGCTTCTTTGTCGATATCTTTGACTCTAGAAGATATAATATCCTGGAGATCATTGATTTCATAGGATCCCACTGGAATCGTGATGGAATTATCATTGTCACCGAAAACGAATTGGTTATTTTGTTCATCTACATTGGGAATTACATTGAATGTTTCGAAACTAGTAAGTCCTATACCATATTCAGTATTTTCCTCCAGATGTATGGCTGGATTGAAATCCGAACTGAGCACAGAGGATGAACCAGATAATGAAAATGCTAGCGACATTATCTATGATGTACTACATGATTTTCAAGTGTGGTACATATTATATAAGAATTTGAGGCAGAGTTGACCGCAATTATAAGGATTGCCCAACTGAAAATCATCATAATTATACTCTACGTTGTTAGAGCTACCATCGCTGTAGAAATATTTTATGAGTTCGAGAGGAGGTCTCAAGTTGCCATAACTATCAAAGTACGTGATATTTTGTCTTGATTTGATAAAACACACCCAATGTGTCCCTTCACCACTTTTTTTGTCAAGATTGACAATACCGCTCTCGTATCTTCTGATTTTATTGGGTAATTCATCCAACATGAACACTCCTCGGAAATGTGGTATTTGTAGTTTGTCAACATATTTCAATGAATCTACATTTGTCAATGGACGGCGTGGTAGCTTCATTTTTAGTTTTTTGAATATGGTTTTAGGAATAATCCATATCCACGTTTGTAAGGTTTCAAGAACAACCCTTTTCCCAATGATTGCTGTTCCATCTTCAAATTATGACGTTTTTGTTCATCCAGCTGTTCTTTTGCCGCTTTAGCTTTGTTTATGGCTTGAGCGATTCCTGCTGCCCCTCCTCCAAGACTACCAAGAGCACCAAGAGCGGCGAATAGAGGAATTAGTGGAATGAACCCTCCAGATTTGGGAATAGGAATGATTCTTTTCTTTGGTTTCAGAACTTTTCTATTGCCAATAGAGGATAATGCTTGGTGTGCAGCTCGGAGTAGATCAATATTTTTACCTTTGACACTATTCCGTGCTTTTCGAATCGCTTGATTGAAAGTAAGCGCACCTCCTTTTTTCAATCCCATTCCTAGTTTGCTTTTAGTTTTCATTATTCCTGCGATTCCTAGTGATGCGATCTTTTCACCAAGATTGGAGTTCTGATTGTTGAAACGGCTCAATGCACGCTCAGACAAAATACGATCGGCTTTGTTTCTTCTATTCAAATCTCTGTATTTGGAGTATGCTATATCGTGTTCTTTACAGGCTTCGTCTAATTGATTAATGCCTTTGTCTCCACGGGCAAGTCGCTCAGATAACTTTGTTCCCGGTCCGCAAAAATGATAACCAGGTAGATGCAATTCGAAAGGGAGTTTATCTATGAGAGTATTCAATAAACCTGCTCCTTTCGTGTCATTATGATTACTGAGTTGTTGATTGTACAGATGCATTTGATATACGTGCGGTAGTAAGAACTACAATGCAGTTTTCATAAAATGTTAGTGTTTTTATATTTGTTATTCATTCGAAGATGAGGGTTGAGGAACACAAGGTGAAACTTTCTGTAACCAATCATGATAATTATATCATTAACAATCAATTCAAGAAACATGGAGATATATTTGAAGGAAACTCAAAACGTGCCTTAATGGTTGGCTCTTCAGGATGCGGTAAGACGAATTGTATGATTAGTTTGCTAGATGAACCAAATGGATTGAGATTCGAAAATGTGTATCTGTATTCCAAGTCCCTGTATCAACCAAAATATGAATATTTGAGGTTGCTATTCAAACCGTTAAAGGAGATTGGATATTTCGAATATCATGATGGAGATGAAGTAATTACTCCAGATGAAGTAGCTCCGAATTCTATTATTATATTCGATGACGTAGCCACATGCAATCAGAATATTATTAGAGATTTTTTTCGTTTTGGACGGCACAAGAACACAGATGTATTTTATTTATGCCAGACTTATAGTTCCATACCGAAACAATTGATAAGAGATAATAGCAATCTTATAATCATTTTCAAACAAGATGTAACAAATTTGAAACACATTTACGATGATCATGTCAATGTGGATATGACATTTCAGAAATTTTCTGAGTTGTGTTCATTCTGTTGGAAGGAGAATCATGGATTTGTTGTGATTGACAAGGATGGAGATATCGGGAAAGGTAGATATAGGAAAGGATTCAATGAAATTTTGATAGTTTAAATTGATGTGAATCATTCGTCAGGTAACAGTATAGTTATGGAGGTTAATCTAGCAAAACAGTTGGTGAAAGCCAGACAATCTGTCAAGAAAAAATACCAAGGGCTCAAGTCAGATATTGCTCAATCGAAAACTTCATTGGAAAAAACATATGAACCAATAACTGATCCTTTAAGAAAATTACTATCATCAATCAATGAAACGGCAGTTCCTAAAGTGGAGAAAACTGAACCTGATTCATTCTCAACTCCCCAACAGAAACAGTATTATAAATTGCTACCAGATGAAACGATTCCACAAAATGAAGAAACATTCCAAACGATTCCACAAAATGAAGAAACATTCTTACATGAACCGGAAATAAGTTATTTCGATCAGAGTCTCAGGCAATTACGACAACAAGTTGAAAATCTCCAGGCTGTCCGACAACCAGAATTAGAGAAATATTTGGAAAAATATGAGAAACCTCTTCCTAGGGCTTACATTGAAGATATATTCACAAGTGATCCAGATCAATTTGATCATACATTCGGTGTCAGATATGAACTCACAACGGATAGTTGGATGATAGGTGATAGTGTTATAGAATTCCTTGGTCCACATTTTTTGATAAATGAAGTATCCTATAACGGTACACCAGGTCTTTATGAATTGATGTTCAAAAAACATCCACTCGGATACAAACCCAAAGATGTCGATAACTACATTGACATTGTTAAAAACACTAATGCCATTTATTTGCAGTATAATCCTTCGAACGGTCTATCAACATCAAGTGCAGAAAAATTTACAACTATAATCAAGCCTAGAGTAACGTCACTTCATTCTATGGCTAAACAAGTTGGGAAAAAACTCTTGGAAAAACGTCGGATACTCACTAGATCTCAATCTGTAAGTGGAAAAGGAATGGCGACGATGAAACTCAATAACAAGAAAATAGATTACAAATATTATGATGACTACAATGAATTGGTTGAGAGATTGAAATTACTTATAGCGGAACAACATGCAGGTCATACTGGTCATAATAATGAGATAATATCTGTAATTGAAGAGCTTAGAGAAGCGAAAATAATCAAATAAATACTTGTACACAACAGATTTTGTGTTTATTCATTTAGTTTCTCCAGTACAGGTATCATGCCTATAGATAAATTTGGCAGACATATGTTGAAACCACAACGAGTAGATCAATCCCAGCGAAACTACTCTGTTGATCAACAACCTGTGAATATATTTCAGCTATACAGTGAAAGTGTTATTACCATTAGTGGAACTATATCAAAAGTGACTAAGCGACTCCCAACACCATGGCAATATGAATTAAATAATAATTCAGTTGATTATACATTTCCTCTAAGAGAGGGGCTTATAATTGCCATAGATAATTATCCAAGTAAATTATCAGTTGTTGTCAACAATAATACAATAGAAGCTAGAGACTTAATTGGTCAGAAATCGACAAGAGGCACGACTTTGAAATTCTTTGCTAAGCCAAATGTTACTGACGATAATTTATACCTTCAGTTAGTCGTGCATTCTCCCATTACCAAGTATGTCTGATATTGAGAAAGAGGTGGTAGAGGAACTTCATAAACCTGCGAGAAGACGATTTCATAGAAGACGAGTCATACTCAAAGGATTGAATGATTTGTGGGAAGCTGATTTGGTTGAAATGATTCCATATGCTAAATTCAACAAGGGATACAAATATATTTTGGTTGTCATCAACGCATTCTCCAAATACGTTTGGTGTGAAGCTGTCAAAAGTAAGTCAGCAAAAGATGTCACACATGCCATGAAGAAAATTCTATCAGTATCAACCCCAAAAAATTTACATACTGACCGAGGGCGAGAATTCTATAATAGAGAATTCAATGAGCTTATGCAGAAATTCAAGATAAACCATTATAGCACATTTTCTAGTGTGAAAGCCAGCATTGTAGAACGTGTGAATAGAACATTGAAAAATATGATGTGGAAACAATTTAGTCTCCAAGGTAATTATAAATGGACACACATTCTAGCAGATATCGTTTCAATGTACAATAACAAAAAACACAGAACCATCGGGTTAAAACCAGTGCAAGTGAATGAGAGAAACGAACAGTTACTTTTGAATACGGTTTATAGTCACATGAAAACAACTAACCAACCAAAGTATAAAGAAAATGATCATGTTCGAATAAGTAAATTTCGAGAGGCGTTTTCTAAAGGTTACACCCCAAATTGGTCAAATGAAGTATTTAAAATTATAAAAATTCGTGCAACAAACCCGACAACATATTACTTGCAAGACATGTCGAAGAATCCAATTCAAGGTGCATTTTATGAACAAGAATTACAAAAAGTGAAGTATCCCGATGTATATTTGATTGAAAAAGTATTGAGAACGAAAGGAAATAAAATATATGTTGAATGGCTCGGCCTTGATAAATCGCACAATTCATGGATCATGAAAGGTAACGTTGTGTAACTCGCAATGTCTTACCTTTCACTGCTGCTACCTTTCACTGCTGCTACCTACCTTTCACCACCAGAAACCTTCAGGTGTACTATAAATAAGATCTACGTTTAATCCAAGTATGTTAGTTGAAACAATGTGTTTCGATAGTGATTATGTCAGTTCGGAAACTACCAGCGATTATTGGAGTGAAGTAGAAAGAATAAATCAAATGATCAAACAAAGAATAATCAATGATGGACCATATATTTTGGAATCTTCATTCAAAATTGAAGATCCACCACTGGAAATATGTTGCGGTATGAGTGTTGCTAGATGTTTCGAACCGGCAATAAGACTGAAAAAAAATAATGATTCCATATCATTCAACACTAGTGAATGGGCGAATGTTATGTTCATTTTCCGTAAACTGCTGATCGAATTCATGGAGATGGACAGTGATCCAGCAGAAGTACAAGACTTGGACAGTGATGAACAAGTGAAGATAACACCAACAACTTTCATGGATATCAAAATTTTGAAAGTGCAGAGTGCTACCAATGCTACAATATATTTGAGAGAAGAAGCTGTCCGGAATATCATATATTTTGACAACATAATCATTCAACATAAAATAGATATGCTGAGAAATTTATCATTCTATAGTTTTTATCATAATATTCTGGAACTAGCTAAAAAACTTTTGGTGCAATCCAATAATAAATTGGATGAAGAATCTATTATCATTGCAATTTGTGATATTTTGAGTAAAAGTGTGGAAGGATATGCATTCAGAGAATGTTTGTTATATTATAAAAATGATGTTATGAATACCATGAATAAAAAATAATAAAAAAACAATGTGTTCTGGAGATATTTATTTCGAAAATTTAGTTTTTACATTCAAATTCAGTACAGGAATTTAAGTACAAATTTGGTGTCACATACAACATTTTGCCAGACTGAATTGTTACATAAATTTGAATGGATTCCATATCGAAATCTCAATTAACCACAAGAATACTTTTATCTCATAGAATTAGAAATACCTGATTTCATCTCATAGAATTAGAAATACCTAATTTGAAATTGAAGTACAGAATTGGTTTTACATAAAAACATTTTATCATACAAGATATATCTAAATTTGAATGGATTCCTTAGCGAAATCTCAACCAACCACAAGAATACTTTCATCTCATAGAATTAGAAATACCTAATTTAAAATTGAAGTACGAAATTGGTTTTACATAAAAACATTTTATCATACAAGATATATCTGAATTTGAATGGATTCCATAGCGAAATCTCAACCAACCTCAAGAATACTGTAATGACCATAAGGTAAAGTATCTGTGGAACCATCAATTAAATACCTCTTGTCATCGAATGGACTCAAAACTATTTTCGTTTGTTCAATAGAATAAACTTCATGTGAACGTGATTGGATGTTTCTTTGCTTTTCATATTTCTCCTTATTATTTTTCAAACAGTCCAAATAATCGTCAAATGTGATTTTTTTCTTGACTACATAAAATTTTACACCTTTTGACTTTTTAATACACTTTTTTCCACCCTCTGTGTTTGGTTTATTACTATTGACTAGAAAAGTATATTGTTTTGAACGTAGACCAACAAAGTCAGTTATTATTTCCCCCAGCATTTCATCTTTCATCAAACCGGCTACTTTTTTATTCACTAACGGTATACTATATTTATTATCTATAGGGTAATCACTTGTATCAAATTTGGTCAAATCTTTTTTGATTACTTCTTCATATACATCATCACAATGTAATTCATATATGAGACTGTCTGTATCTGTATAAAGCAACTTACAATCTGGTAATTTGAATTTTTTCAACATGTAATCGTAATGAAAACTGTAAACACAAGTTTTTGATATATCTAAGATAGCCATACCGATATACAAGGGTTTATTGAATATTATATTGGTTTTTTTCATTTCAATTGCCATCAGCATTTCATCAAATATAGTTCGGTTATGAAACCTAGGACTGGAAATCAGATGTTTTGCACCATATCGACCATCCCAACTTTTCGCCAATTTAACTATCCTATGTTTTCGCAGATTCTCCATAGTCTTACCATAAACGGCATTTATCATTGTTTTGAAAGTAACCTTGCCAAACTCATTTTTTGAATTTCTACGCAAATCTGTATTCAGATCAATATATGGTTTTAACCACTTTGATTGCCTGAACCTTAAAATTCTGTGAATTTTATCGACTACTAATCCGTTGGCCAAATATTGCTTCAAACTTTTATAGTGTAAAATATATTTTTCTTTATCATATAATGTAGTCATCAGCTTTGGTAATTTTGAATTAGGAGGAATTAGTTTTTCAGGTGCAAGAGGTAAATCTTTATGGAGATCATGGATACATTCAGGGTATTTGAGATCAACTTCCAGAATATAACCAAATTGGCATTCATCTGAAATTTCATTTACATTGAAATTTTCAATATTTTCCAACCATTCAAAATCCGAATGGGGAAGGTCTTGGCACATGGCCCATCCATATAAATTATATACATCAAAGTACATAATGTACTTTGACGGTTCATTGTTTTTGAAATTTGACATATATTTATTATTAGCAATTGAATATCTATTTGAACACTGACTGACCCCACCTCTTATTCCCTTTTCTATGAATAGTAGTACATCAACATCTTGAATAGTATTCAGCTTACATTCAGTATATTTCAACATGCAATCCCAAGTATAACCTGGTAAAGTATAGTAGTGTGCAGGGTCCAATCCGTATGTTTCATGACATATTTTTCTGAAATTTTCAAATACATCGACTAACAACATGATATCTGTTTTCAAATAAAGATCAGAATAATCCCCCAATGATTCAATTTGGAATGTATCCCAAACCTTTTTTGCATGATCGTAATCCTCATCTGTAATATGCTCATCAATTAATTTACTATAGAAGTTATCTTTACTCGGTAATTTTGTTGCTACAAGTTTATCGATGTTATCCAAATAATCATAGCAAAATACACCTTTTTTACACAATAAATTAAATTTATTTTCATCAAGATCAGAAAATTCATTTCTCATATTGACAAATTCTGATTTATCTAAAAACGATACCAGATCTTCCAATTTGAATGACATGAATCTATAGGAATCAACATATCTGAATTTTACTTTAGATCCAGCAATATGTTGGGTGAAGCTTATATATTTTTCTTCGTTTATAGGGAGTAGGGTAATATATGAATGTTTTGCTAAATCTTTGATGATGAAGTGACTGTCGTAGCCACTCAAATTATGAAAAAAAACTGGAACAGAATAAGAATTTCGGTAATTTATGTTACAACTTGAATGACATAATCCACGAAATTCACCTGTGAAATGGTTATGATCTTGAGCTATGGTATCAGATTGCTTGAAAGGTTTTTCACAAATATGACACACTTCATTATTTTGAACTTCTCCAATTTGCATTGGTTTATTTATTTGCATTTGTTCTTCAATTAATTTTGCAAGATCATCTAATTCATTTACGAACCAATCGATGCAATTTGCACCTCTGAAACTCTTGAACTTCGATAAATTTTGATCATAATTACATTTTAAATAATAACCAACACTGAAAGTTTCATGTTTTTGATAACGTGAAGTTTTAATCATTTTCCTACCCTCTTGTTCTACAAATGGAAGAAGCAATGACTCAAAGTCGCAATAAACAACGAAAGGTGTTTTTTCTTTATATCGGAAATTTTTAAATGATATGTATTTTTCATCGGAAAATGATATTTTACACTTATTAACTTCTACACGAACAACATCATGAGAATCTAATTTTTCTCGTGTACTGAAATAGTTCAAACATCTATCACACAGAAATTTTTTTTTATGTCCTATCTGATTGGAAACTAATCTTGATAAATCTTTTATCCAACAGAAGTGGTACTGATTTGAATCTTCATACAGTTCATCATCAAAAAATGAAATATCCTCCTCCTCCTCCTCCTCATAACTCACAGAATAATCTTCTTGGAACATTAGTAGATTCACATGACGATCTGGTATCTTATTTCTAGTTATTCTTATAGGTACAGTGGTGAATTTTCCATTGTTTTTTTCCAGAGTAAACACGTTTATAGAAACATTATTGAGACTTTCAAATTTGGTGATTTGATTGATTTTCATGGGAAACTCGATACCTGTCAAGTCAAAAATATTGCTATAATGTGGATATAAAGAAGTTCTAGATGCATTCAATTTTGCTGGGTATAAGCATGATAGTACAGACCATGCAAAACAAGCATCATCATCATTTTTGATATTAAGACATGCTCTTTTATTGATTATTTGATCAGGTAATTTGATGAAAGATGAACCTCCATTACCCATCTCAACTTTATTGATGTTAACTTCCAGACTGACTATTTTATATAATGTCCAACCGCTATCACGTTCTTGGAATTCATCGAGTTTATTCAAGAGAACATCGATAACATTATCATGATACCATTGTGTCAAATCCACACCCCTATCAATGATAACATTTTTTGTATTCAAATATTTGAATTCAACAATGATTTCATCATGTTTATTGTTTTTCAAAAATTCCCCACAAAAACAGGTATTTACTTTCATAATAACAAATTACTTCAACAAAAGCTTTATTCTGCTTCTGAATAATATGAATGAGTCTTCCAAAAAGTCATTGACAGCAATATGTTTTAAATTTATAATTATACCAGAACGTATACGACTCGAAAAAGCAGATTGAATATCTTCCCACTTGATTTTTTTCTTGACAGAAGCAACATTTTCTTTTTCATCAAGTAAATTCACGAATCGTCTCAAATGTCCAATATTTGTATGCAATTTTCTAAGTGAACTTATATTCAGATTACCTTCACGAATAGCTTTATTGAATATCTTGAGGTTTGCATTGCTTAATTTTTTCCATCGATTCTTATTTTCCAAATTTGATCTACCAGATGTGAGTGTTCTATATGCTTTCCGAATTATTTTGACAATTTCATCACTCTTCTTTGATATATCTTCATCCATCCTACTTTACCTTATGGTTAAAAATCAACGTTTTCTCTTCTTAGGAGGTTCAAGTGAGAACTCACTTGAACCTGTTTGTTCTTTGTTTTTTTCAGTAGTATTCCGATGATCACTACTTTCTAAAGTTTCAGAACAATATAAGTTTAAATTATCGTTTGGTTTATTATATGCTTTTTGAATGTTATTCAACGTAGTTAAAAAATTATGTATATTTACTGATCGATCACAAAAACAATAGTATTTTTTACATTTGGGACAAAACTGAGTATCCATGAGTTGAAAAATAATTTTTGAAAGAGTTCGAAAGCACTCACGTTTATTCTGCTTTCAACAATTCAAACTGATAAGCGTCCTTAGGCTTCCCCACGTCCTTTTTCCCCTTGTAAACTAGGGAATAAGCTCCAGGAATGAACTCTGCTTCCTTTCCCTCCAGTAGCTCGGTGATCCTTTTTGGTAGAAAAACGACTTTGCTGTCCAACTCCACCAAGACGCTCCTTCCAAATTTTGTATTGACGATGCGTAGTGACAGGATAGGTTGAGCCGTATCAACAGGAAGATCAGATAACTTGACTGTTTCCTTGGCACACAATGAAGCAGAGTTGTTTATTTCTGTAAGATCCATCTAGAATTAGAACACAATATTGTTGTTTCTCATAATAAGAAATTATGGTTTTTTCAAAACAACAGTTTCACATTGAAATAACTCACCTTGAGGTTGTATGTGGTGCGAGGTACAAGATTTCGATATGGAATGATTTTTCTGCTTAGGCTGCAATTCCTTTATACTGCTAGCTGTTCCGTTCTCCAACTTGTTGGCATTGTACATTCACCATACTTTCTAAATATTCCCCACAATAATGATGCAATTGAGGCGCGTTCCCTTCTGATTATTGCCTTGAACGTTCACCATACACTCCTTCCCATTTCAACATACATTCATAACTACATCAATTCTGACATCCAAACGCCAATCGTGTTTCTGAATGAAGAATTATATCTATACTCACACATTCCATATTTGATACAATCTTTCTTGCATAAGAAACAATGTAGATGTCCTCTAATATGAACATGAACTTTGTTACATCGAATTATTTCAAAGTTTTCTTGCATTCTCCTCACAACCCCATCTTCTTCATAACATCTTCTACACAATATAAACCACTTCCTATCCACATAACCATAAAACTGATAATATTTATTGCAACTTGAATAATCAGTCACACAAGTATTATTAATCAAATGATTTTCTAGTGGAGATTCAGGTTGAGGAATATCATACCTTGCACCATATGGTTCATAAGTCACCCTCACATTCGCTTCTTCATCACTCTCTACTTCCTCCACATTCATGATTTCATCCTGACATTCAATCTCATTCCTCACACATCTATATTCATCAATGAAATCAACGGGAACATCTCCTTGAGATGAGGTGCTCACATCATTCACTTGTACTTCGGCCATCTTCAATTGAATCTAACTGCCAACTGAAATAAATCAGTGCTTTTTATACAGAATATCCACTCTCTGAATCATACTCACCTATGATGATGACACGTGACAGTCCTTCCATGAAAAAAATTCCATCAAAGAATGTTCATTTTTGATCAAACCATAGTCCCAAATGGTTGTGCTAAAGCCTTGTTTTATCATTTTGAGTTTCATCCAGCAAAATGTTTTATATATTTCAAGACAATCCAATTCCAAGGAAGTTTTCATATCATTTGATAACAATGGCATAAAAAATGATAGTTGGCCTGCATCGTGGAAAAGAATGGAGTATACATTGGTGAATAATGGATTGCTCTCTACCTACATGACATACATTCCAAGCAATTCCAGTGAATACAAATTGAGAATTTATTATCAAAATGGTGCTCACGAAGATTCATATGAATGGCAACAACTCAAGGAAATATCACAGACCAATGTAACTCTGATCATCCTGTATTCTATTTTTATGATTTTAGTTTTAACAATATTAGGATACATTGTGAAAAATATTTTTGAATTGAAAAAACATGTCTATTCGTTCATAGAACCCGATATTGAATAAAATATTGTATACAAAATTTTCAAACCGTATTTCTGTTCAAAAATGAGGAAAAATAATAAATCAATGCATAGTATTTTTTCTTTATTATAGTTATTCCAATTCTGAAACAAACAAAAATTAGAATTGTCCAATCTGTTATAATCAGATCAAAGCATACCTACCATTTGCATATATGACAAAAAATCCCATCTCGTCTTCAATGGAATATCTCATCTGCCATTTTACCCCACCAAATTCTGCAACCCCCAGTGTGCTGCAGTGATTTGGTGGGTCTTCATTAAATATCACAATTGGTATGTTATCCTATCAAACCAAAAAATAAATCACTCCAATCATATTAAATTGATAACTTACATCAAATCCTCCTAGCTTTATTGAAACGAATTCAATGATTATTTTTTCTGAAACAAAAGGTGAAACTTTCAGTTGCATTCAGCCATCAGTGATATTTTTATTCAAACACGTATATAACACCCCGTATAAATAAATTCACTATTTTCGAATAACAAATGGTAAGAGTTGGATTTTTCCATGCAGAAGTCGATTTTTCACGTTGGTGACTCAAAAATAATTTTTATAGGACAGGAAAAAGTTGAGATCCGAAATTCTTCCAGGCATCAGTGAGTTTTGTTCAAGCACATATTTAGCTGTGTATACCACTCAAGCAAATTCACTATTTTTTCAAAATTGAAGGTCGATTTCCAGGGTCTGGTAACTGAAAATATCTCACTTCACACCTAGTACAAAAATTTATTCAGGCGACAGTGATTTTTATTCAAACATGTATATAACACTCAAGCAAATTCACTATTTTTCGTAAACAAAAGAGATAGATTTTCCAGGAACTCAAAAAATATCTAACTCAATGTTCACAGCATAAAAGTTCAAACCGAGACTCTTCAGACATCATCAAAGAATTTTTCTCAAACATCTATTTATATATGTGACACCCTGTATAAGCAAATTCACCATTTTTCCAAAATAAAAGTTTGATTTTCTGGGTTTGGTAACTCAAAATATCACTCAACAGGACAAAAGTTCAGACCTACTACCAACATGTATCCAGGCAACAGTGATTTTTATTCAAATACATATACGACACTCAAGCAAATTCATTATTTTTGCAAACAAAAGATAGATTTGACAGGAACTCAAAAATACCCAACTCAATTTTTACAGGACAAAAGTTCAGACCGAGTCATTTCAAACATCAACAATGAATTTTACTCAAACATATATATATGTCACACCCTGTATAAAGCAAATTGACTATTTTTCAAAAACGAAAGGTGAAACTTCCAGTTGGATTTTGTATATAACTGATACATCAATCACCCTATATATTTTGTGTCTGTAGCTTGTATCAAAGTCGATTCTACAGACATCAACAAAGAATTTTCCTCAATCATCTATTTATATGTGACACCCTGTATAAAGCAAATTAACTATTTTTCCATGACAAAAGGTGAAACTTCCAGTTGGATTTTGTATATAACTGCTACATCAATCACCCCATATATTTTGTGTCTGTATCTTATATCAAAGTCAATACCTCTATATTTGTTTCAAACGATTCATACTCAAACATAAAAGCATTATCTAGCAGACTAGTATACATACTTCACTGACTACCTGAGGAGTATTTCTTGTTTCTAAAAGTTTGGCAAAAAGTATGCGCTTTCTTCATGAAAAAAACTTTGGAACACATGACCAGGTACCATGAATTGAATCACAAGTTTGTGGGATCAATAACCGGCAACAAAACACCCATATACAGATCAGATTATTGAAAAAACTTACCCATTTCAGACTTTTCACACAATGTAGTCACACAATTTAGTCACACAAAACTGTTCAGATATCACTAACACAACTGAATATATATATACCATTTTGAGGGACTTTCTTTAAAAATAAATATCTGAAACGGTATCTTAAGCACTAACCTTTTCTTCCTGCATTTCACTTCAACTGCATATTTCAATAGTAAGCCAACATTAAAAAAAATACCTGAAACGGTTTCTTAAGCAATGTCTTTTCTTCCTGTATTTCACTATAACTTCATAATATTGCAATGAAAAACCACTGATTCCACACAAAATTATCACCCAAAAATACCAACTATAGATTCAAAAACAAATGAGTGCTTTGAATGTACCTCGGTCACTACAAAATGCATCTCTGTCCGAATCTTCCAGTAATTAAATTCGAAACATATGGAATATGAAAGTGAAAGCAACCTTGCCTCGCGTCGCTCTTGAAACCGTTATCCACTTAATTATTCAGTTCAACGGCTCGATATACCGCTGGATTTAGCTCTTGCATTCATGGCAATAATGATTTATTATTATTGGAAAAATGGAACATAGTAGGTAGTACCCTATAGATAGTATTTTCTTGAATACTACAGTACTCCTCAAAATCAAACGAAATGCCTATCAACTAATATCTAAAAAAAATAATTGAACCATGGCAGGTATGTTCTCAGTACCCTGAGTACTGCGTTCATTATAGCGGGTCTCAGAATACTTGATACTGTGACAAGCAGGAGAATTCTCCCCGGCTCATTTCTGAGATGCTTCACCACCTGATTCTGAGATCGCAAGAATTTCCATATTGAAACCATATGTCCATAAAACATATAGAGCGATTCTAGTATCAAGAAACCATAAGGCTGTTCTGAGATCATTGATGTTTGAATCGACCTAGGATCAAATAATACATAGGTCGATTCTAGTATCATTGATCACTGAATCGACCTAGGATCAAATAACACATAGGTCGATTCTAGTATCAATAATACATAGGTCGATTCTAGTATCATTGATCTCTGAATCGACCTAGGATCAAATAACATATAGGTCGATTCTAGTATCAATAATACATAGGTCGATTCTAGTATCATTGATCTCTGAATCGACCTAGGATCAAATAACATATAGGTCGATTCTAGTATCATTGATCTCTGAATCGACCTATGTGTTATTTGATCCTAGGTCGATTCTAGTATCTTGATATTAGAATCGACCTTGTATATCTACTGACCCCGAACCCCAAATTGGCATCAACATCCAATAGTCATGATTGATTGATTGCATCAAACTCTATCACACCGAACATGAATATTCAGGTGGGGATTGTATAGCGCATGCGCTCATCAAAAAATTGAATAGGCTACCGATTAGTGCTGAGATGGTTTAAATTCACCACAGCAAGGTTGATATAAGTGAGAAATTGATGACAATCTCAGACCGAATAGACGATCTATCCAATTCTAATAGGTGCGTTCTTAGCAAAGTCAACCTGTTACAGTAGATGTATTCCTATTTGTCTTAGTGAAATGACTAGGTGTATTTGTTCGATTATAGTTTCGGGGCAGATAATTACTTTTCTGCTATAGCATGAAATCTATTGAATCCAATACATATGGTTTCAGCAAAGTACTTGATCAATTTCTTTCCGTGTGGGTCCAAAAAGTGAATGAAATCATTGGAAATCTCTTTTGTTTCGAATGGGAACCCCATTTTCTCATTTTATAATGCGATTCTATAATATATAAGGATGAGCCCTAGTTCCAATTAACTTGCCTATACCCATGCAAACCTCAATTTCAGAGATATTCCATAAATACCTCTGCAATAACTGCCTGTAGTTTTGGATTTGGCTGTGTAATATACCAATCTATCGAGCAATGAATTAGAGATCCACACTTCTAATATAGTGAACAGTTATGGCTCGTGTTTCACCAGCGTAGATAAGGAGGAGGGGTACTGGGGGACAGTACCCCCCCCCTGGAAGCACAAAAATAGTAAAATAGTGAAAGATATAGGAACAATTGATAAAATACTTACGTTCATCATTATTGTTCAATCTTATTCGCTAAAAAACCAATTACATTATTTTTAATTTTTTAAATTCGAACTATAACGTCATCGCAACCCGCCACTGGTTTCGGAATTACCCATTTCGCGCATGATCGTATCTCTCGATCGTTGTGGATTGTAGCCATCGAAATCATATTATATAATATGATTTCTATGGTTGTAGCTTGTCGCGTGCCAATCATGCAGGTTCGAACTAGTCGAGCAGAAGATTCCCATTGTTCAATTTAAAAATTATTGATGCCTAAGGTCTATGCCTATGAGTTCGTGAGTGAATTACTCTGAAATTTTACATTATTTGTGGTCTGAAATCTGGATTTTGTGAAACACATTAACCCGGAAACCTATTCATTCCTACAAATTTTACCCTACACGAGCCATATCATAGATTATTGTTGTAAGTATACGTTATTGTTCGATTTATTTTCTCAAATTGGAAGTAATTACGGTTTTCTATATGTTTAACAGGATCAGCAGATCCAGTGGCGGCTCCTCAGAGGAGACAACGGAGGCTGAGCCTCCTCAGAGATTTTCCTCAAACTAATATTATCTATAATTTATCATTAAAAGGACACCAAAATACATGGATTTTGATTTTATTTCCTGTTTTTAGGTGAATATTTTTGAATTGGCAACAGTGCTTGCCCACGCATCACACGTTGAAGTCTGCAAATCACGCATAAAATATTCAACTTGGAAACATCTATAGGAGGCTAGACTCCTTCACAACGCGCAACCCACGCGCGCAATGCAAATGCCCGAATACGCCCGAATAGCACGTGATTGTCGTGACGTGTCGCGTCGCGAATTGCGGACAATCCAGCGCGGGTGCATTGTTTATGTTTATGTTAGGTTGATGGTTAGGGGTTCTATAAATTTCTGAAAAATGAGTGTTTTGAACGATTGCGATTTAATGGAATACTTTTTGGTGAACCCATTCAGTGCTTTGTCTTATGAAGATGAATTGATTGTGAAAAACAAACGTCCGACACCGCAATTAAAAAATCTGATTGTAACAGGTAACAAACAAAATCGTTCATTCAATTCTGATAATTATAAAAAATATATCTGGTTGACGGGATCTGAGGTAAGGAATAAGCTATTTTGTTGGTACTGCGTATTATTTAGGATATAATGATTTGAAAAATTTGCCTCGCGGATTGGATAGACACTGCAAATCACAGGAACACATCTCTTCAAGTATAAAGTTTACGTTAACTGGTGAACAGAATTTCATTAGAGCTATTGATTTGGGTGAGTAGAGAGTTGTTCTTCACAATAAATCTCATATCATTCAGCCTCCTCTGTCATGAAAGTCACGAGCCGCCACTGGCAGATACTCATTTAGTTCTCTAATAATGAGCAAGCGAAAGAACCAGCCTTCCTTGGACTCTTTTTTTGTTAAGAAATCTAAACAACCAGAAATAGAAAATGAACCGGGGCCAAGTAGAGACTGTATTACTGATGAAGCAGTGAGAAACGTTGCAGATTCAGACCTAGAAAAAGTGAATATATTGAAGAACTCATTCGTTCCGGACCATAAATTCAACTATTTTATTTTCATTGCATGTGAAAAACCAAAAAGAAAAAGAATGTTATTTATTTTTTAACCATTCCAAATCATTTTACTGGCTGGTCTATTCGAAGTCAAAGGGGGGATTAATCTGTAAATATTGTGTTTTATTTGCGAAAACAGGAGGAATGCATGAAAATATTAGTCTCAAAAGTTTGTTAACTCTTCCTATCAACAAATTTTCGAAGTTATTTGGAAAAGATGGCGATTTGTTATCACATGCCGGGAATAAATATCACAAAGATGCTGTTTCAATTGTCAACTTCAAATAATCCTGAAATGGAAATATCAAACATTCTTAGTTCTGGACGATTGGTCCAAGTAAAAGAGAACAGGGCAAAATTGAAACCTACCATGAACAGCATCGTTGTCTTGGGAAAACAATGTACCTATAGCATTTCGTGGTTATAGAACTGAGTCAGAATTGTCGGAATTCTCGGAAGTAAGATATAGGTAGCAACATGTGCTTTGTAAATTTCGAATTTGCAAGTATACCTACATAATATTATATTATATTATAGAATGAACTCGAAATAATCTGAAGTTCAATGTAAATGTCATTTAATCTATAAACGTAAAAAAATTCCCAGTGTAATTTTATGCTGCGTCCCCGGAGGAGGAGGAAAAAATTTCCAAGAAATTTGTTTAGTTGCTATGGTAACGATATGCAATACAGGCTTTGAATTGATCGAAAATGTCTGGTGTGAAATTTTCGATGAAACAACTGACATTAGCAAAGTATCGCAAATGTCAATTTTAGTGAGATATTTAGTCCGTGAGAATAATCTTCGCGAAGACTTTCTAGGTTTTGTTGACAAGAAAGCTTGTTTCATCGGGTGAGATACCAGGAAAAACAGTTGTTTCATTTTCGAATAAGATCGGATTACCGTTTGAGGATTGCGTCGGGATTGGTACAGACACGTGCAGTGTTATGGTCTGACCAGAAAGGGGCAGTTGCCGAAATTCAAAAATCATTGAAAAATGCTCGTAAATGTCCTTGCTATAGCCATTTACTTAATTTATCCATATCAAAATCTAGCAATGTCCAAGATATTCGTAACGCGGCAGGTACCATTGAAGAAACCATTGCTTTCTTCAACGCTTCGTCTAAAAGACATAACGTTTTGAAATTCACAAACGCCTCTGTTTTGGAAAGCTTATGCGAAACCAGATGGACAGAAAGCCATACAGCTATTCTTAGGTTCAAAGTTCCTTTCGAAAATATCGTAGGAACTTCACAACTGATAACACAGTGGAAAGATTCTGAATCATCTTCAAAAGCTCAAAGACTATTGGATGCAATGCTGAAAAAAAATTTCGTAGTTGCTCTTCATTGCTGGTCCCATGTTCTAAATATAACTGTGAGTTTGAGTAAAACTTTGCAGGCTAAAAGTTTGAACAAAATTTCTGCTCAATCTTTAGTAAATAATATTTTGTCAGTATTTCGTGAAAAGAGAGAGGACGCTGAAAATGTGTTCAAAGATATTTTTGAAGAAGTAACGAAAGTTCATCAAGAACTAGATTTTCATATATCACTACCAAGGATCAATATCAGACAAATTCATCGGAGTAACATTGAAACAAAAAACCCCGGAGAATATTATAGAGTGTCAGTTTTTATACCTCTTTCAGAAAATATATCCCAAGACCTCGAGTTTCGTTTCAATTCAGAACTTTTCAAAATATTAGATATCACCAGCTTGATACCGGTTCATGTTTTATACCAGAGGAATAATGATTTGAAGACTCTAGTAAAACAGGTTTCCGAATATGTTAGTAAATTCAGAAATGATTCCGCTACATTTTTGTCATGTTTATTGCAATCAGAACTAGATCTTTGGAAGAATAAATGGGAAGAAACCAAAAGCATTGCAGTATCGAAATATTTCCCACTATTTATACACCCCTGCAGATAATTTCTGTTATGCACGTGAGTGTGGCAAGTGCTGAATGATTTTCTTCTACACTTAAGAGACTTGAATCATGGCTGAGATCTACAATGGGTCAGGAAAGGCTAGTCGGATTGAGTTTATTAAATATTCATAGAGATATTGAAATAAATGTAGATGTTATTGGTAGGTTTTCAAAGCAATCTGAAAGAAAAATCGACTTCGTCTTATAATTTGGTGACTGAGGCACCTTATTTTTTGTTAATTAGATCTACCCAAGAGTTTTGAATGTTGAGTTACCTACATTATACAGGGTGGCCCACTTATGCTCGCTCGGACCATAGCTGCTAGGCTGATAGAGATAGAAAAAAATTTCATCGGAAGTTATTGGAGACTTCATAAGCTACTCTTCAAAATTATTTTTCAGTGTACAGGGTGCATCATGAATCCGGGGTGAAAGAATCGATCGTTTTTTTAAATGGCACACCCTGCATATTATTTCATTTTCGAAATCTCTCTCATGTGGGCTTCACAAAACTATTTTGTTTTTGAAGATCAGATGCGACGTTGTCAAGTTATTAACATTTTAATCAAATTTGACGAGAAAACATGAATGTTGAAAAATACTCAGGGAAACTTTATTTTGGAAGATTTATGAACAAAACTATGTACACAGATACCAAAAGTATGTGTAGAAACTCAGACATTATTTGGGTTCACTCAAAATATACAGGGTGTTTTAAAATAAGGATCGAATTTCGCTATTTTCAAATCGCCGAAAGTCATTTTTTTCAAATGCATCACCCTGTATATTATTTCATAATCTGAAACCTCCTCAAATAGGCTTTTTGGTGATACCATATATACCGTATCCAACGTTACTCTTCGATAGGCGAATAACAACGAAATCATACTTTTTTCAATCAAAAACATTTACGAACGTATATTGAAAATATTTATGATTCAAAGTATTTGAATGGATTGAATTTGAAAGAAATCCTCTTCGATGAGGTGCTTGAAGTGTCTTTTTTCATTGAATATGTTTTTCGAAGTCAATCTTTGATTGTTTTATTTAGATAGCTCAATTCACGTGGATAATTATTGTTTATTACTCTTTCGAGATGAATGAAAAGCAATCACTGAAAACATCTTGACAGTTTCTACAACAAGATTCATCAATTATATCTCAACCGAAGTAACAACGAAAAAAACATGAAGATGAAGATAAGGGAAACTTTTGCAAATATAACACCAGAAATGTTGTCAAAAGTAAGGAATTCGATTAAACATCGAGCTCAAAAATGTATCCGTAACGATCCAGCAGAATGGAAGACAATTTGAACATGACATGAACTGATATGTTCCATGAGTTTGAACATTTCTCATTGTCAGTTGAAGTTTCTCTATGTTTGCTATTGTTTTTGAATAAAAATGTACAGTTGAATTGATTTATCGTTATTTACCTATATCGAAGAGTATCGTTGGATACGGTCTATATGGTATCACCGAAAAGCCCATTGGATGAGCTTTCAAATTATGAAATGATATACAGGGTGATCCATTTGGAAAAAATGAGTTTCGGCGATTTGGAAATAGCGAAATTAGGTCCTTAATTTAAAACACCATGTATATTTCGAGTGAATCAAAATAATGTCTAAGTTTCTACACATACTTTCAGTATCTGTATACCCAGTTTTGTTCATTAATCTTCGAGAATATAGTTTCCCTGAATATTTTCCAACATTCATTAACTTGACAACGTCGAATCTGATCTTCGAAAACAAAATAGGTTTTTGAAGCCCACATGAGAGAGATTCCGAAAATGAAATAATATACAGGGTGTGCCATTTAAAAAAACGATCGATTCTTTCACCCCGGATTCATGGTGCACCCTGTGTACTAGAAAATAATTTTGAAGAGTAGCTTATGAAGTCTTCAATAACTTCCGATGAAATTTTCTTCCTATCTCTATCAGCCTAGCAGCTACGGTGGGAGCGAGCATAAGTGGGCCACCCTGTATTTTATATTAGGTATTCAATGGTGAGATTGAAAGATTATTTCTTCTAACTTATCTCTAGATCATATACAGATCAAATGTGTTTGTTATGTTTCATTGAGAATATTTATCTTATTTTGTTTAATGACTGATTATTGTGATTTTGTAGGTTTTTTGATATATGAAGAAACTGCATCAATAAAAGTTGAAGCTGATGAATCACAATTTTGTGTTAATTTATTATATTTCAAATTCACCGAAACCTTCGAGTGTGGCACCTGGTGCAAAAAAATGCGATCGGCGCTGTACTATACTAGGCAACCCCTAAATTAAAATTCCATTTCCGCTACTGGAGTACCCCCCCTAGAAAAAACCTACCTACGCGACTGTCGTGTTGGTATAATGATAAGAATTCGTAAATGTAGGTAAGCGATTCAAGCGAATGTAATAAAACGATATTTTGATAATATACCCAATAGGAGCCATATTGCATTTTTGCAGATTAACAACTTCAATTCATTTGTTGACAAATATTTTGCACAACCTTCTAAAAAACATCAGAAATAACGAGCAGTTATTAGGCAACGTAACTTCTATTTATGGAATAATTCCGGAATTATGGGTTCTGGGTATAGGGAAATAAATAAGAAATAAGGCTCATTTTTGACCTCGTTTTTGACTTACAATCGATTCATGAGGAGGAGAAATGTATTTCTTTTTATATATTTTTTTTTTGTGTTCATGAATATATCTGAGAATATTCCTTTTCAATACTTTCACTCAATCAAGGGGTTCAAACTTGAACGATGGAAACTTGTTATTTTTATAGACCTCAATCGCAGATTGGTGATTAGGTTTTCTCAATTCAGGATTTCTTTCCACGTCCTGTATGATGAATGTAAATTTATCATACATCTACAAATATTGGGCTTCCCTTTGAAAAAATTCGAGATATTCAAAGTTTCACATTCACTTTTCGAACCCACTTTTCTGCGCACCCTGTGAATTATTCAGTGGTTGTGATTATGATGAGTGATCCATTTAACCTTCGATATTAACGATTTAATCATTGCATATCACTAACAAAGATGACGTTACTTCCGAAGAAATCGGAAGCTTCACAATAACGAAAATATTTTGGTTGAATTCTCCATGTTTCCTTCACCGTCCCTACAAGTTTTCAGAATCATGGTACTTTCAGTTCTTCATAGAGAGTTGAAGTAATCACTGTACGTAGACCTCCACGTAGACGTTAACGTACGAAAAATAGCGTTTATACGTATTGTCGTTAAATTGAGTTGAAGTCGCCACTTTGGTCGTCACTGTCATCATAACGTAATAATACATTTTGTTTTCGGTTTGTATTGGTCATTTTTGGTTGTGTGTTTAGATTCTAACATTTATTCCTGTCAAAATTAGAGGACTCCTTGATGCAGAACTCGTTGGTGATCTCGAATTTGATAATTTTGACTCATCGGCATATTTCGAGTATAGTTTGGTTAACGTACGTTGATATTTAAGGTATACGTGAAGGAACGTGAGATAACGTACACCCGTAAGCCCACTAACAACGCAAACGTGAAGAATTGGAAAATGCGCATGCGTAGCTGTCAATTTCTACGTTTACGTTAACGTTCATGACAACACTTCAACTCTCTCATATATAGATCGCGTTAAGTCTTGAAGGTATAACCTGTATATTTATATTTCTCTTCTTCAAACATTTTTCAAAATAAAGTGTAACTGACGATCGATTGAATTCTACTTCCAGACTCTGTGATAAAAGAATAATCAAACGCAGTGACATTTTGGGGCAAATCATCGTATTTGTCCTCACTACACGTTATACATGTATTGAAATGATACTAATATTTTTATTTCATAGAAACGAGGAGAAAATCCTAAAAAATCTGGAAAATTGAATATCCCACCTCATCGATTAACCAATAGACAGTATTGAACATAGTATTCAATCTAAATTTCTGGAAAGGAAAACACCTCGTAACTCAGCAAAGAGACACATTTATCTATCACTGAGAAAAAAAAACGAATAACGGTTATTAAAAACTGAATGAACTTCATAAAAAAAATCTATTGAATAGGGGATAGCCTAGATATTTTATTGATGTTATTCAATTAATTTTGCTATTACGACCCAATACAGTTACTTAATGATTTAGTAAAGCATGACTTGAAGGCTACACCGTGGACGAATTACTGTCATTCATCAATTTGTGTTATTATAATTGTAGAGTACATTCGCTGTTATTCTCCGGAACCTATAACAGGCATAAAATAATTGGAATAATTGATGACTAGTTATTTCGAGTTGATAATCGAATAATATTTTATCGAGTATTTTCCAGAATAGAAAAAAATCTATTCGACACATTAATTTTTTGGAGCTGTGGTGAAAATTATGAAAGCGTCTAGGGGTCACACATTTAAAATAATTTTTTTTTTTCAATATATTGGAAAAAAAATGCAATGTGTTGAAAAAAAAATCCAATATATTGAAAAAAAATCCAATACATATATTGAAAAAAAAATCCAACATTGGAAAAAAAAATTCAATTTATTGAAAGAAAATCCAACATATTGAAAAATGAATTTAATATGTTGAGAAAAATCCAATATATTGATAAAAAATCCAATATGTTGAAAAAAAATCCAATATATTGTTTTTTTTCAATACATTGAAAAATTAATCCTTACGGCCAGGAAAGTTCCACGACTATAGAACCCCGCTGACGGTCGAAGCACAGATTGACAGTTTGTTAATCAGTGGTCGAAGTGTGCAAATCTGCCAGCGACAACTCTGTCGGCGACAACACAAAGCAAAGACTGAAAGACTCGAGCAGGGAATTACATAGTGACTAAAAAAATTCAACTACTTTCTACTACCAAATACTATTTTAGAGGCGGGTAAAATAGGAAAATGATGATGAAAAACTACTTCAATCTTTGTGCTTTTTCTCTCCATATCCACTACGATTTATTGCCATGTTATGTATAATATCTGAGATGCAACAATATTTTTGCAAGAGGTGTGGCTTTTCATTATTCTAGCAGATTATATTATCGAAAAATATACGTATAAAAAAGTAACTGTATTCTGCGTCACTACAAGTCTATTCTATATAAACATCTCTGGTGAATCCAACGATATCCGCATAATTGACCAGACGTCTTCAACTGAGCTTGGACGAAATCGATCACAGTGGATAATGCGGAATAATTCCTTTTTCTATTCAATTTTATTCTTCTCAGTTTACGATTGAGTGTTGATAAACTCATTACCATATTATGTCTCAAATACAGAAAGGCTAGTATTTCTTCATAATGCATGCCACTGTATTTATACAAAAGGCATGAAGGTCTTCCCTGTCCCAGGATTCTGTACCAGAGACCTGGTGGCGGTAGAGATCCTCATGCCGTTAAATGATCGCACCCAGGAGGTAGTAGTCTGCTCAGCGTATTTTCCGTACGAGACAGCTGCTCCGCCTCGGGAGATCGAATCGTTAGTACGATATTGCGAGGAATCTGGGAAGGGCCTTCTCATCGGCTGTGACTCGAATGCCCACCATATTCTGTGGGGCAGCCGGGACACGAACCCGAGGGGAAGTGCTCTGCTCGAATTCCTCACCACCAGTAATCTGGAAATCATAAATGAGGGCTCAGTACCTACTTTTTTCACGCCTAGGCGGCAATCTGTTATAGATCTTACTCTATGCACTCGAGATATGTTGACCCAGGTTCATTCATGGAAGGTGTCACAAGATGAATCTCTATCAGATCATCGACACATTCTGTTTACGCTGGGGGGTATAAGCGCTCCAGAAAAAGAAAAATATAGGAACCCTCGTGCCACCAAGTGGGACCTCTTTCGGGAGGAACTCAAAGGAAGGCTTGTGGGTCTGCCATCAAAGTACGGGAGTGAGGCCGAAATAGATACAGTGGTGTCGTATCTTAACAAGGCCATCACTTCCTCGTACGAAAACAGCTGTCCACTTAAAGACAGAGCTACCAATGCTAGAACGCCATGGTGGAATTCAGAAATAGAAAACCACCGCAGGCTCACAAGAAAGCTTCTAAACAAAGCGAAACGCACAAACGTACCGCAACACTGGGAAGAATATAAGTCTGCCCAGAGAGCGTACAAAAAAGCCATTCGGCAAGCACAAAGAGACAGTTGGCGTGCCTACTGCGGAGAAATAAACACAATTTCTTCTGCGGCAAGGATATGCAAAGTTCTCTCCAAAGAACCGGGAAGAGGAGTGGGCGTGCTGTCTCTGTCAGATGGTCGATAAACCACAACGGCAGAGGAAACATTGCAGCACCTCATCTCCACACACTTTCCGGATTCAGAAATATCCAACGAACCACCTTTGAGGACGAGCCCAGTGAGAAGAACTCACATGGACTATCAAACGGCGTCAAAGGTGGTTACATACGAGAAGGTGAGATGGGCTGTAAAGACATTCGCACCATTTAAATCACCAGGGGAAGATGGAATATTTCCGGCCCTCCTACAAGAGGGACTGGACACCATCATTTCCCTGCTTATGAAGATATTTCGGTCCTGTCTGGCTCTGGGCCACATACCAGTGGAATGGAGATCGGTTAGGATCGTATTTATCCCGAAACCAGGGAAAACAGATTATTCCGATGCCAAAGCGTATAGACCCATCAGCCTCACGTCTTTCCTCATGAAAACACTGGAGAGGCTGATAGATCGATACATCAGAGATGTGCCACTGCAAATAAACCCGCTGCATGCACAACAATATGCCTATCAGACTGGGAAGTCCACAGATGCGGCTCTCCATCATCTTGTCCATAAGATAGATGGAGTGCTAGCTGGTGGACGCTCAGCCATGGGAGTCTTTCTAGACATAGAAGGAGCATTTGACAATACGTCATTTGAATCGATATGCCAAGCCGCGGATAGACATGGGGTCCATCAAACCTTGACCAGGTGGATTAGGGCCATGCTATCGCAGCGAGTGGTAAAAGCAGAACTATGTGGGAGGTCGGTTGCTGCCAAGGTATCAAGAGGATGTCCTCAAGGAGGGGTTTTATCACCACTACTATGGTGCCTGGTAGTAGACGAGCTCCTCATAGATTTGAATAGGCCAGGGCTATATGCGCAAGCATATGCAGATGACTTGGTAATAATGGCCCAAAATCAATCGGCGAACCGGCTAGGGAATCCAATAATGGAAGCCCTCAATAAAGTGGAACAGTGGTGTTCCACCAGTGGATTGAGAGTCAATCCAGAAAAGGCGAACTTGGTATTATTCACTAAGAAACGCAAAATAGGAACACTTCCTGAGATATTTCTCTCGGGAAAGTGTCTCCAATATAAAAGCTCATCAAAGTACCTTGGAGTTATAATAGACTCCAAGCTCACTTGGAATGAGCACATTGCAAACCGCACTAAGAAGGCTGTATGCTGCTTCTGGGCATGCAGACGAGCCTTTGGAAAAACATGGGGTCTCACACCCAAGACCCTTCACTGGATATACACGGCAGTAATACGCCCAACACTTACGTACGGGTCCATTGTATGGTGGACCAGTACCAATAAGGGCAAGACCAACAGAGAACTGGATAAAGTCCAGCGACTGGCCTGCCTGGGAATAACAGGTGCTTTGAGAACGACGCCTACCAGGGCTCTTGAAGTTCTGTTAGGTCTGCCGCCTCTACACCTGTTCATACAATACGAAGCCATGAGAACTGCTTACCGACTCAACGGTGCAAACCAGTGGGTCGGAACAGAAGCAGATCATGGACACTCCCTCATATGGAATAAGGCAAAGGAAAACTGTCCCATCCTCATGATGAGAAGGGATAATACCTTGCCAATTCTGAATTTCAACAAAGCCCCAAACACTGTCATCCCTACGAGGGAAGAATGGAATGACACAACACCTGGCGTGCCTCCTCCCAATGAGTCAATCTGGTACACGGATGGCTCAAGATTTGAGGGCGGTTCAGGTGCAGGGGTATACAATGAAGAAACAGGTAAAGAAATTTCAGTTCCTTTGGGCGAATATGCCTCAGTGTTCCAGGCAGAAGTACTTGCAATACTCACCTGCGTCCAAGAAAACCTAATTATGAGAGGTCGTAGACCAATCACTATATGCTCGGACAGCAAAGCTGCAATACTGGCTTTGCAATCCAATAGGATCACATCCAAATTGGTGTCCGAGTGCAGAAAAGCCTTGGAAAACCTGGCAAAATCAAGAAAAGTCAGCCTCATGTGGGTCCCGGGACATTCGGGAATACCCGGAAACGAGGAGGCAGACAGACTGGCAAAGATCGGTTCCGGACGGACCGCGGTCGGACCGGAACCAATTTTGGGAATACCAAATAGCCTGGCAATGTCCTCTATAGAGGAACAGCTGCGAAAGCAATTCCTCAAAATATGGCAGGACACACCAGGAATGAGACAATCGAAGCTCCACATAAAGGAACCTTCGAAGAGGCTCGCAAAAGAGGTTTTATTCCTAAACAGGCGAAACCTTAAAATGGTAGTAGGGCTCCTAACGGGGCACAACCACCTCAATAGGCACCTAGAGCTTATTGGGATCAAGGATGACCCCCTTTGCAGATGGTGCCTGGAAGATGACGAAACGTCATCACATGTCCTCACTGAGTGTCCAGCACTGACGCATCAGAGGAGGGCTGTCCTTGGCCACATAATTTTGAGGCCAGAGGACGTAAAAGAGATTCAGCTGAGGAAGCTGCTGAACTTCTCCAAGGCAGTCGGCATACCCAGCTGAATGTCGTAACATGTGGGCGCACAATGGGCCCGAATAAGGAGGCCCACGTGCAGGGGATTCACCCGCCCACCAGTGCTTCGAAGAAGAAGAAGAAGAAGCATGCCACTCAGAAAATAATCCTTTATTATAATCAGTATAATTTCTTGAGACGTTTAGTAAATCTCCATCATTGTCCATTTCCGTATTGAGTCGTGGTAATAATATGAGCAGTCAAAGCGAGCAGAGCACTATTGATGCACTCTAGCACAACAAGCAGCTTGGCACATTCATCACTCACTTCTCACTTTTCCTGGATTTGAATAATGAAGAAAAATCCAATATATTGGATTTTTTTTCCAATATATTGGATTTGTTTTTCAATAGATTAGATTTTTTTTCAATATATTGGATTTTTTTTCAATATATTGGATTTTTTTTTAATATATTAGATTTTTTTTTCCAATATATTAGAAAATCACATCCATATAAAATATTTTCGGTTGAGAATACACTATTTGTATATCATATATATTAATTACCGATTATTTTTTTATTGCAATGTGCCAAATATAGATTGTTTCTATCCAGGAGAATTATTTGATGAAAACATCCAATTATCAACTCTAAATATCTAGATTCATTATTTATTCCAATACAAAAGTTGTATGCCAATAGATGCTCTTTTTTTCATTGATTTCATATAAAGGGCGAGTAGACTTATGAAAATTTTTGCAACACTTCTCATTTTTTTTATGTCAATAATGAGTGTACGCGTTGTTCGAAATTGTTGAATTTCGGACCTCATGGCCATACCATTTGACGATACGTCGAATGAATGGTGATGATGTCAGCTTTAATGCTGTCTCCATATTGGTCAGATAATCTTCCATTCCCACTCACGTAGCAAGGTTGTCAAGTCACCCATTATAATCGAGTTATCAAAAAGATGTAAGGGAGTCCTGTCGTTGAATAAAACATAATAGGAGGAACCCATGATATTATAGTTCATTCTTGACTTCTCCGAGCAACCAGCATGTCCAAATATTTTCAATACTCCATAACAAAGTATCGTGTAAATGTTGAAGAGTTGGCAACATTGTGCTGAATGCTGAGAAGAGATAACACCACACCCACAAGTCGTGCGTGCCGTGTTGTCACGTTCACCGCTTCAAATGTCCTCTAGTGTGAATTAATATAATTACTATTGACACAAATGTATTACAAGAAATAAGCAATATTTTGAGACAATTGATTTTTTATAGCTAAATAGTAAAATTACCAATACATAATTGAGAATTTATGAATGTTTGAATAACTGATATTTGTGAAGTTCCCAATCGTATTTCAACACTTGGCAACTGTGCTATGGTCTGCCCCTACTCACGAAATCGTGACGTCAGTTTCCACTCACGGTAAATTTCTATCTGTTTGGAAATCACATTATTGATGATTTTAGCACCTGAAAATCGACAGAAAAACGAAAAAAAAAAAATGAAATTGAAAGGTATTCGAGTGTTGATTCATTTTGAGAGATTAAAAAAATAGTCCACTCGCCTATTATTTGATAATCAATTGAACTATATACCTACCGTCTATAGGTAACGATAAATTGCTGCAACAAAAATATGAATGCTGTCATGAAGTAAGAGAAGAACTGAAGTGAACTGTGTGGATGGAGGAAAGTGAGAGAATTGAACTTCAGAAATAGCAAGTTTAATGATAGACAAGAAATGAAAATATACCTCACATTAGGAGTACTCATCGGTTATTTTAAATGAAATGACTCCAACATTTCAAATCAAAATATCACTCCTAAATGTCTCGGTCATTCCCAGTTTTTGCACACTTCTGATCATTAGTGTTTCAAAACTCCACTCGATCACAACTCAGAATCAGAACTCACAACCGTATTCAACAAGAGAAATTCACGACGCATGAGTTCACAGATCGAATGGATCGACTCAATTCATATAAGTGTCACGAGATGCTCGCGGATTGTGCCAATTTGCCGGAAAAATTCTTGTTCGTTTGTACTCGAGACACATTAACATACATACATACATATAAGAGTATTTTGATAACAAGTTACGGTTTTATGATTAAAATTCACTCGTCTGCGTTAATCATCATAGGTTGAGACATTATTATCATTACAAGAAGACCAATGAAGTTAATTTATATACTCCTAATAAAACGTCTAGGGTTATGACAACTAAGTAGTCGTTGGCGTTATTTTTATACGTAACATGAGTTAATATGATTAGAAATTGAATAACATTCATCAACTGAGACATAACAAGAAAATTTAATGAGTGCTTTTTCCTCAGTGTAGTTGAATAGTTGAAATATTTCCAATCAAATCAGTGATGAGACAACCTGTTTATTTACTAACTGAAAATGCTTACGTTTACAACTCGAAATGTTTTGCATAAATTGAGTCCGGTCCAAACATTATTCTCATGCGGTATTTGATATCTTTTGCATTTTCGAATGGCAGATCTTTCACCATCGAATGCAGCTAGCATTATCCAGTAACAATTGGAAGCTGATGGTGGCTGAGTTTCATCATCACACAAAAAAATGTTTCCATCCTGTTTTCCACGTACAGATAGTGGTATCGTGAAAGAAGAACCATTTCTTATGGAAAAGTCCATTGGATAAAAATCGAGTTCTGATTTGTTTCCATTGGCAGGAACAGTTATGGTTAACAGTAAATCTGAAAAATAGCAAGTTAATTGCGATATCATGCCACATTCATTTATTTCTTCAAATTGTATTGTTGAATTCTGAAGGCGGGTCCAACTAGGTGGAAAATCCAAAGCGGATTTGAAAGTCAACTATAATTATACGCCAAGGTTTCCATTGCCAGCTTCTTATCAGCTACAATTTTTTGGGATTTTTTATGCTACCTGAAAATGATTTGTCATCATCCACAGTTGGTAACACTATAGTATTACCTTGAAATAATGTTGGACTGGATATTTTAATTGACGAAATCCAGAATCAGAATCCCAGATATAGAATTTTAAAATCATGTAAGAATAAGAGGTATGAATAGTTATTGAATACTCATATCTATTCCTGAGATTATTAAATCATAATTATATTTTGGGGTTGAAATTTTAGTGTATTCCGCAAAAAGTTCAAACTACGTCAACTTATTTGCATATCTGCAAAGAAATTGGCGGTAAAATCTTTCAGTTTCGAGTCATCCATAGAATTGTGACACGGAAGATCAGCTTCGGATTTCCTGCCTAGTGGAAACCCGCCTTGAGTATGGTTGATAATTGGGCATCATTTGAAGGTTACTTAGTAGGTTATTAGTATGTAACAACCAACCAATTATGTGTCGTTCTTGTTACCTACTATCATTATCCACATATCAATGAATATTGTCAAATAAATTATAATGCTGTACCGGGGGCCAAGGAAATCATAGTCCAGGGCTCCAATATTTGGATCGAAAATATAGTTTCTTGAAACTCATATCTTTTATTGAGAAACAATTGAATATCAGTTCCTAGATCGACAATGGAACACTATACTTTTCTTCACGACATTCCATAGCGCAAAATAGGTATTTATGTACCAAAGACGAAACACTATCTATTTTAGTCGAGTCTGCAAATTGATAGCCGAGGCTAGCGATCAGGCGAGACAATTGACAGTTTTCCGCCGAGGTGCATATTTCATTTATTCGTCGACCTCAAACACTGATATTCACGTCACGGTCCTATTCTCACCACACGTGAAATGTCTCTACTTTCTCCAAATTTGATTCTGTATATTTAAAATTTGAAAATGGAAATTATTATTATTATCATTATTAAAACTCTCCGCGCGGACCAAGGATGCCAGTTCGATTTTTATTCCATCACTAAATACCTTGTCAAAAATTCAGTAGATTTAGATAGATCTGATAATGAAATGAACCTATATGACGATAAAACATAATGTACTCTTGGTAAACAGAAGAGTAATCTATCTCCAACAAAATAGAAACAAACAAAGCAAACATTCTCATACAAAATGATCATATTCCTTATTTTGAATTCTAAAATACAAAACGAATGAAAACATTAAACGTAGGAAACAAATCTTTATAACGAAGGTGTATATACAGGGTGTTTCAGTTCTTTGTAGCAGGATTTTAACAGCTTGAAGAAGAAATTTTTTCAAGATGAAAATCTCAAACAAAGTTTCAGATTTTTTTTATGTTTTTGAATTCAATTGAACCAATTTCCAAGTTAGAGTTGAAAGGGTAACTTTTGTTTTTCCCTGTATATTGATCAAGCTATCAGATTCTCTTGAGTCCTTATATTGTTTTTGTTGTTCTAAAATTGTTCTTATAAATGTGGGAATCGAATCCACCTACCGGTAATCCAACGTGGATAGAACATTGACGCTTTAACCACGAGGCTACGCTGGCCAGATATACAGGCTAACTTTCCGAAACATGAATTCACGCTTTGGTAGAAATTCCATGAAAATCGGAAAAGAATTAAATAAGTTACAGGTCGAACAATTTGGCCTAATTTTTTGGTGGCCGGATTTTTTTGCCGGTGAGTGTATTTGATAGTTATTTCGAATGAAAATCTCTCTCTTGAATTTGTTTCAAAATTTTCAATTTCAAATGGTACTTATCATGATTACCATTGAAGTATAGGGACTTAGATCTCCTGATTTCAATTTTTAAATATTTGTCTATTGTTTCATCGTTATTTATTTGTGTATCTCGAAATTTAAATTAACATTTCTTCACCGACTTTCTGAGAAGGCGGATTAGCATAATCACTATCGTTAAACATCAATCTTTCGTCGGAGAATCATATCAAAACTAATTGATGGTGCTCGCGGACTTTGACGACAAATAGGCAATAGGATTAAGATAAATAATATACTCACAGTTCTTTTCAAATCAAGTAGGTACCTGATTCAGGTACATGATCTATTTCAACAAACAATCTAATAACCTTGTGTCTGTCATGAACGAGATGCATATTTCGTTTTCATTTTCATTTGTGATACGGGCAATTAGATCCACAGTTATTTGAACCCGCCGTTCATTTCTTGTGCCTTCGTGACACAGACATATTTGAATCCACCGTTATTTTGAGTCCGTCGCTCATTCCTAGGACCCTCGCGACACAAGCATTTATTTCCACGGCTATTTGAGTCCGTCGCTTCCCTAACAGCACCAGTACATCCTAGGGACTTCCCATGGACGTCCCTGATTTTATACTAGGACATCCCAGGGATGTCCTTTGTCGGGACAACGTACATACTAGGGATGTCCCAGGGACATCCGCTGGCCGCTAAAAGAGGCATCCAAGGGATGTCCTACTGGTACGTCCCTGGGATGTACCAAGTACGATGAAAGGATATCCCTAGGACGTCCCAAGGATATCCCAGGGACATTCTTTCGACAAAAGAAAAAAAGTTGCAGGTCGAGTAGGGATTGAACCCGGGACCTTTGGCTTATCATGCACGCACCTTGCTCCATTGGCTATCATGCCTCCTGAAGATTTATGTACTAAACATATTTACAAACAGGACTTAACTACAGAAACCTGAATAAATACAACTTTATTAGGAATTGGGTATAATTATTATCATTCTTGGGTGTTTAAAAATGAGGGGCATTATATGCATGTACGATTTCTGTCTGCGAAAAATGGTAATTTCTTAAGAAGTTCTGACACTTTATTCTTTATTTTCATTACAATCATTTTCCGGAAGAGAAACCGATATTTTCAAAAAAATTCAACTCAATAGTTTGATGAAATTCAATGACTCTGATGTGAATGGATATCAGATACTCCAGGGACACGAATAGGATAACCTAGGGATGTACCGGGCGGGATGTCCACTGGACAACCACTGCAGGACATCCCCTGGATGTCCCAATCATGTCCTTGTACCGCGGGACAAAAAAGGGACGTACCTAGGACATCCCTGTGTTGTTAGTGTTGTACCACCGAACATCAAATAAAGATCTTTAGTTGATGATCGGTGCTACTCAGTGCTCACCTTCGCGACACGGACTGTCAAATCGATCGTTATTTGACACCGTTGCTCAATCTAATTTCTCTCACTATATGGTTGATCATTTATCAACTAATTCAGTAACATAAAGTTAGAATACGATATCTTTACGTTAACGATACATTGGCCAACGACATTATAAACGATGAATCCTAGTTGCTGATTCAATATTGATGTCGTTAGAGAAAAATCTAGGGTTATTAATGGATTTGGTGAATGTTGGTGGCTTAAAATGCGTGAAACGTTTGTCTGTTCTCGAAACTTTTTTGTTCGCTTCGTTCAACGTTTCAGGAAACAAGAGAATATTTCCCCGCTTTTTTATTCAACCAATATATTTAGCAAATTAGCACATCTCGTTTGGTAACTGGTAACTCGAATAGGTTTTTACTTGTCGTTGATCACTTGTAGATATTCCTTGCTCTCTTTGTTGTTGCCTAAATTCAAAGATCTATTATAATAATATCATCCCAGAATGTTATTTCAAAAATTTATTCACATGTAGGTATGTGAATCTAGTAGAAATAATGAAGATTTTACCTGCGTCCTATATATTTTCTTCAACTATCTCTACCAGTGCTCCCTTGCTATTTGTTATTATTTTAATAATCAGCAAAAAAACCCATATCGATCCACCATTATTCATATCATACATTTTCATATAATATGATATGTCATCTTCAGCTAACGACAATATGATGAACAGGTACTATAATCTTTAGTGACTCATACAACATCTATGGAACACCCTGTATATCAGCACGACCCGTCATTTGGAACTAGAAGATACGTAAACAACCAGTGGCCTGACAATGAGAATCACAGAGAATTTAATATTCTTTCATATCATCTGGCTTGGAATATTTGCGTACGTCACGTGGTCAATGATATATTCAGAAATGAGATTGTATGACAAGATATCGAGATTATTTATTTGTAAAAGTTACTTATTCTAATTCTATAATATACCTTCCCAACGTCTGTCAGTCACATATTCATTGACAGGGCTATCCAGTGAAGTTATTGAGTTCCACTTTGTATTACTGGTCCAGGAATTTCGACAATCTCCATCAAAATCGCATGCAAAATGATATGGATCTGATGTTGGTGGGTAGAACGATGACCCTAGAATAAGAATGTATTGAAGAATTTAATGAAAAACCTTAAGCAATTATATTCTGAAATCAGAATGTGATGAAAAAATACCATGAGAGAGTGGAATTCTTTTTACTGTTAACTCCACCAGTATGATACGCTCCTGATCAAAATTTCGAAATTCACGGTTTCAGAAATATTGAGGAAAAATTGTCCTATTCAGAGTGCACTATTTGAAGGGCCGTGTAGCTCCTAAAAATACTTTTTTTCATTAAAAATACACCAGGAATCACCCCACGAATATTCTACCGATGTTTAGAAAACACTATGTACAATCCATTCATTAAAATGTTCAATTTCATTGAAACCTAAAACTAAACAATTATTTCATATCATTTTCGAAAGAGAAAATATCTGTATGGTCTCTTGAAGTGGTAATAATATGAGTATCTAACAAATGAGTCTCATAAAAAGTGGGCAACAAAACTATAGATTGAATGTTCCATTTTTCACTATAAGAATCAAAAAGGCATTTGAAAAAATAAGTTTCCGTTATTCCACCCAAAAGTTGTCAGCAAAATAAGGAATGTGTCATGAATGAAATTGAAATTCAAATTCAAGATGAGGAAATTCTCAAAAACTAATGACCATTCCCCAGAGAGAAGTTATGATGAATTGAACAAGTCACTATAAGGACGAAGTGCCCTCCATCAAAAACAGTCTAAAAAAATTTATGAAAGAGAATACCTCAGTCGAGACCTCAGTATTCCTTCTTTTCATGAGTTCGACGCTGCATCTCTGATGGTATAAAAATTTAGGCAGCATCATTCAGGAACTGTCTAGCATAGAAAGCATTGAAATATAATATAAAATTGACACAAATTCAATATTTCATTACTCCATCTGTAACTACTACTACTACCTGAAACTTGTACCTACTTATTAAACAAATAATAAGGAACATGAAATGTTGACTCATACTTATCTAACTTCTAACTTCAATTCTAAGTTCATTGAATAATAAAATACTTGGAAAACTCACTTGGGCTGTCATAATGGCTCGTTCGATTTGGCCATTGGTTGAAAACAATGGCAGATGATCTGTTGGTAATACAGTGATTATTTCCCAAGATGAAAAATCCCTCTTCTTTTGATAAACCACATCTTATCAACAATATCGGAATAATACTGGAAAATAAAGAATTATCCAAATGGAATGAAACAGTTTCCTTATGAGATTGTAGGAAATTATTGTCAACTATAATATCAGAGTGATATGCCATCAGAATTTGACCAGTATACAAAAATCGTTTTTTCTGTGACGGTAGAAATGTTCGACATTTCTTCTCTGTTTTGACAGGGTAAAAAGTGAGTAATTTCTTCCCGGATATATAGGTGCAGTGTTGATGGCTTTTGTTGTGCCAGTTCCGAAAAATAAGCCAATAACACCGTCTTCGAGGAAGAAGTGAAAGTCCTTTTTATCTTCCATTCCACTTCGCGGTTACGTAAATTACTAAACAAAAACACTATATGTTCCCAATTTTTTGATATCAAATCACAGAATTATACCGACAGATATTTCTTGACTACATCGAAGGAATGATAAAGATGCCTGCATCGCAGGTGTAAATCCTATTAAAAATTTCAAATTTCCCGTCGATGATTCTCTGATTTCAATATAATGTAATATCTTCTCAATATTGATTCGTCCTTTTTCCTGAGACAGAAAAAAATAGTGTATTATAGTAGGGAAGCCCAATCGGAGATTTCGGGATTAACATAAGGGGGGTATCCTTGGACATTGTGAAGTACTCCCACCTTACCTGGGCCCTTTATATGGTGTCGAAAGTTTAGGGCAGCCTATCAGATAAGTAAAAAAAAATCGATCGTCCGAAATACTCGAGACCGTCAGATTGAGACATGGTACGTTAATTACGTGCAGAAAAGTATGCATTTCAATAATCCGACGAATTGAGCGTGACATAGGGAAATGGGAGAGCCACAAAGTTGCAGAAAAAATCTTCACCTGTACATTCTCAAGCGCGGTTGATCTTCTTCTTATTTTGAAGGCAATTAGTCTCGGATCACGGAAATAACATAATCTGCCGATTTACACAAGCCGAAGTAGCGAAAATCATCAACTTAAGTGTGGTGCTTCCAGCCACTGGGAACTATAAACACGGGGACATGTGGACCGTTTCGACCAATAATGAGTACGTTTGATAGAAGAAATTCCGAAAGTTGAAAAATCTCGATTTTTTGCACCCTATTGCCTCTGTGATGATTTCTCTCAAAACCAAAGTGTGATATAGATCGTTGAGATCAGCTCATAAGGCGGAATCTGAAAATGCAATAAAATACAACGTGTGCTATAAGAAAAAGTATAACTTTGATACGCCACGCATTTTCGAGTAACACTGTATAACACAAAATATTCCAGAAATGTATTGCTCATGAAACTAGATCATCTCAAGAATATTTGTTCATCTATCTCAAACAGCAAAGCCGTTATTTCACTCTACCACACTATTGGTCTACCCTGTAAGTGTACATGAGCCTTCTATCTCAAAATTGTGAATTTTTCGAGCTGTTGAAGTCTTGCTTCAAAAAACTGACCCCTCCTGTATATTTTATATGTTAGTTATTACATTCAGTTAACAAAAAACATCCAACCGTCAGATTGAGGTAATTGCTCTACATAATTGTCAGATTACGGGTCCATACGACCTCAACATGAAAAGTCTGTATGATAAACTGACGCACTCAAGTATTTCGAGGTCACGATTTTTTTTTTTATTTTCAAAAATTGATCATGACTTGTGGTCGCGTCCAAATCGTCAGTGTTTTGAATAGGAGCTACTTGAGGGTTCACTCAACGTCCCTCCTCATTATCTGACGCGCCGGAATGAATTTATTCTATATCTTTTGGTTATCAGAAACACGTGGGGGTGCATACACTATTAATATACATGATGCACTCGAGTATTTGTATGTGACAGTTATTTATATTTTTCAACACCTGTTACACTAGTGTACACGCTCTCCCTACCAGTGTAAGGTCATATATCATATGAACTTTTTTTCATTTCCGCATCTAATCTTCACAATATGATACGTCCCCGTGACGCTCGAGTAAATCCCTATTCTGCCTCTTTGCCTCCCCTACTATTATACACAGGAAAAATATGAGATTTCAGTTCGCGTCAAGAGACAACAGAACCTCGTGCTGTAATCTACTACCATTTGCCCTTGTGTAATAAATTACTATTATTGGTATAAACAACCGTATAAACCTCGGTATGAACGTATAATTGCGGATTATACCGAATTTTGTTGCTGCTGATTGTGCTACAAAATAGGGCTGTGCGATATTGAAAATTGGATATCGATATCAATTTTCGCTTTGATATCGATATTTATCGATATATCGATATATCGATACATATCGATACATATCGAAACACATAGATACATATGATATATTCATATAGTATATCGATACATATGATTCATTCACTGATAAAAATACCCGATTGGTGACAAAAGAATGATGCTTTTAGATTTTTTTCTCTCCTGACAAAGACAATTTCTTCCTTTCAAATACATTGCTCTCATCTGCAGATTATTGCTGTTTTTGTAATAAGGTTTTGAATCTTTTGGGTGTAAACGCTTTTGAGAGAACATCATCGACCTTGTCTCTAGTCCTGCTTGGTTTGCATCTACCTCAAGATCACAAGACTTTTATACAAGATCTGAAATCGTTCGGTTGAGACCGTTGATGAGATCGAGTCCACCCGAGGTTAACCGAAAACATACCGACTCCGTTTGAGTCATGCGCAATGCATGGGTCGACCCCATCTTTTCATCATCCTTCTTCTTCTCCATCGTGCCGAGTACCGTCCCGTTGACAATGCATTTTAGCGGCCATATCTGTCGTGTTGCGTTGTGCTGTGGATGATGAGCGATTCAGTAGAGTTTGAAAAACTTCTAGATGCGTGGCGTTTGAGCCATATGATGCAAACATTTCAAGGTAAGTACCCACCTATACTTATTTCAGTGGATAGGTATTTCATCATCATATGAAATGTTTCATGTGTTATTTTATAAAATAAACGAGTTTTTTATCAATGGTTGTTTTTTCAGGATTTCCACAATTCTTCGCCCAAGGATAAATAAGAAGCTAAAACAAGTTGATGGGATATTTTAATTTTCAAGTATATTTCAACCAATGCAAAACGTTTTTTCGTCAGAACATCAGAACTGAATCTAATATCAACAAACCAATAATGGGGTTTTGTTGAGGATTCATAATAACATGATCCTCAAAATTTGTATAGAAATCAATTGAAATTCTAATTATTATTTCAACATTTTACAGGATTATCCTCTCAACAAATATCCAGAGAACTTGCATCAAGATCATATACATTTTGTTCCAAGACCATGAGATATTGGATCAAACATTTGCTGTATTTACAGCGAAACCCTATATTTCAATACAATAATACCATATCTTTCATCTTAAATCTCATAACTTTGAAATGATATCTTAATAATTTTGACCAAAAATCATTGTTCCTTATGAAAAGTTCAGGGTTTTTTGCTATAAACTCATACATCATTGGGCTAAAGAAATCATGGCAATTACCTCAACATTCTCCAAAAGTTGGGAAAACTACGATTTTAAGCCAAAAGCATTAGTTATTAGGGCAAAACCAGAGTTTCTTGCCTCGAATTTATATAATTTCATGCTAAAGAAACTAAGGCGCTTGCCTCAAATTTTTTGAAATATTGGGTCGAAATGTCCATGCATTCCGCCCTATTCAAATGCTTGGCGCCCTTGAGGTAAAGTCAAATTCCTTCAATCCAAGGAATCCTTTTTATCAGTGTTCACATATATCGATACATATAATATATTCATATATATCGTTACATAAAATATATTCATATATTATATCGAGTACCAGTGGTGTAACGTAGTAACGAAACTTCATTGTTGATGTGCTCAACATATAGAACATTTATATCAAATATCAAAATCAAAGTTCGAAGTCAAACGTTTCACCTTGAGCTCGACTTTAAGTTCCATAGGATGTGTGCCTATAGGAACTTCGAGGAAATAGCAGTATTATTCAGTGAACGTTTTCTAGAAGTCGTATCAAAATGTGCACTGCATAATATGTTTTTTCTGCAACCGACACAAAAGTCGTCCATTTTGATACCGAAATTAGCTCTTAAATTGACGTTTCTATTACTGACACAAAAATAGGTATGTTGCTAGGCAACATATTTAGTTCCTAGGAGCTAAAGTTGAATTTTAGTTCCTAGGAGCTAAAGTTGAACTTTGGCTCCTAGGAACTAAAAAGGATATACTGGACGTCATCAAGAATAAACAACATTGTGACGGTTTGTTATTTGGGTTGAGACGCATAAGTACCTGATTTGTTTCCGATTTCAGCAGATTTGGCATTTCATACCCATGCTGGAGATATGAATACACCTTATTATAGTTTAGTATTGGAATTATGAACATCTCAGTTAAGTATTTGCGTTTTGATCATGAAAGCCTCCAAGATTCAAATACTTGCTAGATCTGTATTTCATTCGTTATTCTCGGGATGGATAACTTGTTTTTGAATAATCACGGCAAGCAATAGTTTTTTGTCTCAAACAACGATATTTGTTCAGCTTCATTTGATTATCAAATCAAACACAGTGTAATATGGAGAGGAATAAATAATCACTATTATCATTGTTGATATGCTCACTAACCTAACATTTTCCACGTCTTGTTCCTATAGCTGGCACTGACGCGGTATTTGCCATTAGAGCATCTGGTCCACACACAAATATGTCACTCTGTGGTTGTATTTATATTGAAACTACAATTCGAACATCCTAGAAAACCTAACCTGCTGTTAATGCAGGTAGAACATTCTCACCACATGAATTATTTGTCAATATTTGTTGCTTTGCATACATATGGCACGGCATTGGTGGTTACTTCACACGTTTATTTGAGTTAATTGTTTCGGTTGCAGAAAAAATAGCATGTTCCATTCGGATCAAAAGTGACTTTGTTCGACTCGCAAATTTTGCTTTCGCTCGGCTTCGCTAAACGCTCCGCCTCGCAAATGCAAAATTCGCTTGTCAAACAAAGTGTCACTTTTGATCCTAATAAAACAATCTACTATTTCTCTTTCTTCTTTGATTCTTGTTATTTCCTAGTTAAGGTTGATTGGAAGATAGCACTCGTCTATTCCTTCAGGGATTAGACTAGTGCTATGTGATATTGAAAATTGGATATTGGTGTCCATGTATGCTCTAGTATATATATCGATATGTATCAAAATATCGAAACATATCGATATGTACGTATGTATGCAAGATGGTGCACCGCCGCATTACGCAGCTGATGTGAGAAGGTATCTTGACCAAGTCTTTGCCAATAAATGGATAGGTAGGCGTGGTGCTATTGAATGGCCCCCAAGATCTCCGGACCTTTGGGGCCATCTAAAGAATGTCGCGTACAAAACTAGACCAGATAATATAGAGGAATTGAAAACTAGGATTACAAAAATGTATGTAACAATATTACTCCACGAACTATCACGAAGGTCCAACGAGAATTTATTGACCGTCTTGGATACTGCCAGGCTCAGGAAGGACTTCCGGTTGAACAATTGATCAATTAGTTTGTGCAATCAACTGTGTAAAATAAATAGATTACTATAAAATCATGATGTCATTAATTTTCTCGAAAATGTTCTTATGTAACATGACAAAACTTTTGATGTGCTGTGTGGAAAAAAATATGCTCTTTCAAATGGCACTGTCAAAACTATAGGTTGTTATTTGAAAAAAAATTGATGATGACATTTCCGGAAGAGTAATGACGTCACCATTTCGACTAGGACTCCAAGAGATGCGCATCTTGAAACAAAAATTGGCGTGTCCTAATACTTTTTCTGAAAAGATCTTTCTTTTCGAGATGATGAATTAATTTCTCACTTTATTTACACACTGTTATATGTTCAACAGATAAAATTCAATGATCGAAGTGGCAAATAGCCAGGATAGTAGTTGTTTTCTGTTGAATATTCAGAATGAAATTGAAATCATATGCATATACCCAAATAACTAATAAATCAGTTATATTGTTAGCTACAGGAGGTTGTTACAGCCTATTTTAAAATGCCTTCTCAAAACTATTATACTTTAATAATATCATTAAAACAATGGAACAACCTTCTCAAAACATAAAGGGCCCACCTTTATAAATGCTTCTCTTAAAGCTTGTCATAAAACTTATAGGAATTTTTTGAAGTATGCCTCAAAGCAATAATGAAACCTATCAAAACGTCTTCCTTCAAAGCCTTTTGCACGAGTTCAAACCTATATGCTTTGAAACGACAGCTATTACGCCAACATTGAAACTTATTGGCTAGAATTAAAACCTCATCAGTTGCAGTAAGCATTTGTTAAGATAATATAGTACGTATCGTGTTATATGATAGTCTTTTTTCAGAAATAATTATAATACAAACATGTCAAAATGGAGTGGAAACATAGGTAGTTATAAAAGAGATTAAACATGGCGGTATGATATGATAATTCCCTACTGTATATCAAATAGTCATTTTTGTGATGATTAATGAAAACGATGACGACTTTTCTGACGGAATCATACCAGATATGCTTCAAAAAAAGCAGCGCCCTAGAAATAATGTGTTTTCACCAGTTAGAATTGGATGTGCATTTTAATAACTTTTCAAAAAAGTTGACAAAACTGTATGAATGTTTGCTGAATATGGGTGAGTCGTTTGAAAAATGTGGAAATACAACATCTTCGACGGCAGTATCAATCCATCTTTTCTATTCTCCGTTTGAAATTTTCATTTCCATCAATGGCCGACATCTGTTTGTAGTAAATATGGCGCTAAATATACTCAAAACCAATTTTCTTTCTCTAATGCTTGCTTAATGCCTTTAGGTAATGATAAGGCATTTCATGAGACGATTTCCTCCTGTTGAAATACTTATTGCATATTCTATTTGCTCCTGGGTATGACAACAAAGCTTCGAAAATGATAGGATTGATTTAAGAAGGTTTTAAGATAATGCCTCCAAAAAACTATAAAGCTTCAAGAATATCCTGGCTAGTGTTCATTGGCAGTGTTACAAAAAGTAGAAGAACGTCATCAACGTGATTACCATAACCCTACTTTTGTTATTCACAGTGTTCACTTTGTGAATTTTGTGATTGGTTCTAAGTAGGAAACCGACTAGGAAACATAATCATAAGGTGCGTTTTTTTGGTTTCCCACTGGTGGCAGTAGAATTGACAACCAATAAAACGAAGTGATTCATTTTGAGAGCGGTGACATACAGCTGATCTTTTTTAGGTTATATAATAATAGCATAATTCTGGGATTTTGCTGTCCATCCATACATAATGATAATTATAATTTATAATGGATGTTGTTCGCGATTTCTTCTTATCCTCCTCAGTAGGTGCATCGGTAAGGAGGCAAAATACATTGATATTTATTGATGAAGTCGACCCCTCTTGATACTTGAAAGGATTTTATACTTGTAAGAGTAGTCCTTTGATGTTATCTACAGGAATAATTGACTAAATCTATGTCAATACCTTCAGATTTTCTAGCAATATCATACCAAAAATTCAAAATTATTATTAAAAAGTAGTTCCGCAAAAAATGGATTTATCAACATTCAATAGTAATTTCGTCAGAGGTCCAGGAGTGTTTGAAAGAATTCTGGGTAGAATTGCGAACAATTCGAGCATATTTTCTGAGGCGAGTTCACTTTTAGGCAATTTCTAGGTCATATTTTGAGTATCTGAAATACCGCCATTTCCAACACTCCCTCCACAATCGTCTTCCTGTCCCAGACAGCACTGGATATTCATAGAATATTCTCTAAATATGCTGAAAAGGAGGAGTATATTCCGAATATTCATCGATTATTCCTAGAATATATACATGCCACTGGAACATCTAAAAGGAATATTCGAAAGTGAATAGTCGGACATGTTCAGGGAATATTCAAGTATGAATCTTCCAGGAATATTCCCAACTGAATATTCTCTGTTGTATATTCATGAAATATACCCAACTGAATATTCTGTGCGGTATATTCATGAAATATTCTCAACTGAATATTCGGTGGTGAATATTCATGAAATATTCCATGAATATTCCTTTGTTTCTCAACACATAAATACCATTTATTATTTCAGAGATATGGAGTATCGAACATCAATTAGATGTAAGAGGATTTTGAAACAAAAAGTGTTTATGATCCGATTTCGAACAATGCTCTCACAAAGAACTTGATATGTATAACATTATTCAATTCGATTACTGGCCTAGTGGTCAAGGCGTTGCTCTGATAGTCTTGAGGTCACGAGTTCGATCCCTACTTGGGTCACTTTTTTTAATTTCAGAATATGTTTATTGGTATATTCCAGGAACATTCAACATAGAATATTCTTTTGGGTATATTCTATGATTATCTGAGGAATTCCCATTCGCATATTTAGAGAATATTCCACAGATATTCCGGAATATTCCAGATTATTTCTAGAATATTCCAATATTCCAAAAGGAATATGATAGGGAGATTCATGGAATATCTGGTGCTGTCTGGGGTCATTCCGTATGAGAAGACGGAATGAAAAGTTGGAACCAGTTTCAGGATTTCGTTCAATAAAACGACATGAAGTGTCAATCCGGTGGAAGAATATTGCCAATAAAACGCAATGCAGATTGCCTGATATTGTGTTGAATGCTCCATTCTCTCAAATTCATGCTGAACTCGCTATCTGACATAATTTGTGCAAAACTGTTGTCAACTTCTTCGCTTTCTAGTTTCCATCCAGAAGCACGATAATAAGAAGTATTTTCCATTACGTTCTGACTCGTAGATGGTACTTCATGAACATCAGATCCTAATGAATTCTAGCTATTTGGTGGTTTCAGGTGGGATGAATTGAAAGACGCAGTGTTTGGAATTGCTTGGGCTTGAGAATTCTGATTTACTGTTGCTCTTACGACTCGATTTTTGATTCTCAAGTAATTTTATTCATTTTTTCGCTTGAAGTTGCCATTTCTCTTAATTTCACACTATTTATTTTTTTTCATTATATTTCAACGTGAGTCGTTTTTTGGCAAAAATATACGAACATTTATATTATGGGATTTGGGTTCAACACGGTTCTAAATAAAACTCCATAAATCCTATAGATTTCATGATTGACTTCGATGAATTCATTGTGGCTTGAAGGTTTCAATAATTACTTTCACATAGCCAGAATAATGCCATCAGGTTTCATTATTGCCTCAGTCAAATCCTAATTGGCCTAGCGTAAATTTGGTTTAAAGATTGCTTTATTACGTAGTTTCATAGGATTAGGTCAAAACCTCTTAGTCAAATTCGAGACACTAATGGAACTCAAGTGTTTTAAGAGGGTTGTTAAGAGTAAATAGTTTTGATAAAGAATTTCAATGACTCTCACAGAGCTCTCTTAAAACCGAAGTTAGCTGAATGCCAAATTGTTTTATGCGATAGTTCTATTATAGTACCTCAAAGCCTTTCAATATTGGATTATATGGACATGAAGGCCAATATGCTTTTTCCAGGGCATTCATAAAACGGTAGAACAAATTAGACCTATCCCTAATAACACAATAACATCTGTAAGACGTCGTAGAAACTTCCATATGGTATGATAGGAACATGTCTGGAAAATCCCTATTTTCCTTGGGACATTCTTGGGATGTTGCTGGCAACACCCTTGTCAGCATTTGCGATGTCTCATAAACATCCCATCAGAATGTTTGTGGGATGATACGGGATGTACTAGAGACATTCAGGGTACTTGCTATGGAACATCTTAAAGAAACTTCTAGGATGTTTTTCGTTTGAAGACAGTAATGGATGACACGGTATGAATTATTTTCAATCTGAAATCCTGAAAATGGACGACCTATTTCCAGATATAAAGTAACAATCCGAATCCGGAAATATAAGGTCGGTGCGGTCCAATAACTAATGGCTCATATTTGTTGGCGCTGGGCCGACGGCTGTTAGTAACTCTTAGCAACGTAGTCGTACCGTCATCTATCGGCTGGTATATAACAAATGAATTCAGCAATAAATATGCTGGAGAGATATATTTTTATTTTGTCGTTTATTACGTGGTTCATTGTTTTAATGATATTATTGAAGTATAATAGTTTTAAAAAGGCATTCCAAAATAGGCTGTAACAACCTTCTGTAGCTAACAATAAAACTGATAAAGTTATCTGAGTGTATGCATATAATTTCATTCTGAATATTCAACAGGAAACAACTACTATCCTGGCTATTTGCCACGTCGAACATGAAATTTTATCTGTTGAACATATAACAGTGTGTACATAAAGTGAGGAATGAATTCAATATCTCGAAAAGGCAGAGCTTTTCAGAAAAATTATTAGGACACGCCAATTTTTGTTTCAAGATGCGCATCTTTTGGAGTCCTAGTCGAAATGGTGACGTCATTACTCTTCCGGAAATGTCATCATCAATTTTTTCTTGAATAACAACCTATAGTTTTGACAGTGCCATTTGAGAGAGCATATTTTTTTCCACACAGCACATCAAAAGTTTCGTCATGTTACATGAGAACTTTCTCGAGAAAATTGATGACATCATGATTTTATAGTAATTTATTTTACACAGTTGATTGCACAAACTAATTGATCAATTGTTCAACCAGAAGTCCTTCCTGAGCCTGGCAGTATCCAAGACGGTCAATAAATTCTCGTTGGACCTTCGTGATAGTTCGTGAAGTAATATTGTTACATACATTTGTAATCCTAGTTTTCAATTCCTCTATATTATCTGGTCTATTTTTGTACACGACATTCTTCAGATAGCCCCAAAGGTCCGGATATCTTGGGGGCCATTCAATAGCACCACGACTACCTATCCATTTATTGGCAAAGACTTGGTCAAGATACCTTCTAACATCAGCTGCATAATGCGGCGGTGCACCATCTTGCTGGTACCAAAAGTTTTCATCTGGTATAGCAGGGTTATTTGCGTTTGGAAATAAGATCTCCAGACTGGGTATTATATAATCCTGTAGGAATTGAAGGTATCTTGGGCCATTCAAGGTTTCTTCGAAATAGTGGGGTCCAATAATTCTGTTTTGAATAATCGCCGCATTAACATTTATTTTCTGAGAATGTTGTGTGTGATGTTCTGCTCTCATCCATGTTGGATTCTTCCTTGCCCAGTACCTGCAATTCTGCCGATTCACTGTTCTTGTTAGTTTCAAGGTATCTTCTTCAGGGAATGCAATATTTCCAACTAGCAAAGGGTCGGCATTGCACAAATCCATCAACGTTTGGCAGAACTGCATCCGTCAGTCTGAATCGTCCTCGGAAATTTTCTGGGTCAGAGTCATCTTATAGGGATGCCACTTCTCCAATTTTGTTATTTTAGTTGTAGTTGTAAGTGGGATATCTAGATTTTGGCTCAGGCTTCTTAGACTTTCGTGTGGATTTTCCTACATTGTTAATGAAACATTCAATTTGACTTCCTCATTGATTTGAGGACGCCCAGCTTTACGAAGATCAACACTACTAGTGTCTCGAAACTTATTCTCAACTTTGGTCACTGCCGATTGTGTGATGGGCCTATCCGGGTATTCAGTATTAAACAGTCCAACTTCTTCTTATTTCGTTCGTACTCTATCACCGTATCCAATCATCTAAATTTCCATTCTCTGAGTACCAGAAAGGCACACTTTATACTTAATTGTTTCGAATAGAAGTGAATCAATGAAATATAAACTTTCAAACTGTGGCATACATCAAACAAACGTCTGAATCAGCATGGTATCACAAACAGTAACATGTTGTCTTTTTACGATAATGAAAAGGGTGATTTTTTTAGGGCTTAGCAAAAACGAACACACCAGTGGCGCGTGCTGACAGAAAACACGAGAGATCTAGAAAGGACTTTTTGAACCCTTCATTAATTAGTTTGTTCAACTTACCGAATAAAGTAAGTCGAATCAAATTCAATATATCATAAATTTTCTGGAAAATTTCCTTGTGTAACATGACAAAACATTTGATCTGCTGTGTGGAGAAAAATATGCTCTTTTAAATGGCACTGTCGTTGCCATTTGAAAAAAAAATCGATGATGACATTTCCGGAAGAGTATTGACGTCACCAATCCGACTGTTGGCGTGTCCGAAGATTTTTCTGAAAAGCTTTCCCTTTCGAGATAATGAATTCATTCCTTAGGTACTCAAGGAGAATGCTAGAATGCAAATTCCCAACTTCGAAAGATTTTGTTTTCAAATTCTCATCGTGTGTGTCTTCGGCAGATATAAATTGAATGTTCGTATATACAGGGTGTTGCGAAATTCGACCGACCATGCTTGATAGGTGATAGCCCCCGTGATTTCATAGTCACCGAGATAGGGACATATATTATGGTCTTCAAGTGTTCAGTTCTCGAGATAAAGGGCGTTGAAATTAAGAAATTAAAATAGTTTTTTCGAAATATCTCAAGAAAAATTTGATATAATGCATTAAAATTTAGTATACGTTTTCATCTTTCAATGGTGAATTTTTTGACCAGAAAGACATTCCAAGAATTCTATCCAGAGGTGCGCTACAGAGGGTTGTGATTACTTTTCCTCCCATATTTTCTACGTCACTGGTGAAATTTCAATTATTTCCAATTTCTAGAATTGATTTTTCAATTATGTTGAAAAAATGCATCACCTTCAACTCAGCTAGAGTCCGACCACGATAACTTTGGGACAGCACGTGGTCGCGTATGCATTGAATATGCATATGCGTTGCGTCACATGCTGTCCCAAAGTTAACGTGATCGGACTTTAGAATGAACAGTTATCGAGATATTTGACCCGAAATAGAAGTTTGCATGGTAATTTTTCATCTGCCTCAGTAGTAGAAAATAACAAAAATTGTTGCTGTCTCTTTATGCGTGGAATAACTATTTCTGTTCAGCTATGGAATGAGATCTGAATAGTATCTAATCTACTCAACACCAGAAAAATATTTGTGCAATTTTCTACTACTGAAAATTATGAAATATTACTATGCAATCTTCTATTTTGGGTCGAATATCTCGAAAACTGTTCATTCTGCATTTTCTGAAGGAAATTGAACAATGATTTCGAGGAATTGGAAATAATCGGAATTTAATCAGTGGCGTTGAAAATATGGGAGGAAAAGTTGCCACAACCCCCTGTAGGGCACCACTGGATAAAATGTCCGGAATGGCTTTCTGGTCAAAAAATGACCCATTCGAAGATGAAACCATATACCGAAGTTGAATGCATTATTTTCAATTATTCTTGAGATACAACTATTAATATTTCTTAACTTTATCACCCTGTATCTCGAGAACTGAACACTTGAAGAATGTATGTCCCTGTCTCAATGATTATGAAATCACGAGGGCTATCACCTGTCAAGCGTTGTCAGTCGAATTTCGCAACACCCTGTATATGTATATACAGGGTGATCCACAGGTAAAGGGAAATATTTCAATGGTATATAGGGGTTACCAAGGTGGTTCTGAAAATACCATATTTGATAGGTCTTAGATTCTTCATAACGGAGATACAGGACGATTTATCGATTTCGAATAATTATTCATTCGTCTATATGTATTGACTTACCCAGTATATTTCTCTCAAATTTGGTGGGGAGCTTATATTTGGGACGTTAAATTTATTCACCTATCGTGCGGAGTGAAAATCCAGGTTCGGATTCAGGAAAAATTTACATTCATTCGAAATATTAAAATAACACACTGTATGTGATAATTGACAGAGTTCATCAAAGGAATCGTGAAGAGGAGAAAAAACTGAACTGGATTTGATGCTTTTTGTTTTCCTGCCACCAATTCTCATAGTAACAATCATAAACATAAAGTTGAAAGTATGTCAATTTGAATACTATTGAAATTATGAAATCAGTGTCAATTATGATTAATCGATATATTTCAGTCAAAAAATCGCTCTAAAGAACTTACTAAGTCTCACAGTCTTTATAACGGAGATACCGGGTGAATTATCGGTTTTGAATAATTGTTCACTCGTCCATAAGTAGTATCAAACTACCCAGTAACATTTTCTCAAATTTGGCATGTAGCTTACTTGGGACGATGGATTCATTAACCTATCAGGCGGAATGGAAATAATACCAAATAATTATAATTCGATGATTCACCCTGTATCTCTGTTATAAAGACTATGAGACTTCTCCTGAAGCTGAACCTGTATTTCCATTCTGCCTGATAGGTCAATGAATCCATCGTCCCAAGTAAGCTCAATACCAAATTTGAGAAAATATTACTGCGATGGGTAGTTTAATACTTATGGACGAGTGAATAATTATTCGAAACCGATTATTCACCCTGTACCTCTGTTATAAAGACTGTGAGAATTAGTTAGTTCTTCAGAACGATTATTCAACAAGAATATATCAAATAAAATGGTGGCCAGGTAGCCGTGCGGACAGAGTGTCTATATTCTAATTCGCATTCGCTTGCCGGTCGTGGGTTCGATCCCCGTCGACTGCAGAAATTTTTCTGATGGCCCAAGAAAGTGTTTGGGATCACACGTTAAAAGGTAAGGCCCCCGTCATTCCTTGCTCGCACAAGACTTTCGAAGACTTTTGAGGGTTGCTCGTAAGGGGGCAACCGAATGACGGATAGAACAAATTTTAGAACAAAAAAAATCATAATTGAAAGTGGTTTCATAATTTTAATACTCTTCAAATTGACATACTTTTAGCTTTCTGTTTATGATTGTTACGATGAGAATTGGTGGCGGGAAAACAAAAAGCATCAAATCCAGTTCAGTTTTTTCTCCCCTTCACGATTCCTTCGATGAACTCTGTCAATTATCACATACAGTGTGTTATTTTAATATTTCGAATAAATGTAAATTGTTCCTGGAGCCGAACCTGGATTTTCGCTCCGCACGATAGGTGACTAAATTCAACGTCCCAAGTTTAAGATCCATACGAAACTTGAGGAAAATATACCAGGTAGTTCAATACTTATAGACGAATGAATACTTACTCGAAATCGATAAATCGCCCTGTATCTCCGTTATGAAGACTCTAAGACCTATCAAATATGGTATTTTCAGAACCACCTTGGTGACTCCTATGTAACACTGAAATATTTCCCTTTACCTGTGGAACACCCTGTATATCCATTTTTTCATGTTCATCATTTATAGTTTCATGTACATTTGAGTTGAATTCACGTATTCTTGTTCTTGTGCCTATTTCTGCTATTCATTTGACAGTTCAAGATATTTTCACCAATGTGCCAGCAGCGTATTTTTTTTCAATCTTGATCTTCACACTGATTCCGATTTCGATTTCATGATTCTTCAAATATTTCCTGAGTGCTAGTTCTAGGTGGAGTCACAATATCATTTGAACGGTCGAAATTTGCCATTCATAACTATTGAACACACAGCTCATCAAGTGAAACATATAGTTGCCAGATATTCAAGTACATCTAGAAGTAACAGAAGTTGTCTGGTTATGAACATTCATGAATCATGCTTCATTCTTCTTTCTTCTCCTGATATGTGGAAATACTTGTTGGATAAATGAAACAACGTGCAATTCATTGTATATGTTATATGTTAAGTTTTGAATTGACACACTGTATTGGTGACGGTAATGTTAATTTTGATATAGTTGTCAAATAAATATATTCTGAAAGTTAGTTCAGAAGTTATTCTTTCTGCTTAATGACCATCAGGTTATGTGCCCAGGCCATTTCTAATTGAAAGTATCAGTATCAATATCAAGTGAAATGACGTCGACATTCTCGCACATTGAGAAATTGAGCAAGGAAAATTTTGATACTTGGCGTATGCAGATGGAAGCAATCCTCATCAAGAATGATCATTGGTCGTATGTAAATGGAGAAACAGATGAACCAGAAGGTCAGGAGAATAAAATAGCTTGGAAAAAGGTAGATCAAAAAGCAAAAGCTCATATAGTTTTAGCAATGCAACCGGCAGAACTTTGCATCATCAAAAATTGCAAAACATCGAATGAAGTTTGGGAGAAATTGAAACAAACTTACAAGTCTCAGGGACCAGCTAGAAAGGCAACATTATTGAAGAAGTTACTTTTCACGAAAATGAAAGAAGATGACATTATGATAGATCATCTGAATACTTTTTTCAATGTAGTCGATCAACTGGGTGGAATAGGAATCAATGTTGGAGATGACCTTCTATCCATACTCATGCTATATCCAATTCCAAATTCATATGAGAACTTTCGATGCGCAATTGAAGCTAGAGATGAACTCCCCAAGCCCGAAATGTTGAAGAACAAACTCTTAGATGAATTTAATGCGAAGCGAGAATCAGATAATCAGGGAATCACACAAAACGTTCTATTCGCATCCAGGTCTAAGTACAATACACATTGGAGTAGGAAAAATCGAAATCATGATCAGGACAAATATGATTAGAAGACTGAACATAATAACTATAGAAAAAGTCAGAATGAAAAGTTATTTCCTTTCAAATGCAAAAACTGTCATAAATATGGACATAAAGGTTCAGATTGCAGATATAAAACTGGGAATGAAAAACACGGAGCATCCAAAGAAGAAGGCATTCCAGAGGTGAATGAGGAAGCATTTATGATTTCAGAAAAGACAACAATGGCAGAAGCAAATTGGGTCGAGCAAACTAGTAAAAATGAATGGTGTTTAGACAGCGGCGCAACATCACATATGTGCAACGACAAATCGAGATTCACTAGTTTTAATGATTTGAAAAATCAGAAATTTTGCTTGGCTATTGATAAAAAGACAAATATTCTTGGCAAAGGAACTGTCAAGATAACAGTGGATAATGGACCATCAGGAATAAGGACAATCAATTTGGAAAACACTTTGTATGTACCTGAACTGAAGACAAATTCGATTTCAATATCGAAGGCAGCGTCTAGAGGAAGAATTACAAAATTTCTGAAAAATTATGCTGAAATTGTCAATGAAAATGGAGATATAGTCTTGAGAGCTGAAAGAAGAGGAGAACTATATTATATCCAGCAAATTGGAGAATCCGAATCCGTTTCCGTAGTAAAAGCACCAATCTTCAGTGACATACAAAAATGGCATTTTCGTTTTGGCCATATCAACGAAAAACATTTGAAAACTATTGTTTCGAAAAATTTGGTTGAAGGAATGAAATTTAACACTTCAGAAAATTTGAATAATTGCGAAATATGCATCAAAAGTGAGCAAGTAACATCGTCATTTCCTACATCTCATTCAAGAGCAAGAGGCATATTGGATCTTATACATTCAGATATTTGTGGCCTCATGAAAAACAAATCTTCAGGAGTTGCACGATATTTTGCTACATTTATAGATGACAAATCTAGACTGATGCAGGTATATTTCTTGAAATCGAAAGATTAGGTGAAGAAAGCATTCGTCTATTTCAAAAATCATGCGGAAACAGAAACTGGGAGAAAAATAAATATTTTGAGGACCGATAATGGACTAGAGTATTTCGGCAAAGATTTCAATGAAATTTTGAAAGAAAATGGTATAAGAAGAGAATATTCAACAGCTTACACTCCTCAGCAAAATGGCGTTGCTGAGCGTATGAATCGAACCTTAGTTGAAATGGCTCGATGTATGCTGGAACAATCGAAATTATCACAAAATTTTTGGGCAGAAGCTGTATCAACAGCAGCATATATCAGAAATCGGTGTCCTTCTCGAAGTCTTGATGACAGCAGCACTCCTTATGAAGTTTGGAATGGAAGAAAACCTGTTGTATCTCATTTTAAAACTTTCGGTTCAAAAGCATTTGCATTAATTAAATCTCCAAAAACAAAATTTGATTCAAGATCAAATAAGGAATGCACTTTCATAGCATATCCATCAGAGTCGAAAGCTCATCGTCTATGGGACCCTGAAGGGAAAAGAATCATCACTAGCAGGGACGTGAAATTCATTGAAACTGAAACGACAGAAGCTGAAGAAAGGGAAGACAGGAAAATAAAAAATTCAATATTTTTCGATATTCTAGAAGGAGATGTGAAACAAAACACAACAGATGGAAGCGAAGAAGAAGAAGACATATATTCTCAAGAAGAAAATGATTATGAAAAAGAATTAGTGACAGATTCCAAAGCCATTGATGATACAGAGAACATGATAACTAAGAACCCAACATCATTGAAGAGAGGAAAAGGAAGACCGAAATTACTCAGAGATGGTTCGAGAGGAAGACCTAGAAAACAATTCAACATAGATAGAAAGTAAAGAAGAAGCTCAAATTATATCTGAAGGAATAGATAATCCAAGTGTTGAAGAAGCTCTGAATGGGTTAAATTCTCAGGAGTGGAAAAAGGCAATGGAAGAAGAATTTCAAGCCTTGGTGGAAAGTAAAGCTTGGACATTAGTTGAGAGACCTCAGAATAGAAACATAATAGGATGCAAGTGGGTTCTACGAACGAAATATAGAGCAGATGGAACTATAGAACGAAGGAAGGCACGTTTAGTCGCGAAAGGATATGCTCAGCAGCCAGGAGTGGATTATCATGAAACGAGTTCACCAGTAACACGGCAAAGTTCCGTAAGAATTTTACTCTCTTTATCAATAGAATTGGGACTCACCCTATATCAAATGGATGTCGTTATGGCATATATCAATGGGGAACTTGACGAAGATATCTTCATGAACCAAGCAGATTCATTCATACAACCGGGTGAAGAGGATAAATTTTATCATTTACACAAATCCTTATACGGCTTGAAACAGTCGGGAAGACAATGGTACAAGGAACTTGATCACTACCTACAGACTGTCAATGGCCTAAAAGCGCTGGAGAGCGATAAATGTGTCTACACAATGGAACAAAATGGTAATATTCTGATAATTGCAGTATATGTTGATGATTTGATCCTTGCAACAAACAATATCAACAGTCATACAAAACTTGAAGAAGATTTGGCGGCAGAATTCAAAATAAAAGATCTTGGATACCTACATTATTGCCTTGGTATTGAATTTAATCAGACTGATAATACAATCATTATGTCACAATGTAAACATACTTCAGACATTTTGAAGAAGTTCAACATGATGAATTGTAAAGTCGTGGAAGTACACCAAGTCACAAAACAAAAGCCTATAGAATTTCTGGTTACCATTCGCATGTGTATTCTTAATTATTCCAGATTTTGACAATCATGATAATCATGGTAACGAATATGGCAGTTCATCTAAGTCCACGAGAACGGATATAGGAGTGTATGTGTGTACCATTACAAGTTCCCATGTTTTTTTTTTTCTCAAAGATTCATAATATATATTTACCTAAAAAAACGAATAACTATAGTTGAACACTGAACAGTATTGTCGCGGAAAATCAGTTCGGGAAACCTGACGAGATGTTTTCAATACCTACCCAAAATAAATGTTGAAACTGCCTATTGTTGCTCCACTTGAATTTGAATCCAATTTTGCGAATCCAGGTATTCACGTATCTTGGTGAACAAGGAAAATCAGGCCATTCTTCAGTGAAACGCCTATGGAGCGATTTTATTGTAACATGTACTCTAAGAGCCTGTGAAATTGTGGGATTTGCCTTTTTTTTATTTCTTCGGCCTTTTTCGAAACTGTTTCTGCATTAACAGCATCAGAGTTTGTTTGCGAATTCTTGATCCGATAAATACTCCTTTCTGAAATATTCAGAGCTTCCGCGGCAATGATGACAACATTCTTTCTTTGAACTTGGCAGAAATCATGTGTTTTACAAAATACGCGATCACACTCAGAATCAATGTTTTAGATTGATCATTGAATCGTTTCACCATTATGATATAAGGAATTCGAAATATTATTGATGTATAACCAGTACTCTAATTGTTTGACATTGTCACAGTGACACTTCAATGATCAAAATATATGAATCAAGTTCCGAAGTTCCTTTTTCTAGTGATTTTCTGTCTCATTCAGCTTGCGATGAATAAAAAGAAACAGATTTTGCCTTGGTGTATTTCCACGACTATAAAACAATTTCTACTCCAATGGACGTTAACACTAAACTAACGAAAGACATGAATCCTACAACCAATGAAGAAAGAGAAGAAATGAAAGAAAATACCCTACCGACAAGCTATCGGGTCACTATTGTACTTAACAACTACAACACGTCCTGACATATCGTTTGCTGTAAGTGCTCTAAGTCAATTCAATAATGATCCAGGGATGGCACATTGGAATGCAGTGAAGAGATTGTTGAGGTATTTGAAAGGAACTCGAAGTTTCACTTTGACGTTCAGAAAATCACTGAAACCAATGCATGGATATGTTGACGCATATTGGGGTGGAGACTTGAACGACCAACGATCATACAGTGGCTTCGTTTTCATTTCATCAAATTGTCCGATAAGTTGGGAGGCAAGAAAGCAGAAATGTGTATCTCAATCGAGTACCGAAGCTGAAAATGTTGCTTTGTCCGAAGCAACGAAGGAAGCTGTTTACCTTCGAACAATACTACAAGAGTTGGAATTTCCCACAAGACTGAATGAGCCAACGGTGCTTTATTGTGATAATCAGGGTGCACAAAAATTGATTCATAATCCTGTTCACCATTCTCGTACGAAGCATATAGACATTCGATACCATTATGTCAGGGAAGTTTTCAACCAACAGAAGATAGATGTTCTCTACATGCCAACGCATGACATGGTTGCGGACATTTTCACAAAATCGCTCAGCAGCCCTACCTTAAGGAAACATTTTGTAACACTAGGGATCATTAGTAAATCCACGTTGAGAGGGGGTGTTGGATAAATGAAACAACGTGCAATTCATTGTATATGTTATATGTTAAGTTTTGAATTGACACACTGTATTGGTGACGGTAATGTTAATTTTGATATAGTTGTCAAATAAATATATTCTGAAAGTTAGTTCAGAAGTTATTCTTTCTGCTTAATGACCATCAATACTTCTAGTCGATCTATTCTTAACTGAACGCAATATGATTAGTGTATGAAACACGTAAGCGTTATAAATCCGCACCAACGAAGATTCAGTGTGAAACGTGGCTACATCGATGAACATCTTGTATCTCGTAGTACAGAGTACAGTTGCCAATACTAGCGAATTCCATTGGTAAAACTGACTCGCACTGAGTGCATATTCTGCATTCCATTGGTAAAACTGGTGTCGGGTTTTGAATTCAATTGGAAACCTGGTTCACATAGTTCAGAACTCAGTACAACAATTCTCGCACATAGGTCGTGCGTATAGGGCTGTAGTCCAGTAGTCAGGGATCGTGAGTGATTCTTGCCCTGCAAAAGGTCCGGTAGTTTTGATTTTTTCCAAAATGGCGTCGAAAATTGTCGAATCTCGCATTATCTCCGCACTGTTATGTCCTAGCATGAAAACAGTTATTACCAATTATATAGAAAACTGAATTACCTACAAGTTTCAGCTGAAACATTTTTTTGTACGATCCATTGTAGGGTAGCTGTAACGCTTCGAAATGATACGGTTTGCTGAAATATACGTAGGTTATCACTTTCCAGTAAGATTGATTGATTTTTCACTGCTTCATCCGTTCTAGATTTGATACCTGAGATGATAACTGATGATGAACCTATAAAGGTTCGAAACATGTCCTAACATCGTCCATATTTTTATTAAATAATTGTGGTTAGTGGAGATGGCTGGGAGTTTACTACTACTTCAAATATATGAAGAATATTTCATGAAAAAATCTGAAATGATTGTAATGTGCTGTGATTCTCTTTCCAATAGTGATGAGTTCATAGAAATTTACTGAACTGAGCCAAGCTCCATTTCTCATATTCTCATACATAAATTTGCTGAATCAGATAATATACAGGGTGAGTCAGTTTTTTGTAGTTCAAGAATACATATTTTCGAGAAGAAAAGTTCATGTGAACATATATTATATGCATGGGAGCTTCGTTTCCGATATAGGTAAGGGAGGTCGAAGTTTCAGATTTTTTTCAGTGTTTTTCAACTTTTCTCCTACAATTTTCAAAATGATGAGATGAAATTTGGTACACCTATTACGCTTGAGGAACTACATATCCAGGGCTATTGGACGTTTTCGATTATCTACAAAGTGATACTGTTTTGGAGGTTGTACCCAATTTAAACCTCATGTATTTTATTTAGAATCCTCTTGAACTTTTCTGCATGCTGCCACTGTTTTCAATGAGACATTGATTCAGATGTTCTTTCTTATTTGGATACTTTTCGCTCTCCTATATGTTTTTCGAAAACTGCATGGATTTAGAGATGAATGCTACAAAAAACTGACTCATCCTGTTTATATGTAGTCGTTATAGTAGATGCCGACGCGTTAATTGTCAAAACTAGGATTTCCATGTCTCCAGAGTATAGGATGCTAATGATAAGGATATACAAAAATACAAATTATTCATTTCCACTGACTGAAATATTACATATTTATTGTTTACCAAAGAACTACTGCAGGTATTAAAATGGGTTGTCTTTCGATAAACTTCAAATTTGTTGTCATGAAATGTTTGAAGCATTTATTTAGAGTAATAAATAATACGAGGTAAAGGTAAGTGATTGTACAGTTTGATGGCTGTGATTTGAGGACCATTCTTCACTTGGGTTAATGAGTGAGTGCGGTATGGTGGAACATAAATTGTATCTCAATGTTACAATAATATAGGGGTCGGCGAATACATAGATTTACTTATTCTTCTAAACGGATTAAGACCAGTTCATGATAACGTTCACCTGTAGAAACCAAAAAGGAAATCGAGAGAAGAATTATCGTATTTGGTACACACATTTAGCTATTCTAAAGTTGCAGAAAACTTTGTTTTCTGCATGCGATAACTGGTTATGATACAACAAGTGCACTTTTTAACCAGGAGGAAGCTAAATGTTGCAATATCTTCCGGAAACACCCGCAAATGATGATCTTCTGAAGCTGCACTGTATTAGAGACGCAGCCTTGTATATTTTCATAACATTCTGCCAAGTTCATGATATGGAGATGGAAAAACCCAGGTATATATATCAAACTAAGCAGGAAGTTCAGAAACCACAGAACAAATTTCTCTTTCTCAATATTTAATTTTTTTTGTACAAATAATTGTTATAGTGAGATGTCGAGAGGTATTTTCATTGCAAATGAATGCTCTTCATGCTCATGAAAATAAATCATGTTTGGATCTATATGAGGTAGATATTGCATAACAATGAGAGATCAACACGATGGTCACACTTGAATTTCGCGGGTAATGGAACTCATATATAACAGTGCGTTTTCGTATTTTATATCTAATTGCACCATTTCGAAGCGTTACAGCTCCCTTACTATGAGTCGTACAAAAAAATGTTTCAGCTGAAACTTGTAGGAAATTCAGTCTTCTATAAGATTGATGTCGAGTATTTTTGTGCTTGTACCCACCAGTGAGGAGATAATGCAAAAATTAACAATTCTAGTCGCCAACTTCCAAGATGGTGGTTCGCCCGGGCGGCCGCTGAGGTCGCAAATTTGGGGTTTTATAAGAACCCCATGCCCAGCTGATTCACAGGACAAGGGGGCGCACAATAGGCCCGACTGAAGAGGCCTAAGTGCAGGGGTCTACGCACCCGCCCACCTGTGCAGAGAAGAAGAAGAAGAAGAAGAAAGAGAAGGACCCCGAACTCTTACACATATCCAAAAATCAAAACTACCGGACCTTTTGCAGGGCAAAATCTCCTGGCTACTGGACTACTTCGCGAGACCAAGACCAAAACCAAGGCTCTCTCCCAAGAGTCTTCACTGAGAGAAACTGGATATTGAAAATATCTACCAGCTCTAATTGTAATAACCATTATAAAGAAATCTCCTATTCCTGATCATTTTATTATTACAACAGTATTCTCTCCATTCTGTAATTATAAAAATCGCTTTCTTAAACCATTTGTAATACCTTTGAATGGACATTTGCTACCATCATGCAGGTGTGTTATGACATTATGAGAATTTTATGAATTCCAGTCTATTTAAATTTTTTATTGGCATAGCTCGTTTTGTGAATTATGCTCATTGGTGAATTCTGATAATGTTTGTCCCAATAATCATAGCTTTTTGGGTTTCTAGCATTGTACGTTGACGAATAACTGTAGCAATTCACATGTATGACGGTTATTAGACAATAATTCGACATCGTAATTCGGCTCATTTCGCTCTAGTTTTTCATTAGTTTTTGGGCTGACCAAGCTACAGATCGCGTTCATTTTCACTTCTATTCTCGGTCATGGGTGCCCGTGTTCAATTATTGTTCAATGGTTTCGATCGTCCGAATCGATAGAGCCGTGTCTTGTGGGTGAATGTGTGTGATGAAGCAAGATTTTGTTTTAGTGCTGGCTGTGATCCAAACTGTGAAATACACCGTGCTTTGCATTACTGCAATGAAAAAAGTATTCTCCATACCCACTTTTCACGGCCTAAAATTGGTTTATTTCGAAAAACAAAATGATCGATGAGATTCTGAACCAAAATATCTGGATTTCTGTGAGGGAAGTTTTATTGACAATTATCATCATAACTCCAAGGAACTCTAAGGAAGAGTAAATATAGGTATTCAACTTCTCATTTCTTAATAAATTCGCCAGTATGCATATAGATGATATTTCTCTGAAAAAAATCAATGATTAATGTCAAAAAAACTTCCAGAGAAACATAGATATTTCAATTCAGAGACTATGTAAGCGTATTTTTCGTTTTTTGAAAACAATAACTTTGGATCATGAAAAGTAAGTGTGGATAGGATATTTCTTCTCATTGCAGTAATTCAAAGCACGGTTTCATAATGCATACCATCGAACAATGTTGATTAGATAACCTAATAAACACTGTTTGATGAATATACTAGAGTAGAAAAATATTGGGATAACTGTTGAAAATGAGCTATATACAGGGTGTCCGCTAAAAGGAGGTCAATCCATTAACCATATATTCCTTGAACAAAAATAATATGAGTTTCTAAATACCATTTTTCATTTTAGCCCTTCATTTTCGATATACAGGGTTTCAAAGTTGGAAATTAAAAACTGTTTTTTCTCTAATTACTCGCGTAATTAATAAGATATTAATCTCAAAATTGGTACATAACTTCAGCACAAAGAGTTACATCGTGTGAGGAAGACAAAACAGAAAATAACTGTCAAATATTCAAAATACTGGGGGTCAAGTACACACTTACTTCCATATTTTTTTTGTACGTGCGCTAATGACTTCTTATCTATTTTTCTTCAAGTGTTCAATCATTTTTGAGTATTTTTAGATTTTTGTAAAATTCCGATAAAATTATTTGTTTTTAAGATAATTCGAAAAGTACTGGTTATTGTTTCATGCCTGGCGGCTTACGGTAATCTCATAATGTTCACATACTCCTATTCATTTCGTCGAAATTGGAAGAGGGCGTATCTTTTTACGTACGAAAAGGTAAATATGGAAATACCGGGTGCTCAGAGCAAATGTACTAAAATAATTTTTACAGAAAAAAAAAATTGAAAAATTATTTTAATACATTCGCTCTGAGCACCCGGTATTTCCATATTTACCTTTTCGTACGTAAAAAGATACGCCCTCTTCCAATTTCGACGAAATAAATAGGAGTATGTGAACATTATGAGATTACCGTAAGCCGCATAGGCATCAAACAATAACCAGTACTTTTCGAATTATCTTAAAAACAAATGATTTAATCGAAATTTTACAAGAAACACAAATTACTCAAAAATGATTGAACACTTGAAGGAAAATAGATAGGAAGTCATTAGCGCACGTACAAAAAAAATATGGGAGTAAGTGTGTACTTGACCCCCAGTATTTTGAATATTTGACAGTTATTTTCTGTTATGTTTTACTCACACGATGTAACTCTTTGTGCTGAAGTAATGTACCAATTTTAAGATTGATATCTTTTCAAATACGCGAGTTATTAGAAAAAAACAGTTTTTAATTTCCAACTTTGACACCCTGTATATCGAATATGAAGGGCTAAAATGAAAAATGGTATTTAGAAACCCATATTGTTTTTGTTCAAGGAATATGTGGTTAATGGATTGACCTCCTTTTAGCGGACACCCTGTATATATTACAATAGCATGTCAAAATGTCAGGTTTCATTCAAATATCAGATAACTATTATAAAATGAGACGAATTACTGCGTTACCTCAAGATTGTTGTGCCAGTAATAAAAACATGCTGTTTTATGACGATAGTCGAATAACCACTGTAGAGTGGATAGTTACTGTATAACATTTTATGGGAATAATTTCTATTCGACACTCTGTGTTATCATAGAAACTAGAACAAGTGGTAGTTATTCAGCAGCTGTGTTTTTATACAAGTTTGCAAATTGAATAAGCTGTCATGACTACAAACCACCTGAAAATTCACTTCATCTATGGTAGCAAATGAACACATCTGTCCTCTATTTATTGCAGATATCGTAATAACGGTTATCAGATTTCCAATTATGATAACTCAAGTTTTCTCTCAGTGATGATTTTGAAAGGAAAATAATGAACCTAAATCTACTCAATATTAAAAAAAATGTGATGGAAAATGTGATGGCATTTTATTTCAGTTATTTATTTGTCATATGATAGGTTTTTAATTTTTGTTCACTCAGAATCCGAAATACATTTAAAAAAATCGGTATTGCAGTTCCAAAGTTGCGGTGAAACGGGGTTCTCAGGGGGTTTGAAGAAAAAAGACCGGTTCTGTTTGAGGTATCCACACCAGGTTTAATTCGTAGGTGCGATAGAAACAGCGAAATTCAAAAATAGTACCTGTCAACTTATTCGAGTTAGGCAACCAACCACTGGTACAATAAATATTAGTGTTAGAATTTCCGACCCCAGGAATATGGAAAGGAATGTTCAGAAACGTTCAGATTGTCTTGTTTGATGATGTCTCCTTATTTGGAACTATCAGACATTATGTCATCTGGCTACACTTATATTTCTCAAAATTTTTCTGCATACGTGAAAATTATTCGTTAATCTATCATGCATAATTGAAAAAAAATACTCACAGCTTCAAGAAATACATATCCAAAGATCCACAATATAGCACCACTAAATGAAAATAACATCGTCGTTATTATCTGAATTGTACTGGAAACCACAGATACATCATCATCCGGTGGCAAGATATCACTGCTAATATCAACGTATTAACCAAATATCATTTCCTAAGAGAATTGCTTATTCATTGTACAGGGTAAATCCGTATATTATATTATATTATACAACAGCTTCTACAAAATCCAAACTATTGAATATAAAAACAAATTGAAAGTTTTAACTTGTACATACTCATACAGAGTGTCGCAAATGCGAAGGGTATCGTTAGGGTGTCGGTAAACATAACAAATACAAAGTCGGTTCAATCAGAGCACAGTTGCGCAATTTCATGCTGATCAAAATGCCACCTCAAAAAATTTTAAATTCCGAATACTTCCGAGAATATTTAAAAAAACTAAATATTCGCGATTTAATATTTATTTTCTTTTGCCTCAATTTGATAAGGTATGAAAAAATGAGTTACATATCATCATGACCGCACTTTCTTCGCTTTACCAAACAATATTGATAGATTTGTGATCCAACGTTAATTCGTCTTCGAGGGGAAATGATCCACTTTCGTTTTTTAAATGATCGAAAAAATGTTTCTTGACCCTAAGAAAATTTAATTTCGATTTTAAATTCGACAATATATTGCACATCAGAATCATCCAACGTTTCGAGCATAAAAATCATCATCAGTGATATTTGATGATGGTTACGAGGAGACAAAACGTCTGATCAAAAACCGTTCAAAAAAACAAAGTTGACGATGGCTCCTCGGAGACGAAACGTCGGATCACAAATCTGATAATATCATTGGATAGAGCAGAAAGAGTGGCAACGACAAAATTGAACTTATTTTGTTGTTCCACTTCAAATAACGTCAGAAAAGAATGAAGACGAAATCGCGGATATACCGTTTTGTCAAATATATTCGGGAGAATTCAGGATTTCCAAACTTTCGAGGCAGCATTCTGTTCAGCATCAAATTTTGCACCTTTGCCCTAATTGAACCTACTTCGTATCTGTTAAGGTTACCGAGATCCCATTGGTTCCCCTCGAATCTGTACGAGTCGGGCGTTTCGCCATTCTGCTGGAGAATAGCTAGAATCCATCTTAGCACAAAAAAAAAGAAAGAAGAACCTGTCCAACAACTATAGGCCTATCGTTCTGTTATTTCCAAAGTGATGAAGAAAGCCGTCAACATTGGGCATATCAAAAATCTGAAAAACTGTGGAATCATCAATGATACACAACATGGCTTGTACCATCAACAGGAGATTCACTAACCTACGTTACCCATATATGGCAACCTTCATCAAAGTAAATAGTAGTTTAAAAAATTAAAGAAGCACCCTTTTATAGATAACCAAACTGAAGAGATGTAGAAATAAAATAATAAAAGTGTGTGTGTTGGTTGTTGTGATTGTTTAAACTACTATATTCATTTCAAATTTTTCAGTTGAGCTAACTACAAAAGCGTGTCTTTTAGTGTTCTCATATTCTGTGTACCTACTTAATTTTGACGAGGGAATATTTCATCATCTCGACAACCCCCAGATACTGATTTTTAATAGAATCGCATCATGATTACAAGACCCGTCTGCCATAGTGTATCCGCCATATTGAATTCTCCAATTTTGACTAAACATTCTAATCTCCGACCCCGAAAACCACTAGATGCCGATTTTGAAAAGAATCGGATCATATAATTATAAAACTCGTCCACCATATTGAATCCGCCATCTCGAATTTTTCAATTTCGACAAAGAATCATGATCTCTCACCCCAAAAACCCCCAAAAATGAATCATGAGGAGAGTCAGACCATAATTACATAAATTGTCCGCCATATTGGATCCGCCATCTTGTATTTTGAAATTTTGACAAAAGAATCATAATCTCCGATCCCGAAAACCGCCAGATAACAATTGTGAATATAGAATCGGTCCATAATTAAAAAAACTCTTCCGTCGTTATTGAATCTGCCAGTTTTCCATAAGATTCGAATAATAATTACAAAAATCGGTTGCCATATTGGATCCGCTATCTTGAATTCACCAATTCTGACGAAAGAATCATAATCTTTGACCTCGAAAACCCCCATATACCAGTTTTGAATATACAGTGTGTCCATTTAGTGCGTAATCCTTCGATATCTCGGAATCCATTATCACAAGAGAAAAAATGTTGCGAACAAATTTCTTATATACAGAATACCCACAATTGTCCATACTCCCCCGCGTTGAACGATTGTAGCGTTCAAAATAACAACGGCACATCTAATAACGTTAGCAGTAGCTTTAGTCACTGGTTTGCAGCGGCAGCGGACACACTTTCGATACTGCTCTCTTCAACTTCCCGTGTGGCGTTTTAATAGTCACCACTCTAACAACTCTAATAGCACACAACGTCCTAGGGACGTCCCAATTTGGTACAATTCAGGTCCGAATGTTCCGGACCAAAAATAAGTGTCCTTGGGACGTCTCATTCCGTACATCTCTTGCAATGTCCGAGTATGGACGTCCACGGAATGTCCCAGCTGGTACATCATTTCAAATGTCCTAGAAATAGCATTCCTTAGATGTCCCACGTGGTTTATATTATAGAATGTCCATGCGAGGACGTCCTTGGTATGTTCCTGATGGGATATGATTTCAAACGTTCCTTTAGGGACATCCATCGGATGTCCCGAGTAGTACATATCCTGGCTTGACTTCATATCTTATATAATGCGCCTTCTAGACAACCATGAAATGTCTCTGATAGTACATTCCTTCAAATATCTCTGCACAGACGCCCTTAATATTTCCAGGATCGTATGAAAATCTAAATGTCCCTTAGGGACATCCTCCGGATGTCCCAATTGGTACATGAACTGTACTTATCTAATGTCCTAGAAATAACGTCCTATGGACGTCCCAGTCGGTACTTTCAATATGTTGTCCCTGCGAGGACGTTAACTTACACCTCGCCGACGGATGATTGCTCGCAGGCTATAAATACTCCCCATCAATGTCCTTCACGTAAGTCTATTGGACATCCTTGGGAAACTTTTTCAGGATCTATTGGGGACCTTCTACGGACCATCAACTCATTTGGATGTCCTCATCAGTGATGCAAGATCTGGTCCTAGAGGGACTCAGAAAAATTCAAATTCAAGAATAATTCGTACGTCCCTGGGACATCCTATGGACATCCAATTGATATCCCTCAGCGTTGCTGAAAGGTTGTCCTCGATAGTTGTCCCAGAGACGTCCCTCAAGGACGTCCCTAATTGGTCCTCAAGTGGGACATTTGTGCGTCCCACAGACGTCCAATGGACGTCCACGGTACCAAATTCGAACGTCCTATGGACGTCCTGAATGTCCCGACAGGACGTCCTAAGGATATCCATGGGACATAATTGTTTCATTAGGGAATTTTGTCCCCTCCGGGACAGTGTGTCCATTTAGTGCGTAATTCTTCGATATCTCGAAATCCATTATCACAAGAGAAAAAATTTTGCAAACAAATTTCTTCCGATATTTAAGGTTTCCATTTCAAAAATATTCTCAACAATACTGGGTGTTCCATAGAAGCGAGACGATTCAGACACGAGTTTTTTAAATAGAACACCCAGTATTTTTCATTCAAAATTCATTCCGCTGAAGTTTAGCTCTACAACGCTGTGATGAAAATTGAATTTGGTTGCGGCGTTGTCAAATTATAATTGATAAACCCATTTTTAATACTATTGAAGGGTCATGTTGAATTGAGTATGGTGTATTCATTCATTAAGATTTCGAAAATATTTTTGGCATACAGTAGTAGCAAGATCTCACGAACATCAATCCAGTAATTTTGCGAGATAATCCTTTACAGGGTGCTAAAATTCAAATTCTGAATATTGTAAGATTCAGACGACGTTCATTAGAATTTTTCAAATGTAACACCCTGTATTCTCAATCACAAATTCATTTCCACATCATTCGACTTCCCATGGCGGAAAAAAAATCAAAATCGATTGCGGCGTTTTCAATGTTTTGAGTTTATGTTTATCACTATCTCAGGGCTACGTATAAGGCATGGTTCCTTCATTTGATTTGAGTGTGGAAATATTGCTTGCCACATGACATTCGAGGTTTTTCATAGATCATTCAGGTATATTTGCGATATGTGCATTATCCAAATTTGAAATATTCCGTAATTTTGTTACTTATGATTTAAATAATATGTATGTACCTATGTGAAACAAACAAACATGCCAAAAGCAACGCCTGTCTTTGAAACAATTCCTACAATACAAACAATGGAGATTTGGATTGCGAGAATAAGGACAATTTTTTTAAATTTGGAACACTTTCATTGTCGTTATTCCCACAATCCAAATCTCCATTCAACTTGAAGGAGGTTGGCTAGCTTTGCTCAATCTTCTTCGATATGGTGAACAGTATTACTTGGGATATTAAATGAATAATGAATGCTGAGATAAATGCTTAAATGTGTTCTTGTTATCAGAATGGGAATGCAATTAGGTGTCAATAATTTTTATATGTGAAAAAAATGTCTTATACATAACAACGTATATAGCAACGAACAAAATTTACGATATACAGCTACTTTTCAAATATGGTTCGCGGCCGCGCGAATGGTATTCAATATACAGAATACCCACAATTGTCCATACTCCCCCGCGTTGAACGATTGTAGCGTTCAAAATAACAACGGCACATCTAATAACGTTATTAGTAGCTTTAGTCACTGGTTTTCAGCGGCAGCGGACACACTTTCGATCTTAGATCATACAGGAATTCGATACTGCACTCTTCAACGTACCGTGTGGCGTTTTGATAGTCACTACTTCAACAATGTTGTCCCCTCCGGGATGTACTTGTATAATCCGACCTAGTAACCATTTGCAGAGTGGTGAGTTGTCCTGTTTAATAAGGACCAGAGTCCCTACAGTCAGCTGATTGTCACTTTGCTTCCATCTATACCTTTTTTGCAGGTTAGAAAGATAGAATTTCGACCATTGTTTCCAAAAACTTCGTTTAACTTGTTGCAATAAATTATTGGAATCTGGATAGTGGTCCAATTTCATATCTTCCTCAAACATTGGATCAGGTGCAATCATGAGCGGCTTGCCAATCAGGAAGTGTGAGGGAGTGAGGGGATTCATATCATTGTGATCGGATGACATTGGATATAAGGGTCTGGAGTTTAATATTGCCTCTATTTGCACAAGAATGGTCACAAATTCTTCTTATGTGAAAATAGTATTCATCATAACTCTGCAGAGATGATGCTTAACACCCGTTATATTGGATTTCCATAATCCACCAAAATTTGGTGTGTTTGGTGGGATAAAATGCCATACAATACCGTCTTCACCACAACTGCTGACTATTTCATCATGAGAATTGCTAAGGAATTCATGAAGAATTTTTATTTCTTTTTGAGCTCCAATGAAATTGGATCCATTGTCTGAATATAAATGGGCTGGCTTGCCCCGTCTAGCTGCAAACCTTCTTAAAGTTGCAATGAAAGATTCAGTGTTGAGAGAAGTTACTAACTCGAGATGAATAGCCTTGCTTGCGAAGCAAATGAATAAGCAAATATAAGCCTTGTGAGTCTTACAACGTCTCCCTTTTCGGTCCTTTAAAATGAAAGGTCCAGCATAATCAACCCCTGTTCTAGTAAAAGGAGAGGAAATATTGACACGTGATTCTATAGCAAATTTGACATAATGCTATTTATGTTTTTCGGCTTAAATCGAAAACATCTGATGCATTTTCTCACAACAGATTTTGCAACATTAATTCCCGAAGTTGGCTAATAGTTTTGTCTCACTGTAGCTAATAATAATTGAGGCCCCGCATGTTACAATTCAGAATGTTCATGTTCAAAAATGAGCCTAGTTAGTATATGTTTGCCATCTAATAATAACGGATGTTTATTTTTGGAATGCAGAGATGAATGTTTCAGTCTGCCTCCAACTCTGAGTAATCCATCTCTGTATCTATAAATTGCGTCAATGCTAATACTCTATGCTTGGGATTCAATGCTTTGTCATTTCTCAGAATGGATATCTCACTAGAAAAACGTTCAATTTGAACTAGTTTTACCAAATTTAACATATGCCTATAATTGAATTCTTGAACCGAAAGAGGTTCGCATTGTCGATTTTCATTGAATTTTTTGGCATTGTACATAAATCTCAAACAATATATGCATAAACTCTAACCAATTTTCTTGAACATAATAACCTTTCTGCTGGATTTTTCTTTGAGCAAATGATATTCCACTTTTGATTGTTTGTGATAGATTGAATTTGAGATATTCGATTACCAACAAATATCTCGAGCATATTTGCTGGAGTGTTGATTCAGTGTAACACTTTTTGTGAATCACACAAAAGAAAATATTCTAGCTCACAAGTAAAAGCTTCAGAAATTGTTTTTACCAATTTAGATAGCATTAGAGCACCACAAAGCTGTATCCTTGGTATAGTGAGTGTTTTTAAGGGCGCGACTTCAGTTTTTGCACACATTGAACTAACCTGGCATTGCCCTTCTTAATGAATATTTTTGATATATACAGCACAACCGTATGCCCTTTGAGATGCATCACAAAATCTATGTAGTTCTGATTTCAACGATTTATCTAAAATTACTTGCCTTGGTATTTTTAGATCATTCAATACGAACAAACTATTTTCGAATTGCAACCATCACTTTGAAAGACTCGAAGGAATATTATCATCCCATAATTTCAGTGACCATAATTCCTGCATTAAAATCTTAACCAAAATAATGCATGGACTCAGTAAACCAAGAGGATCATAAGGTTTTGCAATATCAGATAAAACTTTCCTTTTTGTGATTGATATATCATTTGGAACCTCAGAAATTTTATAATATAGAATATCTGATTTACTACACCCTTGAATACCTAACATCTTCACTTGCTCGTTATCTCCGATCTTAAGAACACTCAGATCATCAGATATGTTTTGGAAACCCCTCAGTTCATTATCTCTATTTGATGCCCATTTTCTCAGAAGAAAAGAGGCCGACAGCAAAATATGGTCAATTTCCTGGCAATAATGAGTTGCTTGGCATGGGTTTCATCAGAGAACCCAGTTGTTATCAAATCGTCTACATGAAAATCGCGTTCAATTATTTGTGAAGATACAGGATGTGATTTGGAATGGTCATATGCTAATTTTGTTTAATACATCTCATGGCTAAAAATGGTGCACTAGCAGTGCCGTATGTCACTGTGTTTAACTGAAAAACTTGCAATGGTTCACTTGGATCTGTTCTCCAGAAGATTCGTTGAAGATGTCTATCTTCTGGATCAATGAGTATCTGGCGAAACATTTTTGATATGTCGGAAATTACGACTACTTGATGCTGTCTAAATCTCAGAAGTATTTGAAATATATTATTTTGAATTGCTGGACCAGCATATTGGATATTATTCAATGATTTTCCAGAACTTGTTATACTGGATGCATCAAAAACAACACGCAACTTTGTAGTTGAAGAATCTTCTCTAATGACACCATGATGTGGCAAAAAATAGCTTATTTTGAAGTGCAAAAGATTATTATTGAATGGTTTCATATGATCCAACAATTGATATTAATCCATAAATGACACGTACCGAACCTTTAAATTGTTATTGAATTGAAATCTCCTTCCTAAATGCAATAATCGTTTAATTGCCGAAGACTTAGAATCACCTAATTCAGATGGAGAATCTTTCAACGGTATCCTGACAATAAATTTACCAGTTGAATCTCGTCTTGTGTTATCAATGAAATGCTTTCCACAGAAGATATCCTCAGAAGAATAAACCTTATCATTTTTCTCTTCAATTATCCAACATTTTTTAATATCATCATGCAGTGAGTCTTCCGTTGTAAAATAACAGTGCACTTGAGGAACCGGTTGTGCTATTACACCTGATACAATATAACCAAAAACTGTATTTTGCAATAGTCGTAAATTCTATCCCAGAAATATTCTTCCTTCAATCAATAATTCTCAGAACAAACCCGCTCCAATCAACATATCAATTTGTTTCGACATATGGAAACGTGTGTCTGCTAACGGTATATCCTTTGGAAGCTTCCAGGTAGAAATATTCAAATTATATCTCGGTAACCCTTCTGCTATTTTTGAGAGTACAAAACAACTGATGCAGCTGAACATGGCTTGCTTATCTGTGGATTATTGAGAGTTTGATCATCCTTATCATTGGTTGGTGACTGAACATTATCATCTGTAGATGCTGAATCTTGAACTTGGCTGAATGATCTATGTAAAATCGTACTATGCTTGTATGAACATTTTTTACATGGACCCATTCTACATTGTTTACTGAAATGTCCTTTACAGAGACAATTGGAACATAACTTCAATTCTTTCAATTTTTCCCACCGAAGAGGTAAAGATAAATTCAGAAATTTGGGACAATGATATATTAAAAGATATTGATTGCACACATTGCACTTTATTTCTGACGAAGGATTAGACACAGGATTATCATCAGAATAGAATGATAATTGGCGCGCGCATCGCCTTTGATCTTCTTCTTTATTTGGAACACCTTGATTGATTTCTATAGTTTCCAGAAAATCTGCTCTATTTTTCAGAAATTCAAAACATCCATTCGATTTTGGCAATTCTTCTCAACTTTGACCTGTTTCCATTCACGTACTGCACATTTATCCAACTTTGATGAGATTAAATAAACGATGAGTGCATCCCAATGTTCGGTTGGTTGGTTTAATGATTTCAGATCACGCAAATGTTTATTGAGTGTATCTATTCCCTGATAACACACTTATGTCCCTTAGGACGTCCTGTCGGGACATTCAGGACGTCCATAGGACGTTCGAATTTGGTCCATTGGACGTCTGTGGGACGCACAAATGTCCCACTTGAGGACCAACTAGGGACGTCCTTGAGGGATGTCCCTGGGACAACTATCGAATACCTAACTCCTACAGTATTCCTCATCAAGCACTACAGAGGACATTCTCAGGACATCCATAGGACAACCCATCAGCAACGCTGGGGGATATCAATTGGATGTCCATAGGATGTCCCAGGGACGTACGAATTATTCTTGAATTTGATTTTTTCTGGGTCCCACTAGGACCAGATCTTGCATATCTGATTAGAACATCCAATTGAGTTGATGGTCCGTAGAAGGTCCTCAAAAAGTGTCCCAGGGATGTCCAATGGACTTACGTGAAGGACATTGACGAAGAGTACTCATAGCCTACGAGTAATCATTCGTCGGCGAGGTGTAAGTTAACGTCCTCGCAGGGACAACATATTGAAAGTACCGACTGGGACGTCCATAGGACGTTATTTCTAGGGCATTAGAAGAGAACAGTTCATGTACCAATTGGGACATCCGACGAATATTCCTAAGGGACATTCGAAGGATGTCCCTAAGGGACATTTAGATTGTTATACAATTCTGGAAATATTAAGGGCGTCTGTGTAGAGATATTTGAAGGAATGTACCATCAGGGACATTTAATGGTTGTCTAGAAGGGGCATTATATTAGATCTGAAGTCATGCCAGAATATGTACTACTCGCGACATCCGATGGATGTCCCTAAAGGAACGTTTAAAATCATATCCCATCAGGGACATGCCAAGGACGTCCTTGCATGGACATTCTACAATATGTACTACGCAGGACACCTAAGGAGTGCTATTTCTAGGACATTTGAAATGATGTACTTGCTGGGACATTCCGTGGACGTCCTTGCTCGGACATTGCATGAGATGTACGGATGGGACGTCCCAAGGACACTTATTTTTGGTTCGGGACATTCGGACGTGAATTGTACCAAATAGGGACGTCCCTAGGACGTGCTATAGGAATGTGCTATTAGGGTTTGATATCTTAAACCTGAAGCAGATTCTTTGGATAAAACTTCTAGATTGAATAATGCTTTTATATGATTATTAACCAATTATCGCGAATTATCGAATCGATTGCATAAAATATCCCAGGCTACAATGTAGTTTTGAGAAGAAAATTCCAAACTTTGAATAACTTTCAATGCATCTTTCCCTAAAGTAGCTCGAAGATAATGATATTTTTGTATATCAGGAAGTGAATTATTTTTGTGTATCAAAGGCTCAAACAGATCTTTGAACTCCATCCAATCATCAAAATTGTTATTGAAATTTGGTAAGTTGATTGGTGGTAATCTAACATGGCCCAACCCTGACCCAATAGCTATTGACGGATTTACAGTTGCATCGAGAGTTGCATATTGATGATTTGGATCATTTGAAATTGTTGACTGAAATTGAGGATTATTCATTTGGATACTACTCCTTTGATTATGTTCATCATCATTAACAGTACTATGTACCTTCACAGATGAATTTTTGCTTGATGTGGTACTTGAATGGGCGTGTTCACCTTAGTAGAACTTTTAACTCAAACCATGTTTATAATGATCCTTTTATACATAAATAATGATTGACGACATAATTCGATCAAAAAATTAACAGAAATGTTCTATTTTTGGACATAAATAATAGTACCATCTGAAAACGGACCCTCTTATGACGTAGAAACCTCATCTCGCCATAGTTGAAAGAATATACCAAACGCCCGACGGAGACTGAGGCAACTGATATATTAATTCTTTCAACTGTGATCTCGTGCTAATTCACTCTGTCAGAAATCATGTATCATTCATCTCTGTCTGGAATAGTCTCGTTTCAGTATTAGGGTTTTGACGTCACATCATCGCCTCGTTTTCAGAGGTCCGAAAAATCGGGGATTTCAATAATTTTTTATAAAACGTAGGGAGCTCACAGCAAGAAACGGTTTGCGGTGGCGAGCTAGTTTGGGTGAGTTCTATCGAATTATGAAATAAATTTTTTTTGTGATATGAGCCCATTATTGGGCGTGTACACCTTAGTAGAACTTTTAACTCAAACCATGTTTATAATGATCCTTTCATACATAAATAATGATTGACGACATAATTCGATCGAAAAATCGAAAAATTAACTGGAATGTTTTATTTTTGGACATAAATAATAGTACCTTCTGAAAACGGACCCTCTCATGACGTAGAAACCTCATCTCGCCATAGTCAAAAGAAGATACCAAACGCCCGACGGAGACTGAGGCAACTGATATATTAATTCTTTCAACAGTGATCTCGCGCTAATTCAGTCTGTCAGAAATCATGTATCATTCATCTCTGTCTGGAATAGTCTTGTTTCAGTATTACTATTAGGGTTTTGACGTCACAGCATCGCCTCGTTTTCAGAGGTTCGAAAAATCGGGGATTTCAATAATTTTTTATAAAACGTAGGGAGCTTACAGCAAGAAACGGTTTGCGGTGGTGAGCTAGTTTGGGTGAGTTCTATCGAATTATGAAATAATTTTTTTTTGTGATATAAGCCCATTGTCAAACAAATAATAAAGTTCTTTTTGTCATGGCCGTAATGTATACCAACGAAGAAATGACCGATATGTTATTGGTTTTTGGATATTGCCAGGGAAATGGTTAGAATCTTGCAGAGTATACAGTGAAAGATTTCCTAATCGTCGCATTCCAAACCATAAAACCTTCGCGGCAGTTGAAAGACGTCTTCGTGAAACGGGTAGGTTTGCGCCTGTTTCTATTAATTATGGCCGTGCACGTACGGCAAGAACTCCAGAGGTTGAGGAAGAAATTTTAAATAGGTTTGAAGAAAATCCTAAACTCAGCAGCAGACGATTGGGCTTAGAGCTAGGGGTATGTAAAAATACTGTAAATAGGACGACCAGAGAACAACTACTGCACCCATTTCATGTTCAACGTGTACAAGATCTTTTACCCCATGATTTTGAAGCACGCCTAGCTGTCTGCGGGTTCATCCAAGAACACAGAAATCAAGATAGGAACTCTACACGGAATATTTTATTCACAGATGAAGCCTGTTTCACGCGGAGTGGCATTACTAAGTTGCACAATGAACATGTCTATGCTGAAGAAAATCCCCATGCGACTAAAGTAACCCATTATCAGCATGAGTTTGAGGTCAATGTTTGGGCAGGAATCATAGGCACTTTCATACTTGGTCCTGTCATTCTACCACCTCGACTAAATGGCGAAAATTATTTGGAACATCTGCGAAACGAATTACCAAACCTATTAGATCCCCTACCCTTGGAACTTCGCAGGGTAATGTGGATTATGCATGACGGTGCTCCTCCGCATTTTTCAATTAACGTACGTAATTACTTGAATGAACAGTATTCAAATAGATGGGTAGGTAGAGGCAATGACGCACCTGCAAATTGGCCAGATCGGTCCCCTGATTTGACACCGATGGATTATTTTTTATGGGGAGCTTTGGAAACCCTTGTGTATTAATTCTAGGCCAGTAAATACAGAAGATGATTCAAGGAGACGTATTCAACCTGAAATTGACGCTTCAAGAAATGATGACGGAATGCTCCAAAGTGTTCAATTTAACGTATTAATCTTTGTACACACGAAAATGGAGGTCATTTTGAACATTTGTTAAAATCTTTTTTTTTTTATCAAATTGAATTGAACTTTTGTTGTTGATAAATCTCCTATTCCTATTCCTAATGACTATTTTAACTAGAGAATAAAATCACCAACACATTTATGTACCTACTTCTTCTTTTTCTAAGTTTTTAGTGACATTATTTTAATTCACCGCCTACGTTTCATTCGTTTCAAATGTGTTCAATTTTATTATTACAATAATTCAGACCTGGCCATTTACGAAGTGAATTTTTAAAATCCAGATATCTCAAAAACAGCTGCTCAAATCAACACTTACCACGTATACATTTTTTATGTAAAAGACGTTGGACAATCCGAATCTTCATTTAAAAACCAAATTTGAGGTGGCTCAAAAAAGTTATTTCGTTTTAAATGTGTGCATGGCTCCGCAGGTGGCGCCCTCTTGACTTTACAATAAAAATGATAGCAAATTCTAATTTCTCAACCAGCAAAACTCCCCCAAGCCGAATATTGTGACAATACACCAATTATCAAAAAAAAATATTTATGAAAAATGAAAATCAAATTGAACTTTTGACACTCTGTATCTCTGAAATCATCCACTTTTGGACTGAGGTAAGTTGAGTTAGATCGTCATATTGTCACGAGTAGAACATACGGTATATCAGTAATTTCTAACCATGAGGGTTTTATAAACATAAAGTAAATCAAATCATCCGTTGACATTGAATTATAAAAACTGACCAAGGAACTCTAATGAGAAACGTGCATTTCTAATAAAATGATGTATATAAATATTGGATCTGAGGGTTCCGAAGTTAGTCTGGTCTGGGGCTACTCTTGACTTGACAAGAGCTCGTCGTAATGGTCGTTATAATGTAAGTTGTTATTAGGTCTTTATATTCATTGTTGTTTATTCATAATTGTTATCGCTACCCATAATGTTTCATGCATGCTTCAATAAATATTGTTATGTTTGAATATAATCTCATACTTTCAGTTACCCCTGAACTATTAGTGCCTATTTGAATATTACCTCTCGCAAAATATTAAGCCAAGCATATTACCCCTATATAAATCGATATGGATGGGATTAACCATCTTTTTTATCATAACATGGTGATGATAACCATCCTCTATATCGTGACATGGTGGAGGCGCCTAAGCTTCTTTCCTTGAGTCGCATTCCTCATAATGGACTCATAATTTCAATAATTTTTTTTTAATCATAAATTTCAGTCAATTTTATATATTTCATACAAAGGCACTACTAGAAAGGGTTATTTGAAAGTAATTAAGTATAGCAGCATGAATTATGGGTGATAACAAAGTAAGAAAGTCATTTAAATCAGAAATCCAAATTTTTTCAATATTTTAAATACCAGTAAGCTTGAATAACAATCTTTCCATTTCTATTCAAAGATTTGATATGAAGCACCGGACCAGACTCACAAAGTTTGGAGCTTATCTCTGAACTTTGTTATTTGTTTTTCGCTACTCGTAATTTTCTATCTGAATTTCGGAAGAAATTCTTCCTTCTTGTCAGTTTTTTTTTTCCTCAAATCAAGATTATTTCCACTATTTTTTTGTTATCATTGATGAAATCAATCAAGAATTCCAATGCCATTGCCAAGAACACCTATATCAAGTAAAAATATAATAAGTCATCCACAACGTGCCTATTGTTTCATAACAATACGAAATGAAAACAATAATAACAAATCGTCGTGCTCGATATAATTCATAATAAATTTCAATATTAGTGCGAATGCAAATAATTAATAATTCAAGTAATATTTGAGAATGTTTCGATTCAAAATATCTTAGTCAGTATACAGGGTGTCCCTAGACCAGTGGGACAGTTAAATTTCTTCTGCACCAATAGGAATTTTCGAAATATTATAATTCCACATCATATCGCATCATGAGTGCTATATTCAGGAATGACTATATTTTATACGAGGGGCGCAAGGAAGGCTCACAAAATCGAACATCAATTTTTTCAAATGGAACACCCTATATTTCTTTGCATTTTCATATTCTCCTTGAAGAGCTGAATTCAACGACCTAGCACACTTGGCGTCTAGCGGGAATGATTTCCGAGATATAGGGTGTGGAAAATCGAGATTTTTCATTTTTGGGAATTTTTTGTGTCAAAACTATTCATTATTGGTCAAAATGGCTTACATGTCCATATCTTAACTTTTGATTTACTATTGACTCGTATTTAAATTAAACAAATACAGGGTGGTGTAGAATTCTCAGTTTCAGTCGGAATTCCACACCACCCTGTATTTGTTTCAATTAAATACGAGTTAATAGTAAATCGAAAGTTAAGATATGGACATGTAAGACGTTTTGACCAATAATGAATAGTTTTGACACAAAAAATTCACAAAAATTAAAAATCTCGATTTTCCACACCCTATATCTCGGAAATCATTCCCGCTAGAGCCCAAGTGTGCTAGGTCGTTGAATTCAGCTCTTCAAGGAGATTATGAAAATGCATTAAACTACAGGGTGTTCCATTTGAAAAAATTGATGATCGATCATGTGAGCCTTTCTTGTGCCCCTCGTAGAAAATATAGTTATTCCTGAAGTTAGCACTCATAATGCGATATGATGTGGAATTATAATATTTCGAAAATTCCTATTGGTTCAGGAGATATTCAACTGTCCCACTGGTCTAGGGACACCCTGTATACACTCACCGGCAAAAAAAAACGGCCAGCAAAAAATCTGCCCAAAATGTTCAGCCTGTAACTTTTTTAATCCTTGTCCGATTTTTGTGAAATTTCGATCAAATTGTAGATTCATGTTCCGGAATGTTAGCCTAAATATCAATTTTCCTGAAAAGGTGATGACTTGATCATTATACAGGGAAAAACCAAAGTTACTCTTTCACCCTATAATTCTCAACGCCCTGTGGCAAAATTGTGTGATTGAACATAGCTTCATTATGCTTCGGATTGGAGTGTGATCTCTTCTAAATACAAAGGTTTTTGATTCACGTCAATATCTTATTTTTAAAAGAAGATACGAGTGTTTCAAGGAAGTATGGCGTTTTTCAACTTTTTTTTACCAATAATCAGAATTTACATGAACTTATTGATTAACAACTTTGAGGATTAAAATCACATATTTCTACCTTACTTTATTAGCACTTACGGGAAAATCGATTACAAAAAACGATCAAGAAGCAGGCCTGTAGTCAATGACGAGTATGCTCTCCTCGATATTGAATTACAGCATTCAACCGAAGTGGCATCGAATTGATCAAATTACTCAAGTAGCCCTGAAGAATTGCCTGAAATCCTCCTTGAAGGGCGAATCGTAGCTCTTGAAGAGTATCTGACAAGGCTGGGCGAAGGCGAATGAGCCTCTAGAGGTCACCTCTAAGATAGGTAGATAGGTTCTGAATTATTGTTTTGAAAATTTTGAAAATCAATACTTTCTTGAAACACTTGTATCTTCTCTCAAAAAGGAGATATTGACGTTATTCAAGAACCGTTGTATGACGAAGGAACCAAAGAGGATCACACTTTAATTTAAAACATGATGAAGCATTGAAGCAGAAGGTTGCAGAATGGTTCTGAATTATTGTAAATAAATTTTAAGAATCCATACTCTCTTGAAACACTTGTATCTTCCTTTAAAGAATGGTTATCGACGTGATTAAAAAACCATAATGTAGAGAAGAGATCACTCTTCAATCCAAAACATTATGAAGCTAACTTAAACCACTCATCTTTCCCACAGGGCGTTAAGAAGTTAAGGGTTTTCCCTGTATAATGATCGAGTCATCAGATTTTCTTAGGAACTGATATTTGGGCTAACATTTGGAAACATGAATCTACGATTAGGTCGGAATTTCACCAAAATCGGACCAGAATTGAAAAAGTTACAGAGCAACCAATTTGGCTAAATTATTTGGTGGCCGGTTTTTTTTGCCGGTGAGTGTATATGACCTTTCAAATATTGAAAATACTCTTAAACGTTGGTATCTTTTACCATTTTTTATCACTCCTCCCAAAATGAAGTATACGCAAATATGATATTATTATGTTATGGAAATATGATATGAAATGAATTGATTGAGCTCAAGAATATTGATGTGTATGTAAACTCTCAATGAAGAGATTGTTACTTGGTTTCAAGTGAAAACCGTTCCCGTACAGAATAATCATCACCCTATTCAGCATATCTCGTGGTCCTAGCCAAACCACAGCCAGAGAAGTAGCTGTTTGGTTGATATTCTAAAAAGTACGAAGTGTTATAGTTGAAAGTGTGAACTATAACAGAAAATAGGAGGGAACCCTGGAAGATGTGCCATACTAAGGCATGAAGGATTAACCTTACTGAAGATATTTTGTCCTCGAATTGATAGGACATGAAATGATGATTTAATGTGAAATAATGAGCTCGTATATGATGATTATGTATATCTATGAATTATGAAGATGATTATAATGATATTTACCCCCTGGGATGATTTTTCCGAAAATGGAAAATATTTGCGAGTTGTTAGACAAAGAAATGTACGGTCTAGTTCTAACAAAATTGTAGGAATGAGCATGCGGTATTTAACGGGAGTATTTTCAATCAGTTCAATAATGTATAAGTGATGAAATATCACAACATAATTTTCAATTTTCTTATAATAAACTATCTTACTACTTGAATTCATCGAAACATGGTGAATAGGGAAATTAATATATTTTTTTTAATTGAATAAACGCCAATTCATTGTGTAACCGGTTACACCAAAGATAAATAAATAAATCGAATAAAGTTCTGATAATATTTCATATTGAACAAAAAATAATATCAAGGGCCCTTGAGTCAAAATATTGCTCAAAGTACATGAAAGTACCAATTCTCGGACGGTTCATCAGTTTATTCGAGCTGCCAATAATGAGTTGTCAGATGAATATCCTTTTAAATCTTACGGATTGGACCTGGAATGTCAAAAATGATCAATATGTAAGTATGAAATAACATGGTGATAATTTCGATAATATATTTATCAAATAGGTATTTTTTTTTATGACATTTTTCAACGAGAAGGCACGTTGGTTGGTTAAGATGAAACAAGTTAATATTTCACCATTATTTCAATTCATGCGCTTGGATGACTTGAATAACTTTCAATTGGCAAAACTGGCAATTGATCTTCATTTCGATTTCAAATTAGCTAACACCACAAAAATGATTTGAATTACTGAGTTACTAAGTGAATCGAACAGAAAACTATAAGAAATTCCTCGATATTTCACATAAGTAATAAATATACCAGTAGATATTATAACTCATAATTTATATTTTATTTATTCATTCAATCAGATGATTTTTTGCCCAGAAAGGAAGAAGCAGTTCGAATTTCCCTGAAACTGTTTACCATTCCTAATATTCTATAATATTGCCTACTACTAGGTTACTAGTAGTAATAAAATTAAATTGCCGGCCATCTTCGAACTCGCCTATGTAAATAATCATGAACTTGACACCTTTGGTTCAAGTTGCATGTTGTTGATATAGCATTTGATATTCACTTAGGTAAAATAATGAATAATGCTCCAAATAACACAGGAAAGGTTGAAATATTATATTATGAAAACCGAACATTATTGATAAGTTTCAAAATAGATAGTTATTTATGATTTTTTGAAAATAAAATAGTTAGAGTGATCGGTTCCTCGAAAAATGTATGAAGTTATTGAAGTACTTCTATTATCTAAATATTGTATATAATATAAATCAATAAAAATTAGGATAGATTCTCGAACTAGGATTCATATTTAAGAAGTTTGAATGAAGAAGATATATATGATAGATCTCACAATAGGCTAATCATATTCTAGTATAGGTTATTTGAACTATTCATTGGATAATAATCGAGTTAAATAGAAGAATTCCCCATTTTAATGTAAATAGTAACGTAGGTATTTGATAAACAATTTTTTTGCATGTATTCACGGCATCATACAAAACAATGCACGCACACTGAGTACTGGCATACAACAGTCATCAAGAAATCAGACACCCAGGGGGATGCAGCCATGCAGCCAAATGGCCAAACATGGACAAACCAAGGACTCTTTGACTGTACAACATGATTCGATGGTAGCTGGGTAGCCCAGGAACGAAGAGGAAATAAGTGGGAATGCTACAAGTTGTGAATAGCTCCTAGAAATTTGACGTTGGGAGACCACGAAAATCATTCCACGAGATTCCTGATCAGCCCCTGATATGACGGTAATTTGTCGTTGCCGCCCATGGACGTCTACTAGCTTCATTGAGACGAATGGACCAGGATGTTGTACCATCATGACAACAACTGCCCATCAGTCGTCATTCGCTACCCCAAGCAGCCAGCAGTTCCCTTCGTTCAGCTGCCAACTACCTCGAATGACATAGGAAATCTCATCCCAATGCCCAGGACAAGGATACCTTCGAGCCCAAAAGGATCCTGCCGGTATCCCCATGACGATTGGAGGATGCCATGCCTAATCGTCATTCCCTACCCCCGAGCTGCCAGAAGTCCCACCGAGAAGAGTCTGATTAAAATGCTTTAGTTGAATATAGCCAGTGCCGGACTAAGTAAAAGTGTGAGTGTGCATTGTAGACACTGAACTTTTGAGTGTGTGACCTCAATTTTCAAGATATATTGTTTTTTTTTTGTCATTTTTGAATCTTTGGTATATGTTCTCCTCGATATTTTTAGTTAGGTGATAATTTAAAAACTGGGGTCCAGTTTTCTCGGAGAGAGGGGTCATGTCACGAGTAGAACATACGGTATATCAGTAATTTCTAACCATGAGGGTTTTGTAAACATAAAGTAAATCAAATCATCCGTTGACATTGAATTATAAAAACTGACCAAGGAACTCTCATGAGAAACGTGCATTTCTAATAAAATGATGTATACAAATATTGGATCTGAGGGTTCCGAAGTTAGTCTGGTCTGGGGCTACTCTTGACTTGACAAGAGCTTGTCGTAATGGTCGTTATAATGTAAGTTGTTATTAGGTCTTTATATTCATTGTTGTTTATTCATAATTGTTATCGCTACCCATAATGTTTCATGCATGCTTCAATAAATATTGTTATGTTTGAATATAATCTCATACTTTCCCTTACCCCTGAACTATTAGTGCCTATTTGAATATTACCTCTCGCAAAATATTAAGCCAAGCATATTACCCCTATATAAATCGATATGGATGGGCCTAACTGTCTTTTGTCGTGACTCATTAATTTTCATTTTGCATTCATTGATTTATGTCAATTCTATATTTCATACAAAGGCACGGAGGCAACCCATTTATCGCGACAATATTTACGCCTCAGGAACTTGTGGTAGCTTTTTTTCCGCACCTTTTAGGGACACCCTGTATACGTGTACTATCATTATTATACGAACTATTAACCTCTCGATCAAAACTCTCCTGCCTCAATATGTAACATATCGAACTATCAAATGAAATAATTGATGAGATATTCATAGACAAGTTCTTAAGTGAACCTATTTGGATCACTCCTTTTATTTACCCTTAATGTAGCATTGTTAACGAGAATGTGTGATGTGATGTAATGAATTATTCTACATGGTAAATAAATTTATTATTATTATTATTATACTTTTAGGAGAACACGAACTCTCAACTGTGAAGGCTGTATATGAACTAAGTTCAAAAATACGCACTCAAATATGTGCACTACCGCACAAAAAATAATATGTGCACTATCGCACCAAAAATAGTATATGCACTATCGCACCAAAAATAATATGTTGAATTTTCAAATCAACAAAAATACTGAATTCCGTCCAAGGCCGCATATAAATTTACTTTATAGACGAATCGAATTATTATGGTCTGGACTAGAATATTCATCCAACTGAAACATCTGAATTGGAACCAAAATATTGTTTCAAATCTTTAATGTGCCAGTCTCCCGCTGGAGAACCGTCAACATTACTAAGAGTGTAAACTAAACGCGATAATCGCCTCACCACCGTACTCAGGGCGTACTTAGGTGCTAGCTTGGCAGTAAATTTCACGCTTGCGTCGGAGAGAATCTTATTTCTTCTCCACACTTTTTCCCCTTCTTGAAATACATGATCCCTTTTCCTAAGGTTATACGATGATGCATTTCTCTGATATGCCTTATGCAATCTTTCCTGTACAGTCTTGAAGACATTACTAAGCCCCTTGATATCTTGAACAAAACTATCCCTACTATCAGGTAAGAGTTCTACGAAGGCGTAGAGGGGCCACCGCAATTATTTTTTATAATTCCGACTTAGTATCTCGGAATTTCGACCTAGTATCTCGGAATTATATAATTCCGACTTATTATGTCGGAATTCCGACTTAGTATCTCGGAATTATATAATTCCGACTTATTATGTCGGAATTTCGACTTAGTATCTCAGAATTATGTAATTTCGACTCATTATGTCGGAATTCCGACTTAGTATCTCGGAATTATGGAATTCCGACTTATTATGTCGGAATTCCGCCGTATTATCTCGGAATAAAGTCATTGCGGTGTTGTGACCATACCCAGACAGCGCAGAATATTCTATGAATATTCTGACAACGTTCGGATATACTTATTTCAGAATATACAGATAGAATGTTGTCGGAATTTTCAAAGAAAATTATCACCCTGCAACGAAGATTCTATGAACGTTCAATTTGACATATTCTTTATGAATATTCTGGAAATATACAGAAATGATCGTATCAAAATATGATATTGATGTTATCTTGTATCGATATTAATAATGTTTCTCCTGGCCCAAAACCTTTTATTCTCTACCCTCTCAATACTAATTATCCTACTGAGTGTTGACATCTACATCACTATGGTTCGTAGCGCACTGAAAAACGTTTCAAGTTTGTAAATATTCGATTACAAGGAAGTTGGTTCGTATCTCCACCGGAGCAAGTTTTTTTCACTTTCCTTTCTTCTCCTATGATATGCCACGAATATTCTTAGAATATTTGAGAAAGTCCAGTCAGAATGTTCATAGAACGTCCCTGAAATATTGTGAAAATATTCTGAGAACATTTAAATATTCCCGGAGAATATTCGATGGTAGACATTGTGCTATCTAGGATCCTTAGGGCACGGTGGTTAATGGAGGTAAGTAATGAATTCGTGCTTATTCGGACTATCCTTAACTCTAGTCAATCCCTATAATCTTGGAAACAGAAACAGCTCCGTATAGCTACGGTCCTCTATGGAGAATGGAGCTGTTACCAGTGGCCGTCATTCGATTATGAATTATCTTTATAATAATAATAATAATATATATTTATTGTTCATTCATATATACAATACATGAACAAGGGCGGTGGCATGGGAATGAGTGGTCATATTATTAAGTACAATAGAGAGACAGAAAAATAAAATGAAATAAAATATATGGAAATCAAGTCATAATAAGAATCTACCTGCCTGATTGGTGACAAAATAGGGAACACCCCTCAACAACGGTTGGGTGATCACATCCAGTTTCGCATCAATATTGATCCTATTCATTAACTATGAATGCTCTAAGTTTCATCGCTCCGCTCAGGAATTGGTACAGTTTGGTGAGTACGGAGAAATCTGTTGATGATAGTATCGAGTCTAAGTCGTCTGAATGTCCTCTAGGTTCGATCATGTTGCTTCTTAGATTTGCATACATCGGGCAGATCAGCAGTATGTGTTCGAGAGTTTCTGGTAATAAGCAATTACAAATTGAACAGATGGCATTTGTTTCTATTTTATATGAGTTGTTATTAACATATATAAATAGCTTTTCAGTGTTGGCTGTTCGAAGCTGAGCTACAATTCTCTTAATATGTAGTGGGCCTGCGTAGCATAAGTAATTAGTATTATCACATTCATTCTGTAGAAGGAATTTATAGATAGGGTGATGAATACTGAGCAGTATTTTATTTTGATCTTCTCGGGTATTTTTGTTTAGGTAACAGGTTAGTATGGTTTGTTTCGTGGTTCGATTGATATCGTTAATGTTCAAATCTAAATCACAGTAGGTAATAAGACAACGGTGTAGATGGTCAGCCCAGTTGTATTTCAGATTATTGTTCCCTGACTCTTGCAGTTGAATTAGATGACGAAGCGCTCGGTGCACATATCTTTTAGAATCTTTGTTTTTTATTCTTAGCAGAAACTCTATGGCTTGTTTTATTATGTGATATCCTATTTTACATGATTTAGTTTCTGTTCTGATTATATGTGCCCCTGTAGTTTTTTGCAAGAATAGAAGATTTCTCCAGAAATTATTTTGTATCTTCTCGGTTTGTTCCAGGTAACGGAGTCCCCATATACTACTAGCATATGTGAAAGTAGGAATTACAACATTGTTATACAAAGTTTTTATATTTTCAAGAGAGGATACTTTAGAGCAATTGATAGTTTTCAAAACCACCCCTTGGGAGAATCTGGCTTTTTGTTCTCGTTGCTTAAAGTTATTCAGGAATAAGCCGTTGAAAGTGAAGGTGACACCTAAGTATTCGTACGTGTTTGACAGATCTATTGCAGTATTTTTATATATGAATTGTGGTTGATAGCCAATATTTGGGCTCCTACGAAATATGACTATTTTTGTTTTTGATGAATTGACCTCAAGTTTCAGATTATCACAATATGACTCAAGAATTTTCAAGTTTCTTTTTAGTTCTATCTGGGATTCTGCAAAAAGTACCAAGTCATCAGCATATAGTAGCATGTTTATATTTTCGCCATCATCTAGAGTTACTCCTTTGGCACCATGTTCTCTAAAGTATTGGCTAATATCAGAGATGAATAATGAGAAAATTAACGGACTAAGAGTATCTCCTTGTAGAACCCCTTTGGTGATCTTGATTTTTTCCGACATTTTACCATCTTGTTCAATAGACAGAGTCGCTGAGCTATACAATGATTTCAGAATTCTAACAATCTTTGCGCTTATACCATTAGCAAATAATTTTCCCCACAGCACGCTGTATTCCAGCGTGTCGAATGCTTTTCTAAAATCTACAAAAAGCGCGAACAGTTTCCTGTTTGGGAGACGTAAGTAGTTATTTATTATCGTTGACAAAACAAAAATGTTGTCATCACAGCTTCTGGATTTGCGGAATCCTGCCTGACACTCTGGTAATAGTTCGAGGTTTTCAACAAAGTTTGTGAGTCTATTGTTAATGAGTTGTGTGAGCAATTTTGTTTTGTGATTCATTAAAGCTATATTACGGTAGTTATTTGGGTCATCTTTTGGTCCTTTTTTATGAAAATGAATCATTTTTATGTTAGTCCAAGAGGGTGGTATCTCTTCCTCTGAGAAAATTTTATTGAAAAGATGTTTTAAGCGCATTATCCAGTCCAGGGGTAGATTTTTGTAAAATTCATTACTGATGTTATCTTCCCCTGGGGCTTTGTTATTTTTTGCTATGTTTAGAGTCAGAAAAATTTCCGCGTTGGAAAATGCCGTATCTAGGTAAGGGTGCAGAGCGTCTAGGTATTGAGTTGTAATGTCTGGGGTAGGTCTATAAAAATTTTTATAATAATTCATCATAGTGTTCGGGTCGATACCGCCTCTAATATTTTTACTCTTATTGAAGTTAATGTATTTCCAGAATTCGTTAGGGTTATTTATAGATTCCAACTTTAATCTTATACCTTTCTCATATTGATATTTTTTACTTCTCAACATTTGTTTATATTCTTTTTTAGTTATTCTGTATTCCAAGACAGTGGCTTTTTCAAAATTTGTTCTACTTAAATTTTTCTTAGCTTTATTCAAAAGTTTTTTGGCTTCCCTACAGGATTGATCGAACCAAGGTTTAGATTTTGAGATGATGTTAGCATTAAAGGTTTGCTTTTTTTCCATGCCTAAAAATTGTAGTGTTAATGTGATTGCTTCATGTAATTGAGTATCTAAATCTTCTGTTGAATCTAATTGAGAATTGAGGCCATAATTAGTAATTATATTTCTATATGAGTTTGATTTTGAAGGATCCCATCTTACTATAGTCTTGGTATAGCTTTTTGAGGATGGAATAGCTTTAGTCTGCTGAAAGTTGATTTCTGATTATGAATTATCTTTGAAGAGGATATGCGATGATAGTTGTCACTAAAACGTTTTTCTATAGCGAAAATTGATCTTCAACAACAGTGGCGGATCCAGGGTATTGGTTATAGGGGGGGGGGGAAGGTGATGAATATAAGGAGTATAATATATACGAATATATTTTCAATTATCCAGAGGATTGCCCAAAAATCAGCGAGTGCTGTTACTTCTGAATTATTCGAGGTCGGATTTTGAAATTTAACGGGTAGCAAGTATATCAAATTGCCGTTTATTGACAGAACATTCATTTATTATATCACTTCTGGTTCAACCGGAAGTTACCCCAACTATTAATTCTCCCCTATATATCTCGACATTTTGATGAAAAAGTCACTAATGTGTGTAAAACGAATAAAACAATCCCCTGGATCCAAATATTGAAAAATATGGGTACAAAGGATGACTGAGTGATTTTTGTGCACGTCTCTGTATATGAAATAACGCAAGAAGTAACTATCGATATTTCGGCAAGGCTTGGAGGGGGGGATTATTACCCCCTTCACCACTCTCTGGATCGCTGTGGAACACCACTGGTTACAAACTAGAGAAATATCAATGAGGCGGTCGCCTAACCACTTTACGGCCGCTAGAGATAACAGCACCGTTTTTCCAGAAAACCGTATAGTTTATTTAGAGCAATGAATTCTATACTATTCGTACAGTATAGCATTCTTTCATTGATTTCGAGCTCCTACCAGGCTTGTTTCTCGAATTAATTTCATCACGCTGAAGATTATCATTAATAAATTAATGTATAAGGTATATGGATTATTCACAATTAGCTATTTGGGAGTCGTCCTTACAGTATAGGTAATTAGGTACATACATAGGTATGTAACACTTAACTATATGGTCACAACACCGCAATGTCCTGATCTCGAGATAATAAGTCGGAATTCCGACATAATAAGTCGGAATTATATAATTCCGAGATACTAAGTCGTAATTCCGACATAATAAGTCGGAATTACATAATTCCGAGATACTAAGTCGGAATTCCGACATAATAAGTCGGAATTACATAATTCCGAGATACTAAGTCGGAATTCCGACATAATAAGTCGGAATTATATAATTCCGAGAAACTAAGTCGAAATTCCGAGATACTAAGTCGGAATTATAAAAAATAATTGTGGTGGCCCCTCTACGCCTTCGTAGAAATCATACAGTAAATTTATAGATTAAAAAAAAACAGATATTTTTATTGATAGTTTACCTAACTTCAGGATGATACGGTTTTGAAAATTTTCAAAATAGTAGAATTTTTTTACGGCAACTTTAGAGAACTGAAAAAAAAATTGACTTTATTCCCTCCGTTTCCTCGTTACTGACCCAGATTAGACTCGTGATTTCAATTCTAGTGAGTACATTTCATTGCATTCTCAACGAATTTTGTCAAAGAATAAAATATTTGAGCGAAACATAGGCAAAATTAAAATATGAGCCATCTCATGTAGTCAGGACTCGTCCCATAATATCACTGCGTTCAAAGAATTTTCTATCAGAGAGCCTAAGAGAAAAATTCATTCGCTTGTCAGTGCCACTCAGTTCTGAAAATGGTTGAAGAAGAGTAATATTGAAAAAATAGGGAATCACATTACTTGACAATTTATACTCTGATATTTCGGTAACGAATCTGATCCCATAAAAAATGGAAAGAGTAATTCTTTCAAATTGTCTTGAGAAGTGTCATACTGATGATTTCTATCTATAGAAATGAAGAGAGAGATATAAAAAAATCTGGGGAATGATTTTACCTTCCATAGCTTCAATTTATCGCTTCAGCAAATTTCATCATCCTGATTATCGAATGTACAAGATTGCCTTCATGGGGAGTAAGGCGAGGAATACATTTTTACAAACGGCCAGTGCTATGTTATTTCTGATTCATTCGGGATCAGATCCTGATCAATTAACAAAATATCAGTTCTGTCACTTCCAGTTTTACCGGAAATTATCCCAACTGCTGATTTTTTAATGTTTATTATTCCATGATTTGGCAATAAGGATTATCATAACGAGTTCTAGGATAGCGGGTTTGACAGGGTTATTTCAAACGAATACGAAGATAATGGCGTTCTCAGCTTCCATATGCCCAATGAGTGTGACAAAGAAGTACAGATATTGCGAAGTAACACCCATTGAGCATTCATGGAGAAATCTAAATCAAATACCTTCGTGATCATTTGAAATAAGCCTATCAAACCTGGTATCACTGAATTCGTCATAATAATACCTAAACTATTATGGAATATAACGCAGTGTGTCCAATTTGAAGATACAACAGGAAGTGATCGAACTAAAATTGTCTTGTCAATTGATGAGAAATTCAGTATATTTTCAAATTCCGAAATCGAATGTTACAGTTGTGTCCGTTTTTCGTGCATTTCTCTGTATATTTGATAATCATATAAGAAACGTAACCTTAGTCTGGAACAGTTGGCAACAAATTCAAAACTTGTTCTTTATTAATTTCAGGAAAACATGTTATTCGTCGTGAAAAGCTTTGCCAGGCTTGAAATCGTTGACCCAAATATTGGATATCAAAGTTTTTCAGTCTTATACGGGGTATGTCAAAAAATATTAATTTTGGCTCCTGTTATTCATTATTCAGATATAACTTAATTTATATTTCTTCAAATACAACACAGTATATTTTTTATATTTCATTCATCACTCCAAATTTTTTGGGATTTTCTCTCCTCGTTTCTATAAAATAAAAATATGAATATTATTCCAATATACGTGTAGGGACAAATTAGATGATCGTCCCAAGATGTCACTTCGTTTAAAGAATTTTTCTATCAGAGAGCCTAGTGAATTTTTTCTTTCAGGCTCTCTGATAGGAAAATTCTTCAAACTCAGTGATATTTTGGGGCAAATCATCTGATTTGTCCTTACTACACGTATATCGAAATAATATTCATATTTTCATTTTATAGAGACGAGGAGAGAAAATCAAAAAATTATTGGAATAATGATATTTTGTGCTTTTCGAAAACACAATACAGTTATATAAGTACGACATCTTGGGTATTATAGCCTTGTATATAGATAATTTTTAGTTTCAGATAATTTCACACTTTCATATTCACCTTGTTGTTGACACATTATTGTTTCGTCACACACTAAGCGAGTGCAGAATGTTTTATAATTCTTTCCACCTGACTACCTGTCAAAGTTTACAAATTGTTTCATACAATGGCGAATGATAACCAACCATCAATATCATCAACCATTACTGATTCTAACGACAGGTAGTCAGTTGACAAAAATTTCAATACATTCTGCACTCACTTTTTTTCATTGCCACATACTAATTAGAATCACAGCTTTTATAGTCAATGAATTGTGGTGAATATTGGTGTATGTGGTATATCAATATAAAATTGAAACTAGTATGTGAGAAAATACTGTCAGCAACAAGGTAAATATGATCATTTGTGAAAATGTTACCAAGGCCCATCAATAAGATATACCTACTGAAACAACTGGAAATTATCAAAATACAAGGCAAATACTATAAATATTATAAGTTCAATGTTATGTGTTTTGAAAAGCGCAAAGCATCTATCTGAAAAGTTCGTTTCGAGAATCTGACTAAGTATGCCACTGGATCCTCCGTGGAGAATGTAAACAAGAGACAACTTCTACTTTTTCTATACGTTCAGATACAGGTGGTCCTAAGGGGCAACATTTTGAATTTTGCACTGTATCTATGAAACGAAGCGAACTATAACAAATTGTGTTCATGGTATCATGAGTTTCACAAGAAAGTAGTCAACATTCGCGAAATACGCAGATCTCTTTCTTTGAAAATGGGTAAGATATACCATTAGGACATCGAAAATGGTAAAGTCAGTACTATTCGATCAATGAAACGGGCTGATGGATTTCCTATAAGAAAGTTCATTCATTACTCTTGTGAGCCGCACTTTGATGAAGAACAGAACATCTACTTATAAAACTGATGATATAATCGATATAATCGATATAATCGATATAATCGATATAATCGATATAATCGATATAATCGATATAATCGATATAATCGATATATTCGATATAGTCGATATAATCGATATAATCGATATAACCGATACAATCGATGTAATATCTATAATCGATATAAACGATATAACCGGTTTTTTTTTCGGAATCATCGATATTATCAATATTATCGACATTATCGTCGTCTATATAACGACAAAGCATGGGAATTCTTATTATCCAGAAGTTGGAAAAAGAATTCAACACCTACCTTCTCTTTCTGTACTTCCTAGGTACGAACGATGTTCTCAAAACATTATGGGAATTTCCTTTCGTGCGGTCCAAGAGATGCAAAAATAAAAAAAAATCAATACAAGATCAACAAAAATAACGTTGGTTCATTCTTTCAATATTATTCTTTATTATACGTCCACAGAATAAATCTCATTATAGTAAGGAGAGCTGGCTGCCCGAAGGATTGAGAAAACATTGTAGTTCATCGAACGGCACCTGTGCCAATCACTATCCTGAGCAGAATGATAGGATGATCAGATGTCATAATTCTTATTTTGTTATCAAAAGGCGGAATCTAGTGCAAATTTCCGCACAGGAAAGTGCAATTTCTCCATCATTCTGCTCAGGATAGTGATTGACACAGGTTCCGTTCGATAAAATACAATTATGTTTCCACATGACTTTAGGACATATATCATTTCATTATCTGATGACAGCGATATTTGCAGCCGGCTCTTGGACATAGTTAATTTATTCTCAACTCACATATTATTGCGATTCATTCATGAACCTATAACAGTATGTGCGAAATCAGCTCGCAACACCCTTCTAATTTGGAACATGTTCTTCAGAATAAAAATTTCATTATGTAGTATACAACGAGCTCTTTTCGAAAATATGGACATCTGGAATATAAACAGATTGTCGAGGCCTAATACCTACTTCATATTGTTTGTTGAATGGGTCTAAATTTCAAAGTAGACTATCAGGCAACTTCATTCAGAAAAAGTGGATATAGCTGGAATACCCCCAGCCAGAATTTCAACGACAATATCTCTGTAGTTATTCAATATCAAATTTTGATATTTTTGCTTCATCATTTCACCCTGTATCAAAATCTGAGGAGTTGACATAACCAGCGATGTAGTAGTAGGGGACCACATCGAATACTAAGGTTCATCGTTGAAACTTCTACCATTATCAAACGTTGTGAAGATGATTTTGTATTTTCTAAACCTTTCTACAGGAAGATTCTTGAGTGTTATTCGGTAAGACAATTCAACAATTTAATGATTGCTTATCACATTATTGTCGATGGATTTTTCACAGATAAGATACTTTTGTTACAACGCATGATTGAGAAAAATTGACATGAACGCTCTCAAAAAGTATTCGTTTACAATAATCTTGGTTGTCATGGTTTCAAATGTCAAGTTGCGGTTTGTCGCTGGAAAACTCAGAGCAATGTTTTTTTGCTGTCATAATGACAAAATCACAGCGTCTTACGGGATTTTTCATAAATATGAATCAAATTGTCAGTACGATAATTCAAGGTTTATATTCGAATAATTTTACGTAAAAGTTAGAATCAAATAAAAAAAAAAGGTGATACTATTTAAAAAGAAATTACTATCGCTGATACTAGTACATTCCCAGGGACGTCCCTGATTTAATACTAGGGATGTAAAAGGGACATCCGCTGGCTGCCAAAAAAGGCATCCACGGGATGTCCTTCTGGTACGTCCCTAGGATGTACCAAGTACGAAGGAAGGATATACCTAGGACGTCCCAGGGATATTCCAGGGACATTCCTTCGACAAAAGGAAAAAAAATGTAGGTCGAGTAGGGATTGAACCCGGGACCTTCAGCTTATAATGCACGCACCTTACTCCATTAGCTAATATGCCTTCTGGAGATTTATGTACTGAACAAATTTATGAACAGGCTAAACTACAGAAACCTGAATAAATACATTTTTGTTTAATAATGAGGGGCATTATGCATTTAAGATTTCTGTTTGCGAAAAATGGTCATTTCTTAAGAAGTTCTGATATTTTATTCTTTATATTCATTATAATTATTTTCCAGAAGAAACACAGACATTTCCAAAAAACTGTAACACGATAGTTTGATGGAATTCAATGACTGTGAATCGATATCAGATATTCCAGGGACACGAATAGGATAACCTAGGGATGTACCGGTCGGGATGCCAACTGGACAACCACTGCGGGACATCCCCTGGATGCCCCAATCATGTCCTTGTACCGCGGGACAAAAAAGGGACGTACCTAGGACATCCCTGTGTTGTTAGGGGAGTTTGAATTATAAAAATATGTTCCTCCTAGTATCTGAAGAGCCATTTCCTCGCATTTCCTACTATTTTTTGTTCATAGAAGTCGAATAATAACTAACGGTGCTTGTTTGGCTTGGGGCGTTTTTGTCGGTCAATCTATATTTCGTTTATTTTTTCGATAACTTTTCTTCAAATTCTTAGAATAATTCGACTTTCAATTCAAATTCGCCAGATTCATACAGGAAAATTAAATATAGAGGGAGATTCAAGTTGGAATTATTATGTCTGCGTGAATTTTTTCTATATATTATTCAATTCTTGAAATCTTTATGGAAAACTGAATTCAAACATATATCACACATAGAGGGATGTTATGCAGCATCACATCGAGCAGGATTCTCGTATAGTAGTAGTGGATACATTCATGATAAGCCAAACTATTCATTTTTGAGGAATCTATTGAAGCAGGTCGCATTTGTAGGCAGACATCGAATATACAGGGTGATTCACGTCTGATTCATGACGTCCTCGATGATTTTTTCAAATGGTACATCCTAAATATTATTCAATTGCTGAAATATCCATGGAAAGCTGGATTCAAAGATATATCACACATAGAATTTGGATACAGTGCGTTCGTTGAATTCTGTGTTTTTTCGAAGTAACTGAAAATCCGTCAAAAATTTGAAAAATCATTTTTGAAAAAAATGTTCGGAGACGAACAAAAACCTAAACTTCTGCCCGTTTGCTAGATTCCTCTTTCAAAAAAAGTGATTCCATTTTTTATATCTCACTGCGGGCAAAGTGACAACTGACATATATTCATTATTCTGAATGGGGATGTGAAATATTTAGTTTTTCGCATTCATCTCGGTAACTTGAGAGTTCAGGTTCATGAAATATGTGTGATGTGAACAGCCTAACTAATGTTGAATAATTCTGATGTCTAAAAATGGCGATATGAAGAAAAATGTGGTCATATGCGACCGTAAGTACTCCATGGGTCAAAAAAAACTGAATAAATGATTACCTATAAATAATTCAGCAGTCGATAGCCTATTGAACATTTCAAATCGTATTCCAATTCCTGACACCTCATCACAGAACGGATTGAGTTCAGAATATCAGTGATACGAACTTTCAACTTCAAAATTAGGTTATTTATCTGATGATCTTGAAATTCGTCACGGGCTCAAATTATTGTGACTCACCCTGTATACGCATGAAATTTTCCATCGGTTCATCTCATTCTGACTCTGAAAGCACCTTGTTTCTCTATATATTCTTGTATAGATATAACATTTCGATAAGATGCATATTTACAGAGTGTAAGGAAAATATAAATTGAATAAGTTTTTTTTTCAATCTAATTTACGTATTCCTGATAATTGATACCGCACGCAGGCAGTTGGAACTAACTGCCTCTCTATACACTTATCAAACACCGACAATAAGAATATAAAAAATATACGATCTCACATTGAGAAGCTATATTGAGAAGCTTACAAAGATTCTTGAGGTGAAATTCTATCGGGATCTCATTCAGAATAACATATTTCATGTTAGAATAGTTATTCTGATCTGATACTTCTTTTATCTTACATGCATTCACCAGCGCCATCGCATAGCATACCTGAAAAGCGGACAGAAAATCGATACTCCGTTCCCGATAGGGCCCTGTACCTACGATGGATTACCATTCTGACGAAATACCGTGCTGATACAATACGGTTCTGATGGAATACGGTTTTGATGAAATACGGTTATGATGGATTAGCGTTCTGATAGAATACGATCATGATACATTGATATGCTGATGAAATACGGAAGCGATGAATTACGGTTCTTATGAAACACAGTTCTGATGATTTACAGTTTTGTTAAAATACGGTTATGATGTTTTACAGTACCGATACTATACACTGCTGACAAAATAATATTCCGACGGATTACAGTTCTGATAATTCACCATCATGACGATTTACCATTATGATATATTACTGAAGCGACGAAATACGGTTCTGATGAATTGCCTTTTTTATTTAATACGGTTTTGTTGATTCACCGTGCTGTCAGAATACGATTCTGATGAAATACCATTCTGATGGAATACGGTTATGATGAATTACCATTTCTATAAAGTACGGTATGATGCTTTACGTTCTTATGAAGTACATTCCTTCATTTTACAACATGATAGATTACATTATGATGTTTTGCATGCCGATGAATTACTGCTCCGTTAAATTACGGTTCTGTTGAATTACCATTTTGATCGAATATATTTTGATATAATACGGTGTTGATAGAATACGTTCTGACGAATTATATGCAGCCAAAGCTTGTCATAAAACTAATAGGAATTTTTTGTAGTATGCCTCAAAGCAATAATGAAACCTATCAAAACTTCTTCCTTCAAAGCCTTTTGCACGAGTTCAAACCTATATGCTTTGAAACGACAGCTATTACGCCAACATTGAAACTTATTGGCTAGAATTAAAACCTCATCAGTTGCAGTAAGCATTTGTTAAGATAATATAGTACGTATCGTGTTATATGATAGTCTTTTTTCAGAAATAATTATAATACAAACATGTCAAAATGGAGTGGAAACATAGGTAGTTATAAAAGAGATTAAACATGGCGGTATGATATGATAATTCCCTACTGTATATCAAATAGTCATTTTTGTGATGATTAATGAAAACGATGACGACTTTTCTGACGAAATCATACCAGATATGCTTCAAAAAAAGCAGCGCCCTAGAAATAATGTGTTTTCACCAGTTAGAATTGGATGTGCATTTCAATAACTTTTCAAAAAAGTTGACAAAACTGTATGAATGTTTGCTGAATATGGGTGAGTCGTTTGAAAAATGTGGAAATACAACATTTTCGACGGCAGTACCAATCCATCTTTTCTATTTTCCGTTTGAAATTTTCATTTCCATCAATGGCCGACATCTCTTTGTAGTAAATATAGCGCTAAATATACTTAAAACCAATGTTCTTTCTCTAATGCTTAATTAATGCCTTTAGGTAATGATAAGGCATTTTATGAGACGATTTCCTCCTGTTGAAATACTTATTGCATATTCAGATCCATTCTTATGACTATTTGCTCCTGGGTATGACAACAAAGCTTCGAAAATGATAGGATTGATTTAAGAAGGTTATAAGATAATAGTTGCGTTTTATTTGTTATATTCTGGTAGCGGTGGAGAAAACAGAATGACGTTTACAAATAAAACGAGAAAACTTCATAACCTTGCTTGAGAGAATTTACATAAGAGGTTATATTTGTATATGGAAGATCCAAATAATTCCAAAAGCGTAATACTAGATTTAAGAATCTGAAAAATTATTCAACTAATATTTGGAGCAGTGATTGTGGTGATTGAAGAAACTTCTCTGAGATCGACAGAGTTTATTTCATCTGGGAATGAGCATATGAAACCTGTCTTACTTGAAAGAATCATGAACTAGTGAAACTCACGCTGAAAATGTCTTCTAAATGTCTTTTACTTTCAAAAAGGTTCGTTTTTCGTCCATCTAATTTGGTTTTTTGACACCTGTCAACAGTCATTCCACATCATTCCTTGTAGTGAGACGGAATGGAAAGTAGCAACCGGAATCGGAAAAGTTGCAAATAAAACGACACATCAAACTGATTCCGGTGGCGGAATCGGATAAATAAAACGCAACAATAATGCCTCCATAAAACTATAAAGCTTCAAGAATATCCTGGCTAGTGTTCATTGGCAGTGTTACAAAAAGTAGAAGAACGTCATCAACATGATTACCATAACCCTACTTTTGTTATTCACAGTGTTCACTTTGTGAATTTTGTGATTGGTTCTAAGTAGGAAACCGACTAGGAAACATAATCATAAGGTGCGTTTTTTTGGTTTCCCACTGGTGGCAGTAGAATTGACAACCAATAAAACGATGTGATTCATTTTGAGAGCTGTGACATACAGCTGATCTTTTTTAGGTTATATAATAATAGCATAATTCTGGGATTTTGCTGTCCATCCATACATAATGATAATTATAATTTATAATGGATGTTGTTCGCGATTTCTTCTTATCCTCCTCAGTAGGTGCATCGGTAAGGAGGCAAAATACATTGATATTTATTGATGAAGTCGACCCCTTGATACTTGAAAGGATTTTATACTTGTAAGAGTAGTCCTTTGATGTTATCTACAGGAATAATTGACTAAATTTATGTCAATACCTTCAGATTTTCTAGCAATATCATACCAAAAATTCAAAATTATTATTAAAAAGTAGTTCCGCAAAAAATGGATTTATCAACATTCAATAGTAATTTCGTCAGAGGTCCAGGAGTGTTTGAAAGAATTCTGGGTAGAATTGCGAACAATTCGAGCATATTTTCTGAGGCGAGTTCACTTTTAGGCAATTTCTAGGTCATATTTTGAGTATCTGAAATACCGCCATTTCCAACACTCCCTCCACAATCGTCTTCCTGTCATTCCGTATGAGAAGACGGAATGAAAAGTTGGAACCAGTTTCAGGATTTCGTTCAATAAAACGACATGAAGTGTCAATCCGGTGGAAGAATATTGCCAATAAAACGCACCTATTGACAAACTACACTCAATGCAGATTGCCTGATATTGTGTTGAATGCTCCATTCTCTCAAATTCATGCTGAACTCGCTATCTGACATAATTTGTGCAAAACTGTTGTCAACTTCTTCGCTTTTCTAGTTTCCATCCAGAAGCACGATAATAAGAAGTATTTTCCATTACGTTCTGACTCGTAGATGGTACTTCATGAACATCAGATCCTAATGAATTCTAGCTATTTGGTGGTTTCAGGTGGGATGAATTGAAAGACGCAGTGTTTGGAATTGCTTGGGCTTGAGAATTCTGATTTACTGTTGCTCTTACGACTCGATTTTTGATTCTCAAGTAATTTTATTCATTTTTTTGCTTGAAGTTGTCATTTCTCTTAATTTCACACTATTTTTTTTTTTTTTCATTATATTTCAACGTGAGTCGTTTTTTGGCAAAAATATACGAACATTTATATTATGGGATTTGGGTTTAACACGGTTCTAAATAAAACTCCATAAATCCTATAGATTTTATGATTGACTTCGATGAATTCATTGTGGCTTGAAGGTTTCAATAATTACTTTCACATAGCTAGAATAATGCCATCAGGTTTCATTATTGCCTCAGTCAAATCCTAATTGGCCTAGCGTAAATTTGGTTTAAAGATTGCTTTATTACGTAGTTTCATAGGATTAGTTCAAAACCTCTCAGTCAAATTCGAGACACTAATGGAACTCAAGTGTTTTAAGAGGGTTGTTAAGAGTAAATAGTTTTGATAAAGAATTTCAATGACTCTCACAGAGCTCTCTTAAAACCGAAGTTAGCTGAATGCCAAATTGTTTTATGCGATAGTTCTATTATAGTATCTCAAAGCCTTTCAATATTGGATTATATGGACATGAAGGCCAATATGCTCTTTCCAGGGCATTCATAGAACGGTAGAACAAATTAGACCTATCCCTAATAACACAATCAATAACATCTGTAAGACGTCGTAGAAACTTCCATATGGGATGATAGGAACATGTCTGGAAAATACCTATTTTCCTTGGGACATTCTTGGGATGTTGCTGGCAACACCCTTGTCAGCATTTGCGATGTCTCATAAACATCCCATCAGAATGTTTGTGGGATGATACGGGATGTACTAGAGACATTCAGGGTACTTGCTATGGAACATGTTAAAGAATCTTCTAGGATGTTTTTCGTTTGAAGACAGTAATGGATGACACGGTACGAATTATTTTCAATCTGAAATCCTGCAAAATAAACGACCTATTTCCAGATATAAAGTAACAATCCGAATCCGGAAATATAAGGTCGGTGCGGTCCAATAACTAATGGCTCATATTTGTTGGCGCTGGGCCGACGGCTGTTAGTAACTCTTAGCAACGTAGTCGTACCGCCATCTATCGGCTGGTATATAACAAATAAATTCAGCAATAAATATGCTGGACAGATATATTTTTATTTTGTCGTTTATTACGTGGTTCATTGTTTTAATGATATTATTAAAGTATAATAGTTTTGAGAAGGCATTCCAAAATAGGCTGTAACAACCTTCTGTAGCTAACAATAAAACTGATAAAGTTATTTGAGTGTATGCATATAATTTCATTCTGAATATTCAACTGGAAACAACTACTATCCTGGCTATTCGCCACGTCGAACATGGAATTTTATCTGTTGAACATATAACAGTGTGTTACATAAAGTGAGGAATGAATTCAATATCTCGAAAAGGCAGAGCTTTTCAGCAAAATTATTAGGACACGCCAATTTTTGTTTCAAGATGCGCATCTTTTGGTGTCCTAGTCGAAATGGTGACGTCATTACTCTTCCGGAAATGTCATCATCAATTTTTTCTTGAATAACAACCTATAGTTTTGACAGTGCCATTTGAAAGAGCATATTTTTCTCCACACAGCACATCATAAGTTTTGTCATGTTACATAAGAACATTCTCGAGAAAATTAATGACATCATGATTTTATAGTAATTTATTTTACACAGTTGATTGCACAAACTAATTGATCAATTGTTCAACTGGAAGTCCTTCCCGAGCCTGGCAGTATCCAAGACGGTCAATAAATTCTCGTTGGACCTTCGTGATAGTTCGTGAAGTAATATTGTTATCCTAGTTAATCCTAGTTTTCAATTCCTCTATATTATCTGGTCTATTTTTGTACACGACATTCTTCAGATAGCCCCAAAGGTCCGGATATCTTGGGGGCCATTCAATAGCACCACGACTACCTATCCATTTATTGGCAAAGACTTGGTCAAGATACCTTCTAACATCAGCTGCGTAATGCGGCGGTGCACCATCTTGCTGGTACCAAAAGTTTTCATCTGGTATAGCAGGGTTATTTGCGTTTGGAAATAAGATCTCCAGACTGGGTATTATATAATCCTGTAGGAATTGAAGGTATCTTGGACCATTCAAGGTTTCTTCGAAATAGTGGGGTCCAATAATTCTGTTTTGTACAATCGCCGCATTAACATTTATTCTCTGAGAATGTTGTGTGTGATGTTCTGCTCTCATCCATGCAGTGATTCACACGAGACTAACGAGACGAGACTTTCATAAAGTCTCGTCTCGTCTCGCCGATGAAATATGAAGTCTTGTCTCGAGTCTCGTCTCGCAGCCTCCAGTCTCGTCTTGTCTCGCGTCTCGTACGAGAGTCTCGCAAATGTATCGCAATTTCGTCATGCATAATCTTGTTCCAGTCTAGTATATACGAGATATTTACCTTTACCTTCTTTCTAGGTATGATGTAGAAGTAGGAAGACAAAATTAAAACAAAAATAACATTATTTATTGAAAAGTAAGTACCTAATACGTACATACTTACATCATACATCTAAACAAGAAAAAAAACATTTGTTTTTCGACATCGTGCAGACTGATGTTTTCTTATAGTTAACGCAGTACGTGAGAATAATCTTTCAGAATGGGAAATTCAGAAGCATGAATTTTTCACCATTGCAATATATCTGTGTTTATATTACACCGAGGCACACAATAATATTTTTGAAGCTCCTGCATCCATACTCCCGTCAAAACAAAGTTATTCTTTATCTTAGACTATTTAGCACAGAATGACTTATTTATAGATTTTCAGGTAGTCATTCAATTTGCGATCTGTCGTTATTGCAGAATTGCCTTTATTTTCCGCCGCCATAAGAGATCATGGATTGTGTTGTTAAAGTATTTATGAATGAAATGTTTCGTCTATCTGTACTAAATAGTCTGAATTATTTCTAAATATGTTGTATTATGAATGGAATTCTCAAGTATGCAGTCGGCACGCAGAAATATTTACCTGCGAGACTCTCGCACGAGATTCGAGAAGTCTTGCACGAGACTCGAGACGAGACTAATAAAAGTCTCGTCTCGTCTTGTCCGAGTCTCGTCTCGAGTCTTGTCTCGAAAACGAGACGAGACCCTGCGAGACTCTCGAAAACGAGACTCTCGCGGGCACCACTACATCCATGTTGGATTCTTCCTTGCCCAGTACCTGCAATTCTGCCGATTCACTGTTCTTGTTAGTTTCAAGGTATCTTCTTCAGGGAATGCAATATTTCCAACTAGCAAAGGGTCGGCATTGCACAAATCCATCAACGTTTGGCAGAACTGCATCCGTCAGTCTGAATCGTCCTCGGAAATTTTTTGGGTCAGAGTCATCTTATAGGGATGCCACTTCTCCAATTTTGTTATTTTAGTTGTAGTTGTAAGTGGGATATCTAGATTTTGGCTCAGGCTTCTTAGACTTTCGTGTGGATTTTCCTACATTGTTAATGAAACACTCAATTTGACTTCCTCATTGATTTAAGGACGCCCAGCTTTACGAAGATCAACACTACTAGTGTCTCGAAACTTATTCTCAAGTTTGGTCACTGCCGATTGTGTTATGGGCCTATCCGGGTATTCAGTATTAAACAGTCCAACTTCTTCTTGTTTCGTTCGTACTCTATCACCGTATCCAATCATCTGAATTTTCATTCTCTGAGTACCAGAAAGGCACACTTTTATACTTAATTGTTTCGAATAGAAGTGAATCAATGAAATATGAACTTTCAAACTGTGGCATACATACATCAAACAAACGTCTGAATCAGCAAGGTATCACAAACAGTAACATGTTGTCTTTTTACGATAATGAAAAGGGTTATTTTTTTAGGGCTTAGCAAAAACGAACACACCAGTGGCGCGTGCTGACAGAAAACACTAGAGAGCTAGAAAGGACATTCTGAACCCTTCATTAATTAGTTTGTTCAACTTACCGAATAAAGTGAGTCGAATCAAATTCAATATATCATAAATTTTCTGGAAAATTTCCTTGTGTAACATGACAAAACATTTGATGTGCTGTGTGGAGAAAAATATGCTCTTTTAAATGGCACTGTCGAAGCTATAGGTTGCCATTTGAAAAAAAAATCGATGATGACTTTTCCGGAAGAGTATTGACGTCACCAATCCGACTGTTGGCATGTCCGAAGATTTTTCTGAAAAGCTTTCTCTTTCGAGATAATGAATTCATTCCTCAGGTACTCAAGGAGAATGCTAGAATGCAAATTCCCAACTTCGAAAGATTTTGTTTTCAAATTCTCATCGTGTGTGTCTTCGGCAGATATAAATTCAATGTTCGTATATACAGGGTGTTGCGAAATTCGACCGACCATGCTTGATAGGTGATAGCCCTCGTGATTTCATAATCACTGAGATAGGGACATATGGTCTTCAAGTGTTCAGTTCTCGAGATAAAGGGCGTTAAAATTAAGAAATTAAAATAGTTTTTTCGAAATATCTCAAGAATATACAGTGAGGGGCAATATTATGGAATAAATTCATTTTTACGAGAATAGGCAACTTTTGAGACAAATCCCGAAACACGTCGATTTTTATTTCCAAATTATGATTTTGTGGCAGATATGTCATACTAGTGACGTCATCCATCTTTGCGTGATGACGTAATCGATGATTTTTTTAAATGAGAATAGGGGTCGTGTGATAGCTCATTTAAAAGGTTATTAAATTCTCTATTCAGTGATATGAACATCAACATAATTATTTATACAGGGTGGCCAAAAAAATATTTAATTTGTAAATGAAATTAATTTTCACAAAAAGAAGTATTATAATTTATTAAATACAAAATTACATTGTACTACTGTCGGAAAACAGAAAAAAAAATTATTTGACAAATAAAAATTGCTTTTCGCTTAAATTAAATGTTCAAATTGCCACCCACCGGCCTCTTGGCAGTAATGGAACCGACGAATACATTCTTCTTGAACATTGTGGATCATTTCTGGAGGTATATTACGAATTTCCAATCTAATTCTATTTCTTAAATCTTGTAAATTCTGTGGTCTATCGATGTAAACTTTTGATTTTAAGTAACCCCATAGGAAAAAATCAAGTGGTGTAAGATCTGGAGATCTTGCGGGCCACTCTATTGTTCCTCGTCGACCAATCCATCTCCTAGGGAAACATCTGTTTAAAAAATCACGAACAGGACGTGCAAAGTGCGGAGGTGCACCGTCTTGCTGAAACCATATGTTTTCATTTGGCGAATTACGATCATTTTCATTTGGAAACATGTCTGTAAGGGCGGGTATAAGTTCATTTTGAAAAAAATCAAGATATATTTGCCCCGTAAGAGACCCATCGAAGAAAAAAGGACCTATAATTCTATCCTCGACTATCCCTGCCCACACGTTTAGTTTTTGAGGGTGCTGAGTGTGTACCGCAGTCATCCAATGGGGATTATCTTGACTCCAATATCTGCAGTTTTGCCGATTCACTGTTCCATTTAAACAGAAGGTTGCTTCATCAGAAAAAAGGATTTCACGAATGAAGCGTGGATTTTGATTACATAAATCTTGCATTACTTCACAAAACTGCATTCGGCGATCTGGATCATCCTCATTGATTTCGTGGACATTATGAATTTTATACGGATGATATTTCTCTTTTTTCAGCACACGTAAAACAGACCTTTTAGAAATGTTTGTATCAGCTGCAATTTGCCTAGAATTAATTTGAGGATTCTCTGCCACACTTAATAATACAGACAGTTTCACATCCTCATTCATTGGTGGACGACCAGCATTTGCAACATGTTTCACGTGTCCAGTTTCTCTAAATTTCTTCTCAATTTTACTAACAGTGGATTGTGTGATAGGCGTATTAGGATATTTTATGGTAAATAAATTACATACTTCTTGTTGTGTTCTGGTTCTATCTCCATATCCAACCATAATTATTAATACTTCGATTCTTTGTGTTTCAGTTAATGGGGCCATTATTTATTTATTTCATGAAATAAACTAGTCCTTATGAGAAAATGTCAAGAACTGACTTACATTTGACCCAAGCCAACTCGATTTGTAAAAACTATACTTTTTGCTATCTTTTTAGTTCTCATTATTTATTTGCCTAATATCGGAATTTATTTTTGTTTCTTCATAGTAGTAGAAAGCACACCAGTTCTAAACATTTATTTATAAACTGTTTCAAGTGTTTCAATAGTAGACAAAATCAATGAGGATGATCCAGATCGCCGATAGACCACACATTTCCAAGATTTGACAAATAGCATTACATTGGAAATTCGTAATTCAACTCCAGAAATGATCCACAATGTTCAAGAAGAATGTATTCGTCCGTTCAATTACTGCCAAGAGGCAGGTGGGTGGCAATTTGAACATTTAATTTAAGCGAAAAGCAATTTTTATTTGTCAACTAATTTGTTTTTCTGTTTTCCGACAGTAGTACAATGTAATTTTGTATTAAATAAATGATAATACTTCTTTTTGTGACAATTAATTTCATTTACAAATTAAATATTTTTTTGGCCACCCTGTATGAATAATTATGTTAATGTTCATATCACTGCATAGAGAATTGAATAACCTTTCAAATGAGCTATCACACGACCCCTATTCTCATTTAAAAAAATCATCGATTACGTCATCACGCAAAGATGGATGACGTCACTAGTATGACATATCTGCCACAAAATCATAATTTGGAAATAAAAATCGACGTGTTTCGGGATTTGTCTCAAAAGTTGCCTATTCTCGTAAAAATGAATTTATTCCATAATATTGCCCCTCACTGTATAATGCATTAAAATTCGGTATACGTTTTCATCTTTCAATGGTAAATTTTTTGACCAGAAAGACATTTCAAGAATTCTATCCAGAGGTGCGCTACAGAGGGTTGTGATAACTTTTCCTCCCATATTTTCTACGTCACTGGTGAAATTTCAATTATTTCCAATTTCTGGAATTGATTTTTCAATTATGTTGAAAAAATGCATCACCTTCAACTCAGCTAGAATGAACAGTTATCGAGATATTTGACCCGAAATAGAAGTTTGCATGGTAATTTTTCATCTGCCTCAGTAGTAGAAAATAATAAAAATTGTTATTGTCTCTTTATGCGTGGAATAACTATTTCTGTTCAGCTATAGAATGAGATCTGAATAGTATCTAATCTACTCAACACCAGAAAAATATTTGTGCAATTTTCTACTACTGAAAATTATGAAATATTACTATGCAATCTTCTATTTTGGGTCGAATATCTCGAAAACAGTTCATTTTGCATTTTCTAAAGGAAATTGAACAATGATTTCGAGGAATTGGAAATAATCGGAATTTAATCAGTGGCGTTGAAAATATGGAAGGAAAAGTTGCCACAACCCCCTGTAGGGCACCACTGGATAAAATGTCCGGAATGGCTTTCTGGTCAAAAAATGACCCATTCAAAGATGAAACCATATACCGAAGTTGAATGCATTATATTCAATTATTCTTGAGATATTGCGAAACAACTATTTTTATTTCTTAACTTTGACACCCTGTATCTCGAGAACTGAACACTTGGAGAATGTATGTCCCTATCTCAATGATTATGAAATCACGAGGGCTATCACCTGTCAAGCGTTGTCGGTCGAATTCCGCAACACCCTGTATATGTATACAGGGTGTTGCGAAATTCGACCGACAACGCTTGACAGATGATAGCTCTCGTGATTTCATAATCACTGAGATAGGGACAAACGGTCTTTAAGTGTTCAGTTCTCGAGATACAGGGCGTGAAAGTTAAGAAATAATAATAGTTATTCCACAATATCTCAAGAAAAATTGAACACAATAAATTCAAATTCGGTATATGGTTTCACCTTTCAATGGTTAATTTTTTGACCAGAAAGACATTTCGTGAATTTCATCCAGAGGTGCGCTACAGAGGGTTGTGATAACTTTTTCTCCCATATTTTCTACGCCACTGATGAAATTTCGATTATCTCCAATTTCTCGAATTGATTGTTCAATTATGTTGAAAAAATGCATCACCTTCAACTGATCTAAAATGAACAGTTATCGAGATATTCGACCAAAAATAGAAGTTTGCATATAGTAACTTTTCATCTTCCTCAGTAGTAGAAGATTACAAGAATTGTTGTTTTTTCTTTATGCGTGGAATAACTATTTCTGTTCAGCTACAGAATTACATCTGAATAGTATCTAATCTACTCAACACCAGAAAAATATTTTTGCAATTTTCTACTACTGAAAATGATGAAATATATTACTATGCAATCTTCGACTTTGGGTCGAATATCTCGAAAACTGTTCATTTCAGCTCAGTTGGAGGTGATGCATTTTTTGAACAAAATTGAACATCGAATTCGGGGAATTGGAAATAATCGAAATTTAATCAGTGGCGTAGAAAATTTGGAAGGAAAAGTTACCACAACCCCCTGTAGGGCACCACTGGATGAAATGTCCAGAATGGCTTCCTGGTCAAAAAATGACCCATTCAAAGATGAAACCATATACCGAAGTTGAATGCATTATATTCAATTCTTCTTGACATATTGCGGAATAACTATTATTATTTCTTAACTTTAACGCCCTGTATCTCGAGAACTGAACAGTTGAAGACCGTATGTCCCTATCTTAGTGATTACGAAATCACGAGGGCTATCACCTGTCAAGCGTTGTCGGTCGAATTTCGCAACACCCTGTATATGTACAGTGTGACCCACTTCTAATAGAAACACCCCTGTATCTTACGTAATCGTTGGATAAGGATCATGAAATTTCTGGATCAAGAAATATACCAAAAATGCACTCTATAACCAAGTGGGGTCATCTTCAGTGTTATACACTGCTCGCCAACAGCCATGGAACCACCCCAATTTCCGGAAAATGATATTAGGTGTCAAAATAGGTCGAAAATCACTTCAAATTCGGAATCAGGACCCCCAATTCACTATAACAATTCATAGTTTTCCTATAAAATTTTCAGTCCGTATCTCACGTATAATTATTGAGGTAGGGTTCTGAAATTTGCAGGAGGAACGGAAAGTCCGAAGATAAAGTAAATTACGTAAGATACGGGGGTGCTTCCGTAAAAAGTGCAACAAAATTTAATTTTTCAGAACTGAAAATTTTCTAGGAAAAATATGAATTGTCAGTGAATTGGGCGTCCTGATTCTTAATCTGATGTGATTTTCGACCTAATTTGACTCCTAATATCATTTTCCGGAAATTGAGGAGGTTCCATGACTGTTGGCGAGCAGTGTATAATACTGAAGATGACCTCACTTGGTCATGGAGTGCATTTTTGGTATATCTTTCGCCCCAGCAAATTTCAGGGTCCTTACTCAACAATTACATGAGATACAAGGGTGTTTCCATTAGAAGTGGGTCAAACTGTATATCCATTTTTTCATGTTCATCATTTATAGTTTCATGCATATTGGAGTTGAATTCACGTATTCGTGTTCTCGTGCTTATTCCTGCTATTCATTTTGACAGTTCAAGATATTTTTACCAATGTGCCAGCAGCGTATTTTTTTTCAATCTTGATCTTCACACTGATTCCGATTTCGATTTCATGATTCTTCAAATATTTCCTGAGTGCTAGTTCTAGGTGGAGTCACAATATCATTTGAACGGTCGAAATTTGCCATTCATAACTATTGAACCCACAGCTCATCAAGTGAAACATATAGTTGCCAGATGTTCAAGTACATCTAGAAGTAACAGAAGTTGTCTGGTTATGAACATTCATGAATCATGCTTTATTCTTCTTCACACTGTATTGGTGGCGGTAATGTTAATTTTGATATAGTTGTCAAATAAATATATTCTGAAAGTTAGTTCAGAAGTTATTCTTTCTGCCTGATGACCATCAGGTTATGTGCCCAGGCCATTTCTAATCGAAAGTATCAGTATCAATATCAAGTGAAATGACGTCGACATTCTCGCACATTGAGAAATTGAGCAAGGAAAATTTTGATACTTGGCGTATGCAGATGGAAGCAATCCTTATCAAGAATGATCATTGGTCGTATGTAAATGGAGAAACAGAAGAACCAGAAGGTCAGGAGGATAAAATAGCTTGGAAAAAGGTAAATCAAAAAGCAAAAGCTGATATAGTTTTAGCAATGCAACCGTCAGAACTTTGCATCATCAAAAATTGCACAACATCGAATGAAGTTTGGGAGAAATTGAAACAAACTTACAAGTCTCAGGGACCAGCTAGAAAGGCAACATTATTGAAGAAGTTACTTTTCACGAAAATGAAAGGAGATGACATTATGATAGATCATCTGAATACTTTTTTCAATGAAGTCGATCAAATGGGTGAAGTAGGAATCAATGTTGGAGATGACCTTCTATCCATACTCATGCTATATTCAATTCCAAATTCATATGAGAACTATCGATGCGCAATTGAAGCTAGAGATGAACTCCCCAAGCCCGAAATGTTGAAGAACAAACTCTTAGATGAATTTGATGCGAAGCGACAATCAGATAATCAGAGAATCACACAAAACGTTCTATTCGCATCCAGGTCTAAGTACAATACACATTGGAGTAGGAAAAATCGAAATCATGATCAGGACAAATATGATCAGAAGACTGAACATAATAACTATAGAAAAAGTCAGAATAAAAAGTTTTTTCATTTCAAATGCAACAATACTGTCATGAATATGGACATAAAGGTTCAGATTGCAGATATAAAACTGGGAATGAAAAACACGAAGCATCCAAAGTAGAAGGCATTCCAGAGGTGAATGAGGAAGCATTTATGATTTCAGAAAGGACAACAATGGCAGAAGCAAATTGGGTTGAGCAAACTAGTAAAAATGAATGGTGTTTAGACAGCGGCGCAACATCACATATGTGCAACGACAAATCGAGATTCACTAGTTTTAATGATTTGAAAAATCAGAAAGTTTGCTTGGCTATTGATAAAAAGACAAATATTCTTGGCAAAGGAACTGTCAAGATAGCAGTGGATAATGGACCATCAGGAATGAGGACAATGATTATGAAAAAGAATTAGTGATAGATTCCAAAGACATTGATGATACAGAGAACATATGATAACTAAGAACCCAACATCATTGAAGAGAGGAAAAGAAAGACCGAAATTACTCAGAGATGGTTCGAGAGGAAGACCTAGAAAACAATTCAATGATAGAAAGTAAAGAAGAAGCTCAAATGATATCTGAAGGAATAGATAATCCAAGTGTTGAAGAAGCTCTGAATGGGTTAAATGCTCAGGAGTGGAAAAAGGCAATGGAAGAAGAATTTCAAGCCTTGGTGAAAAGTAAAGCTTGGACATTAGTTGAGAGACCTCAGAATAGAAACATAATATAGGATGCAAGTGGGTTCTACGAACAAAATATAGAGCAGATGGAACTATAGCACGGAGGAAGTTAGTCGCGAAAGGATATGCTCAGCAGCCAGGAGTGGATTATCATGAAACGAGTTCACCAGTAACACGGCAAAGTTCCGTAAGAATTTTACTCTCTTTATCAATAGAATTGGGACTCACCCTATATCAAATGGATGTCGTTATGGCATATATCAATGGGGAACTTGACGAAGATATCTTCATGAACCAAGCTGATTCATTCATACAACCGGGTGAAGAGGATAAAGTTTATCATTTACACAAATCCTTATACGGCTTCAAACAGTCGGGAAGACAATGGTACAAGAAACTTGATCACTACCTACAGACTGTCATTGGACTAAAACCGCTAGAGAGCGATAAATGTGTCTACACAATGAAACAAAATGGTAATATTCTGATAATCGCAGTATATGTTGATGATTTGATCCTTGCAACAAACAATATCAACAGTTATACAAAACTTAAAGAAGATTTGGCGGCAGAATTCGAAATAAAAGATCTTGGATACCTACATTACTGCCTTGGTATTGAATTTAATCAGACTGATAATGCAATCATTATGTCACAATGTAAACATACTTCAGACATTTTGAAGAAGTTCAACATGATGAATTGTGAACAATTTCTACTCCAATGGACGTTAACACTAAACTAACGAAAGACATGAATCCTTCAACCAATGAAGAAAGAGAAGAAATGAAAAAGATACCCTACCGACAAGCTATCGGGTCACTATTGTACTTAGCAACTACAACACGTCCTGACATATCGTTTTCTGTAAGTGCTCTAAGTCAATTCAATAATGATCCAGGGATGGCACATTGGAATGCGCAGTGAAGAGATTGTTGAGGTATTTGAAAGGAACTCAAAGTTTCACTTTGACGTTCAGAAAATCACTGAAACCAATGCATGGATATGTTGATGCAGATTGGGGTGGAGACTTGAACGACCGACGAATGACGATCATACAGTGGCTTCGTTTTCATTTCATCAAATTGTCCGATAAGTTGGGAGGCCAGAAAGCAGAAATGTGATGTATCTCTATCGAGTACCGATGCTGAATAATGTTGCTTTGTCCGAAGCAACGAAGGAAGCTGTTTACCTTCGAACAATACTACAAGAGTTGGAATTTCCCACAAGACTGAATGAGCCAACGGTGCTTTATTGTGATAATCAGGGTGCACAAAAATTGATTCATAATCCTGTTCACCATTCTCGTACGAAGCATATAGACATTCGATACCATTATGTCAGGGAAGTTTTCAACCAACAGAAGATAGATGTTCTCTACATGCCAACGCATGACATGGTTGCGGACATTTTCACAAAATCGCTCAGCAGCCCCACCTTAACGAAACATTTAGTAACACTAGGGATCATTAGTAAATCCACGTTGAGAGGGGGTGTTGGATAAATGAAACAACGTGCAATTCATATATTTTATATGTTAAGTTAACTGAACGCAATATGATTAGTGTATGAAACACGTAAGCATTATAAATCCGCACCAACGAAGATTCAGTGTGAAACGTGGCTACATCGATGCACATCTTGTATCTCTTAGTACAGAGTACAGTTGCCAATACTAGCGAATTCCATTGGTAAAACTGACTCGCACTCAGTGCATATTCTGCATTCCATTGGTAAAACTGGTGTCGGGTTTTGAATTCAATTGGCAAGGTGATCGACCGTTGGGGGCGCTGTTTCAAAACAAGATAGCGGCAAAGAGTGTGTAGTTTGTTTACAAAATTTCTTGAGATTTGCATACATTTTCTTCTTGATATTTCATCGTGTTATTTGAGTTTATTGTTGAAGTTTTTACTGAAATCATAATATTTTTTGTTGGATCATACTGTTTCATCGTGATGTGAGGAAAATAACTGTTACCTACTGACTGAATCGTGGACCAAATAGTCTGAGCTTTCTTCAAACCAGTGCATTTCTGTGGGACAGCTTTATGGGATATCAAAAATCACAAGCATATCCACTATCATCAGAAGCTGATATATTCACCATCATACCTCTATAACTCCACTCTTCAAGCAAAAGGATCCTACAGACCACAAATGGTGATACCAGGAGTGAAGTTTTTCAACAGTGAACAGCCTTCTGTGCACATATTGAAAACCATCCCTAAACAATGTGTTAACCTATTGGACTATTTTGTGCTAAATATTATAGTCATCAGAATCATGTGCAATTGATCCATACAATAGAAATCAGCAGCAAGCAGCTCTAATGAGTCTAAACCAAGAAATAATTCAACACCAAAGGCATCCTGACATTACTGTGGATTTAATAGTAGATACAACTATCAATGGCCTATCTCTAGGCCTATCCTCAACAATATCACTTCCAGGCTTTGAGGATTGTTTACAGTGCAACTCCCATACTGCATATATTATGGTGCTCCACTGCAATAACAGCAAATTGTCATGATCCTATGTGCCATGTGTGTGAATTGTATCCATATAACAGACTTTTCATAATGTGAATATTCCTAATATACTTAGAGTTGAGGTAGGTGGCATCCTAGACTGAGTTTTCTTCTTGGAATTCATTTAATATCTTGTAAAACTAGTTTTTTTACCATATTGATGAAATCATTGAATAATCTGGAATTCCACCACATAAAACATTGATCAAATGACCTAGGTTTCAGTTAATGTATTTACACAGTACCTATATTATCATAAATTTTGTGATTGGATATCATTTTGTAATCCTAAAATCTTATCAATCTGTATAGTTCATTATGGTTTGTATATTTTGGAACTGAATTAATATTAATCTTTGAAAATGAAAGTATATTGACATAACATGTGTTTTCCTGTACTTATGCCACTCCAAAGAAGTCCAGAAAGAAGTACCTACAAATAGATGGATCTTCCAGTATACTCCTTCCCTCAGTGCTCATGTATACTGTTTTTCCCTGAATTATTTTACAAGATACCTTCATAAAAATTAACAATTATAAATGAATTTGAAATCCAGGACTTTCATTTATATAGAAATAAATTAACAATGAGCAAAAGTAAGTATCTACCTGGTAGGTACCTATTTTAAAAGGAATCAGTAAAGATTATAAAGTGAAACTTTGAAATTGCATTAAAAAAGAATGAGGTGTTGATTGAGGTAGTTGTGGAATTGAAATATGAAATTTGAAAACCTACAATAAAACATTACAAAACAGAAAAAAAGTAGAACTTTCACTTATGAATAAATACAGTTTAATAATAACATACAAGCAGTAAAATTTTGAATACATTTTTCCAAGATACAATTTGAAATGTCATGGATATGTTCAAGTACCCAAATAATCAGTGATATCTGGATATCTCCTTAAAAACTTGAATTCAACTTCAAGGAATCTGGGTTTTGGTTTCAATTTGTGTAACTATTTGCACTCAATTGTAAGATACCCTGGATGGCAACTCCTACCCTGCTGAAAAATTGAAGAAATGTTAGTACCTACTATAAACAATAAACCATATCTATTAGCTATTACACCATCTAAATATTCAAATAGAAATAGATTGTGTCACTTCAATGTATGTTCAAAGATTCAATTCAAGCTATGAAGTAAGCTACCTACAATGACTTGCCTGTACCAGGGTTATTATATATCTATAAAATATGCTACCGTTTTTGCTCATATGAATGTATTTGGGAGCTGTATTTTAACTTAATCATTTCGGAAGTACATGCAATCTGCATTGGCTATTTTACTACAAAATAGGAATTTATGGCGGCCTAGGCAGGATGTCATGAACAAGATTTTTATATGAGTCAAGCATTACAAATAAAGCCATAAATTACCCACCTGCACATGTTCATAATGTCTTTTTTCTTGCCCAGCTTTGTGTATTGCAGTTCAAATGTCAAAGGCATTGAATTTGCTTCTTTATTTTTCTTATAAAAATATTTGAAAGAAAAACAACCATACTTATTTTTCCAAGTCCTGGAGACATTTCCCCATAATCAAAATAGGTAGGAACTGTTGATCATTTCAATCATGTTCTCTCTCAGATATGCACTGCAAATAAGAGTTATTCATCAGTAATTAATAAACAATGAATCACAAATTTACCTGATTGTTATCATTATTGGACCAATGAATTGAAGAAAGGTAGGAAGTTTTTGTTGGAGCTGCATACATCCAGTTTTCAAACTCATATTGGATTCTCAACGTTTATCCATTTTTCCCATTCAACTGAACTGATTTCTCATTATCAGAAAAGACTTCTTGTTCTTGAGTGCAGGAAATTTATATTAGAGGACATATTATAGGTCCTACATTTATCCATTGGAACCTTCTACTAGTTACAGCAACCAAACACAGTTGATTTCGCGTATTATCAGAGATTTGTTGATACTGATTTATAAAATAATATAGAATTGATTAGGCAATTGATATAAAGTTCATGTCTTGTACTCAAGAGACGCAAGAAGAGAAAATTAAAGTAATTTGTTGAATGGTATTCATAAAATATGAAACCCACTGAACACAATAGCAAACATGACCTTGAATTACTTCCTAAACTGGTTCAAATTTGCCCACCAGGTGCCGTATCGGAATCGTCACCTTGCCAATTGGAAACCTGGTTCACATAGTTCAGAACTCAGTACAACAATTCTCGCACATAGGTCGTGCGTATAGGGCTATAGTCCAGTAGTCAGGGCTCGTGAGTGATTCTTGCCCTGCAAAAGGTCCGGTAGTTTTGATTTTTTCCAAAATGGCGTCGAAAATTGTTGAATTTCGCATTATCTCCGCACTGTTATGTCCTAGCATGAAATTACCCATTACCAATCTTATAGAAAACTGAAATACCTACAAGTTTTATCTGAAACATTTTTTTGTACGATCCATTGTAGGGTAGCTGTAACGCTTCGAAATGATACGGTTTGCTGAAATATACGTATAGGTTATCACTTTCCAGTAAAATTGATTGATTTTCCACTGCTTCATCCGTTCTAGAATTGATACCTGAGATGATAACTGATGATGAACCTATAAAGGTTCGAAACATGTCCTAACATCGTCCATATTTTTATTAAATAATTGTGGTTAGTGGAGATGGCTGGGAGTTTTACTACTACTTCAAATATATGAAGAATATTTCATGAAAAAATCTGAAATGATTGTAATGTGCTGTGATTCTCTTACCAATAGTGATGAGTTCATAGAAATTTACTGAACTCAACCAAGCTTCATTTCATCGTTACTTGAGAGTTCAAGGATAAGTCTCACTTATACGTTCAGAGAATCTTATTTAACTTAACGGTAACCTGCTTCAGTGGATTAAATCATACATAAGTAATAGATCCCAGGTTGTCAAAATCAACAATATTTCATCATCACCAGTCAGGGTCACCTCGGGAGTTCCGCAAGGGTCTCATTTGGGTCCCCTACTCTTCAATCTTTTTATACATGACATTGGTTCATGCTTTGAAAACACATCATTCTATATATGCTGATGATCTTAAAATTTTCAAGTCAATATCTACCTTGACAGATAGCCAACTACTTCAACGTGATATAAATAACACAGAATTACTGTGTTACCAATTACTTATCCTTGAATGTAAAAAAATGTCATTACATCAGATTTTCCCGACTGCCTAACGAAATCAATTTTCTTTATAATATTGACAACAAGTCATTATCCAAAGTAGAAGTCCTGAAAGACCTAGGTGTGATAATCGATTCAAAACTCACTTTTGAGGCACATATTGAGAAAATAGTGAAAAAAGCTCTCAGAAACCTGGGATTTATTTCAAGAATAACTAAATCATTTAAAAATCCAAAGTCGTTGTTAATATTATACAACTCTCGTGTTAGGAGCCACCTCGAGTTCGCATCTATAGTATGGAACCCCTACTATTATAAATACATTGAACGAGTAGAGAGAGTTCAAATGAAGTTTATGAATATACTGTTTTTCAAGTTCAAGAGACCTCAAATTCACTTATCATACGAGAGTCGCTTACAACATTTCAATCTCAGCAAACTTTCCTCTCGGAGAATTGTAAGCTACGTTATATTTCTTTTCAAAATTCTCAGCAACAGAGTAGACAGTAGTTACATAGTCAACAGACTCTCGTTCAATGTACTCACACACGTTACCCGCTCACATAATTTGTTCTACCTACCAAATCATAAGACGAACTATGCAAGAAGTTCACCTCTATACATGGTACAAGATTTATATAACTCATATTTCAGCCATATCGATCTGTTCAATAGCACTTTACATAGAGTCAGGAAAGAATCTGGACAAGTTTTCGATTTGAATTGATTCATGACGGTATCCAAATTTTCAGTCCAATACTTTTTTGGTACTTTTTTGTTTTTTGATTTTTGTATTTTTGTTTATTTTTGGTGATTATTTTTAGGATATTATTTTAGTTTCTCTATATCAACTTACAAAGTGTACACTCTATCAAATCAGATGTGTAACCCTATAATTGGAGTTTCATTACTCTGTTGGGTAACCTATGTAAATTAAATAAAATAAAAAAAAAAAAAAAAAAAAAATAAAACTCATATTCTCATACATAGATTTGCTGAATCAGATGAGTCAGTTTTGTAGCTCAAGAACACATATTTTCAAGAAGAAAAGTTCTTGTGAACATATATTATATGCATGGGAGCTTCGTTTCCGATATAGGTAAATGAGGTTGAAGTTTTAGATTTTTTCGGTGTTTTTCAACTTTTCTCCTACAATTTTGAAAATGATGAGATGAAATCTGATAAACCTATTACGCTTGAGGAACTACATATCCAAGGCTATTGGACGTTTTCGCACTGAGAAAACTCGGCCAAGTAAATTGTTTTATTGAAAAAAAAGTCGATTGTGACAAGATCATTTTCACCAACGGTAGGAAAATATGGTATTTGCAGTAGGCAAAACTATATTTCTGGAACGAAGTTTCTGCTGTAAGTGATCAGAACACTTGTTGGTATCAACCAAGTCGATATGTACTCAGAGTTCGCTAATTCTAAGTGAACACTAAACTAGTGCTAGGGTTAACGAATACTCACTATTATTAAATTATTTTTCTGACATAAGATCACTTGCTCTGAGCGAACTCATCAATAAAGACAATCTATCAAGTCGATTGTTGCAGGTGACAGCTCACTTGTAGTTATAGATCTCTTTTCCGTTCGGACATCTCCGATATTATTCGAGTACCCACGCCCAACGCGATCACTGTTCAGTGTCCACGAGTCCACGGCGTCATTTCGATCTTAGCATTCGTGAAGTTAGTATACTTGCGTTCCCGCTAGTAACATTGAAATTCCAAGTCATGCAAGTGCCCTTTCGAACAACCACTATATCATATTAGTATGAGAATTCTCTGTTTGTGTGCCGTGCTCTGAGCTTTGGGGTGTTTATTTATTGATCTGTTCTCTTGAAGGAGATGATGAAATACAAAACTCTTCTGGAACAGTACATAATTGTTTCTACATATATACAGGATTTTTTTCCACTTCCAATGATACTCGAAGTGGAAGGAAGTGACGTTTAAAAAGTATGAAAGTTGATTCATCTTCAATGCTGGAAGGAAAAAGATAGTGAACCAGAGTGCAGTGCAGTGAGTGAGAGTACCGTTTTTCTCGGTGCATGATGCTGATATACGCGGTATCTAGTATCTCAATATTTGTCGTCAGCCTTACCTTTTTTGTATTTTCTGGATTCATCATACCTATATGATAAAATGTTTTGAATGCATGTGTTTTTGTCTTATTACCAAGGTTTTATCATTTTTCAGAGAACAATGGAGGTATTTTTTCATACTAGCTAATGACAAGTGAATAAGTCACTATTGACAAGTAAATAAGTCACTGATGACTAGTAGATAAGTCACTAATGACATGTAATTAGGCCACTAATGACTAGTGAACAAGTCACTAATGGAAAGTGAATGAGTTACTAATGACAATTGAATAGGTCACTGATGACAAGTGATGTGTTCACTAACATCACTCTGAAATTCAATGAAACAGATCAATAGTGGTAGGTGTACATTCTCAGGAACACAAATATTCTTGTGGTTATTAACTTGTTTCCTTGTCCCATATAGTATACAAGTTTTTACTTGCCACTGTTGAATATTCACTTAGGGTTAGTGATTTTTTTTCTCCGTGTGATCATCTACAAAGTGATACTGTTTTGGAGGTTGTACCCAATTTAAACCTCATAAGTATATTTTATTTAGAATCCTCTTGAACTTTTCTGCATGCTGCCACTGTTTTCAATGAGACATTGATTCAGATGTTCTTTCTTATTTGGATACGTTTTGCTCTCCTATATGTTTTTCGAAAACTGCATGGATTTAGAGATGAATGCTACAAAAAACTGACTCATCCTGTTTATAGTCGTTATAGTAGATGCCGACGCGTTAATTGTCAAAACTAGGATTTCCATGTCTCCAGAGTAGGATGCTAATGATAAGGATATACAAAAATACGAATTATTTATTTCCACTGACTGAAATATTACATATTGATTGTTTACCAAAGAACTACTGCAGGTATTGAAATGGGTTATCTTTCAATAAACTTCAAATTTGTTGTCATGAAATGTTTGAAGCATTTAATTAGAGTAATAAATAATACGAGGTAAAGGTTAGTGATTGTACAGTTTGATGGCTGTGATTTGAGGACCATTCTTCACTTGGGTTAATGAGTGAGTGCGGTATGGTGGAACATAAATTGTATCTCAATGTTACAATAATATAGGAGTCGGCGAATACATAGATTTACTTATTCTTCTGAACGGATTAAGACCAGTTCATGATAACGTTCACCTGTAGAAACCAAAAAGGAAATCGAGAGAAGAATTATCGTATTTGGTACACACATTTAGCTATCCAAAAGTTGCAGAAAACTTTGTTGCCTTGTATATTTTCATAACATTCTGCCAAGTTCATGATATGGAGATGGAAAAACCCAGGTATATATAACAAAGTAAGGAATTTCAGAAACCATAGAACGAATTTCTCTTTCTTGATATTTAATTTTTTTTGTACAAATAATTGTTATAGTGAGATGTCGAGAGGTATTTTCATTGCAAATGAAAGCTCTTTATGCTCATGAAGATAAATCATGTTTGGATCTATATGAGGTAGATATTGCATAACAATGAGAGATCAACACGATGGTCATACTTGAATTTCGCGGGTAATGGAACTCATATATAACAGTGCGTTTTCGTATTTTATATCTAATTGCACCATTTCGAAACGTTACAGCTCCCTTACTATGAGTCGTACAAAAAAATGTTTCAGCTTAAACTTGTAGGAAATTCAGTCTTCTATAAGATTGATGTCGAGTATTTTTGTGCTAGTACCCACCAGTGAGGAGATAATGCAAAAATCAACAATTCTAGTTGCCAACTTCCAAGATGGTGGTTCGCCCGGGCGGCCGCTAAGGTCGCAAATTTGGGGTTTTATAAGAACCCCATGCCCAGCTGATTCACAGGACAAGTGGGCGCACAATAGGCCCGACTGAAGAGGCCTAAGTGCAGGGGTCTACGCACCCGCCCACCTGTGCAGAGAAGAAGAAGAAGAAGAAGAAGAAGAAAGAGAAGGACCCCGAACTCTTACACATATCCAAAAATCAAAACTACCGGACCTTTTGCAGGGCAAAATCTCCTGGCTACTGGACTACTTCGCGAGACCAAGACTTAATAAATCTTTCCAAGACCAAGACCTGACTTTCGAGACCAAGACCAAAACCAAGGCTCTCTCCCAAGAGTCTTGGTTTTGAAAGGAAAATAATGAACCTAAATCTACTCAATATTAAAAAAAAAGTGATGGAAAATGTGATGGCATTTTATTTCAGTTATTTATTTGTCATATGATTGGTTTTTAATTTTTGTTCACTCAGAATCCGAAATACATTAAAAAAATTGGTATTGCAGTTCCAAAGTTGCGGTGAAACGGGGTTCTCAGGGGGTTTGAAGAAAAAAGACCGGTTCTGTTTGAGGTATCCACACCAGGTTTAATTCGTAGGTGCGATAGAAACAGCGAAATTCAAAAATAGTACCTGTCAACTTATTCGAGTTAGGCAACCAACCACGCATTTGGGTGTGCCAAGGGTTGCCTATGCCTGGCAGATGATAAATGATATTTATAATATGAACAGAAAAGGACAAGAGATCGACGACCGAGATGCCCTAACAGCTGATTGACTCGACAGGTGCGACGACCTTCTGCAATAAAAAATGCGAATCGGTAAAAAACAATGAATTAGGGAAATCGCAAAATATACCTGGTGGACACGTAAACCATAATTATACGGTGGCTGACAATGTTGTTTTGCTACAAAGATTACAACAAATAGGTGTATGTTGTAAGGTCACAGTGGTCCATACCCCCTCCTATTGTAGATATAAACAAAAATATACAAAAGTTATTTGGTTTGAATTTGAAATTTTTTGAAATATTTTGATAATGCGATGTGTCAGTTATTCCGACCCTTTTGAACCTTTCTTCTGACCTGTCAAGCGTCGGCCTGTTTGCCGTTTGGGTCTTATTCAATGTTTATTTAAGGTTTCTTACAAATTATATTCTTATGGTAAAAGGAGACATTTATTTCGCTTACTTTATACGCACAAATTGATAATTTTAAAGACTGAGAAATACCTATTATATGCATATAAACTGTTGGATATTCGAATTGAATAATTCGAATTTCTAGACGCATTTTGATCCAAGACGAAGACTATCAAGACCAAGACCAAGACTGAGCTAGTCTCGTCTTGGTCTTGAAACGTGAAGACTAATACCAAGACCAAGACTACATTTATTTTCCGAGACCAAGACCAAGACTGATCATTCTTGGTCCTGGTCTTGGTCTCGCGAAGCACTAGTTGTGCGAAGTCAGTGCAGTTTTCAAAATGGCGGAAACATTGAATATGAATAGTTTGAAAGCCAAATTGATAGTGGAGATCTGATAATTAACATTGAATAGTGATGAAAAATTGTATAATATTATTTCGTAATCCATTGGAAATGGATCAGTTCATATTTTGAAGGGAACTAACGTAGTGCGGGTGCGAAACTGGTGCGAAACCAGTGCACCACCAGGTTTACGAATGGAATTCGCTTTGAGTGACTAACGGATATTTACCTAATGTTTGATCAAATAGCACGTGGTTTTAGGTTTCTCCATATTGGATGTTCATAATATACAATTATGCATATCATGCCATTCTTTCTAGGTACCAATATATTTCGAATGATTTAATATACCTACTCGCGTACAACAATTTCCAAATAACTCAACCGCAATTATTTGTGACCTATGAAAAATGTACTAATGGCCGACTTGGCAAGTTTTAATGAGGTTGACGTAGCAATATCAACAACTGACGTCATCAAGATCGATATCGAATAGCGGGATAGCGTATATATACCTAGGGCCTGTTCGAATCAAGCCGTAATTTTCCACAGTTTTGAACAGCGGATTGGGTAATAATAATTAGCAACAGAAAAACGAGAACAGTCACCAAACCCAAAAGATTTCGGAAACTGAAGATGCTAACATGAATAGCGAAATTCGTGTAGAGGCATTTAGCTTGGTTGGTTTGGTTATGTTCATTTTAGTAAAATAATCGGAATGACAATGTCATTGGTGCAAAAAAGTCAGCCACTAAAAATGAGCCCCAAATTTGAAAGTAAGCTCTTCCCCCGAACCGAGCACCTGATGATTTTGTAGATTTGTTCCTCAAATCTTTAGTTGGTTCATCAATAACAAGGCTGTGGTGAAAATTCACACTTTGACTTTTATTTGAAATTTCATCATGGAAAAAGAAAAATGGTTGAAATCAATCAAAACCAGTCAGACGTACTCGACACCCAGTCAGCACAACTCTTTACCAAAACCTGTTCGTCCATAGAACGGAAAAGCTTCGGGATTCTTTGCCAAAGGAAGTATTTCCGAGAACTCATAATCTCCAAACTCACCCTATACTACCAATACTCCCTATAGGTACGCACGACGTTTTTCGAACCTTACAGAGATTCCCTTTCGTGCGCTCCAAGTTATTGAAAAAAAATCAGGTGTCATATTATTATATCCTAACCATGAAAAATAGTATTCGATCAACAAAACTGTCTTTGGATTCGACAAATTTCGTTCATTAATAACAGATGATTTCTCTAAACTGTCCCATATTAACATTGAATCTCAAAACTAAGGAAAACTAGAGGAACAATTTTATTCATATATGTTCCTCTTTGTCAAATAGGAATTTATTACTGACCAATGACCATCGATTCTATTTTCCTATTAGGCTCTGTGATAGACCAATTTTGGAACGTAGTTTTTAACAATAAATATTAGTGTTAGAATTTCCGACCCCAGAAATATGGGAAGGAATGTTCAGAAACGTTCAGATTGTCTTGTTTTTGGAACTATCAGACATTATGTCATCTGGCTACACTTATATTTCTCAACATTTTTCTGCATACGTGAAAATTATTCGTTAATCTATCATGCATAATTGAGAAAAACAATACTCACAGCTTCAAGAAATACATATCCAAAGATCCACAATATAGCACCACTAAATGAAAATAACATCGTCGTTATTATCGGAATTGTACTGGAAACCACAGATACATCATCATCCGGTGGCAAGATATCACTGCTAATATCAACGTATTAACCAAATATCATTTCCTAAGAGAATTGCTTATTCATTGTACAGGGTAAACCCGTATATTATATTATATTATATTATATTATACTATATCCCAAGTAGCACACTCATATTGGGCCGATATTGGACCAATATAGATGAAAAATTGGCGCAATATCGAGAAATCAAGTAGGCACAATATTGGATCCAAACATTCAACATGCTATTGTGGATCGATATTGATTCGATGTTTCATAAAAAGATTGTTAAATCATTCAACAAAATATCTGAAATAATATTGATTTATGATCATCCTACAATATTGATTTGTTGATATGAAAAAAACAATGAAGTGCGTTGATTGAGAATCATTCATCATCTCTATATATGTAACTGATGGCTCATCGATATTGACCACCAATATAGTAGGTTGAAGATGAGCAATATTCTTGGCATCACCACGTAGTGATATATTATAAATATTGACACCAAATATAGATCAATAATGAGAAATAATCTTGTTATTGCATTCATGACTGATGTTGAGACTAATTGAAAAAAAAAAAAAAATATCGACACATATTCGAAAGAATGCTTCAAATTATATCAGTATCTTATATTCATACTATATAGTAACTCAGACATTGGGTAGGAATATGGACGGGTTATTTATTAACAATATCTCAAACATATCGCCAAGAAATATATATTCCGTATGAAATATCGGTATGCTTAGGTATTGATGGATGATATTCATGTTTCTATCAATCAAACGTTGATACAATATCTATCCATAATATTAACAGGAGATTCAAAACAAATATATACACATATTGAACAGTATGCTTGGAACAGAATCAATATAAAATATTCATAGAATATAGTAATGCGAATATTGGTTGAGAATATGTGGTGATCATTGAAAATTGATATTCAAGATATATTTAAAGAATATATAAATATTATATCCAACATCAATATGCTGGGATGATAGATGATCATATATGGAATAATGTCGTATTCGAAAGTTTATGGAACAATGATATTCCAATGTGGGGAGTGAATTGAAAAAAAATATTGACAAATATCAAAAATAAAGCTCAGAGCTTTATCGAAAACTTATATATAGACAATATAGTTGAATAGATATTGTGATATATCTACAAAAACATATATCTTTCATATTGAACATCAGTATAATGTGATATTGATGGATCCCATTGAATAATGTCATAACTGGAAGTTGATACGAGATAGATAATGAATGAAAGTAGTATAGTGATTACAAATATTGACACATATTTAAAATAATGTCGGAAATTATATCGATGGCCAATATTATTACATATATGTATGTGGATATTGGCGAATAATATCTAGTAGCTATTGAGAAAGAAGTCTACAGAAATATCTACAAGCAATATCTATAACATATTGAACAGCGCCTTTTCAGGATATTGATAAATCATATTGATCATTCTCACACTTTGAAGTTGATACAACATTCATTTTCAATGCGCGAAAAATGTCGAAGTGAAATATACCTATATATTCAAAATATTGCCCTAAATTATATCTAAGGTAGATATTCACACAATATCATCATCCAGATATTGAATGAGGATATAGAGTAGTTATCCAGGAACAATCTCCACAATATATCTTCAAAAAATTGTTATTTTATATTGAACATTCACGATGATACGATATTAATGAATCATCACGATCAATCTCTCATTTATAAGTTGATACACCTTCGATTCTGAATGTAACGGATACATTGAAAACAAATATTGACACATATTCAAAATGATGCCAGAAACCATATCTATGGCATATATTCTTACAATATATATATACATATATGTAGATATTATCAGAAAATATCTTGTAGCATTTGAAAACGAATTTTCCAGAAACATCTACAAACAATATCTGCAACATATTGAACAGCACTTCACAAGAATATCGATGAATAATATTGATAGGGCATTATTACATTATATTGATTATTTTCACACTTCAAAGTTGATACAATATTTATTTCCAGTATTGGTAAAACGTTGAAGGGAAATTTACATTTATACAGTCTGTCCAAGATAAGGTTGAACAGCATGGGGATCTCGAAAACGGTAAGAGATACGAAATCGGTTGAATGGGGAAAAAGTTGCGCATTCGGAGGCTCATATCAAGAGCCTTCGAAAATTTTGAAAATTATTTTTAGTTTTTGAGTTATATCGAAACAAGTGAATTTTTGGAATTTCTATTTTATTTTTTTTCTCCGTTATTATTAGAGATACAGCAAAACTGAGAATACTTTTTAATAGCAACTTTTGATGACGATCAACGTGGTGATACCGATTTTTTTATGCGACGTTTCGTATTCGTGGAACCATCATCAACTTTTGTTTTTTGAATACGGTCCTGATAATTTCTTCACAGATTCTAAAAGGTTTTTTTATTCTAAATTCAACCATGTATTATACAAGGTGGTTCATTCGTGTTTCGACCTATTTCCATCCATCATCAATGTTTTTTCGAAACTCCAAAGGAAAAATGCCATCAGTTCCACTTATTTTGAAGGAAAATTGGTCAACACATTAATACCTCATCAACTGGTTTCAATCAACAACCCATTTCATTTTGCGGAAACAAAAATTCCATCCATACAAATTCAGAATATGTCAAGCGCTAAAACCAGGAGATGACGAAAGGCGCAAGACATCCTGTGAGTGGTATACCAGGAAATGTTAAAATTTTGCAGATTTCTTTCGAACAATCATCTGGACTGATGAAAGCATGGTCACTAATCATGGTAGCTTCGATAGAAAAAATACACATTATTGTTCACGAGAAAATGAACATTTATACATTACAGCGAGACACCAACACCGTTTCGGCTTTAATATGTGGGTTGCAATATTTGGTACACGAATTATTGTTCCTTCTATTTACCATGAAACACAGACTTCCGAACGTTATAGAAATTCGCTTGAGAATCATCTTGAGGAAGCTCTGGATGATTTACCGATTGCGGAAGTTCAGAACTCTGTTGGTTTCAACAAGATGGCGCTCCAGTACATAATTCCAGAGAAGTCCGTGCGTTTTTATCCCTTGGCCGGCGCGGTCGCCTGATTTAACACAGCTGGATTTTTCCTTAGGGGATATATCGAACTTTGTACACGCAAATAACTTTGAGGATGAAGAAGAACTAAGGGACAGTGTCTTCGAAGCATTCAATAGAATAACCCCAGAAATGCTGAGCAATGTCTTAGAAACAACTGTGAGAAGAGGATATCTTTGTTCAGAAAATAATGGTTATCATTTGCTGCATTGATCGAATGATGTAGTGAAATATTTTTTATTCACTTTTCAGTATTGAATAACTAATCCATCAAGTTTGACACTAAATGATAAGAAATAAGTGGAACTGATGGCTTTTTTTCTTTTGGAAGTTCGAAAAAACATTGATGATGGATAGAAATAGGTCGAAACACATTCGAATCACCTTGTATAGTACATTGTTGAATTCAGAATAAAAAAACCTTTCAGAATCTGTGAAAAAATTATCAGGACCGTATTTAAAAAACAAAAGTTGATGATGGTTCCACGAATACGAACCGTCGCATAAAAAATCGGTATCACCACGTTAAACCTCATCAAAAGTTGCAATGAAAAAGTATTTTCAGTTTTTCTGTATCTCTGATAATAACGGAGAAAAAAAATAAAATAGAAATTCCAAAAATTCACTTTTTTCGATATAACTCAAAAACTGAAAATAATTTTCAAAATTTTCGAAGGCTCTTGAATGCCCCCGAATGCGCAACTTTTTCCCCATTTAAGCGACTTCGTATCTCCTACCGTTTCCGAGATCCCCATGCTGTTCAACCTTATCTTGGACAGACTGTATACACAATATCGTCAGAAATTATATCGAATGCTCATATCCATACAATATAAGTATTTAGATATTGAATGAGGATAAAGAGATCTATCTGCACAATATGTCTACAAAAAATCTATTCCATATTGACCATCACGATGATCAGATATTGAAGAATTATATCGACCAATCGCTCATTCATATGTTGATTCATTTTCGAATCTGAATGTTAGGGATATATCTAGAATGAATATTGCAACATATTCGAAATGGAGTCTGAAATCATATCCATTGCTAATATCCGTTTAATATCAAAAGACAATTTGAGTTGAAATTGGGTGACAGTATGGAGTTTTTTATCACTTGGAGCGCACGAAGTATATCTTCCTAATAGTTTCACGAGATATATTTATTTCATATTAAACATCACTAAGCATAGTCATTGATGACACATATTCATTAATCTTCAACTGGAATATTGTCACAACGTTGACTTTTAATATCAGCATCAGACTAGAGATAATTATCGGCACATACAGGGTGGCCCACGGTCGATGGTACCTTAGACGTATACGGAAAACGGTACATTGGATTATCCTGAAAATTCGGTTACTATAATAAGCGTTTGTGATCTAACGATTCAAAATATTTCCAGAGATGCAGCGTTGCCACCTTTACCAAAGAGTAGCATCATCTTTGTTATCTCAAATGGAACACCCTGTATTTCATTGCGTTTTTAAATTCTTCCCGGAGAGCTGATTTCATCAATGTATCACACTGTTCAAAATCGAGATTTTTCAATTTCAGGAATTTTTTGTGTCGAAACTATTCATTATCGATCAAAACGGATCACATGTCCCTATCTCAACTTTTGATTCAATATCTACTGACATTTAATTGGAACAGATACAGGGTGATCAAAATTCTGAATCTTGGACCATCCTGCATTTTTTCCAATTAAATGTCGGTAGATAGTTGTTCAAAAGTTGAAATAGGGACATGTAAGCCGTTTTGACCAATGATGAATAGTTTCGACACAAAAAAATCCTAAAGTTGAAAAATCTCGATTTTGAACACCCTATATCTCTGTAATAATTCCCGCTAGACCCCAAGTGTGATACATTGATGAAATCAGCTTTTCGAGAAGAATCTAAAAACGCAATAAAATACAGGGTGTTCTATTTGAAGTAACAAAGATGATGCTACTTTTTGGTAAAAGTGGCAACGCTGCTTCGCTGAAAATAATTTGAATCGTTAGATCACAAACGCTTATTGAAGTAACCAAATTTTCAAGATAATCCGATGTACCGTTTTCCATAATACGTCTAAGGTACCATCGACCGTGGGCCACCCTGTATACAGAATAATATCGATCAATCATACACATACCATTCAGCTATACAAAGAGATTATGATATTGAATCACCATCGAAATTCAATCTTCTCAGTATACCTATATCTTAAGAAGATATTCATTCCATGTTGAACATCACTATGCTGGGAATATTGATAGATCATATGGATCACTCTCGCATTTGAATAATGAAATGATATTGATGTTCAATATTGCGAATTTGTTTGGAAATTGATATTGAAGTTCAACCAGAATAATCCTCAAAATTTATATCGATGGTTTATATTCATATAGATATCGAGTGAGAATATGGTATTGGCAATTGAGATTCAAACTCCTTAATACATATACATACATATAATATTTGTTTCATATTGAACATCACTAAGCTGGCATATTATTTGATCAAATTGATTAATGTCTCATTTAACCGTTTATACAACAATGATTTTCAGTGTTGTGAATATATTGAAAAGATATGTTGACATTTTGTATCGAGGAGGATGCCTGAAATTATATCGAAAGCTTATATACATATACAATATAATTATGTAGATATTGAGTTAGAAATGGATATTTCCAGAAGTCTACGAAATAAGACTGATTTCACATTGAATGCTACAATGTATACTGGAAAGTTTATGAGATAATATTCGATATTGAACCTATCTAAAAACGGCAATATCTCGAAATGGGAAACACTTTGTATGATAGTATATACAGTGGAATATATTCAATATCAACTTTTCAGATATACGTCGGTTTGTATAATGAAATAAAAAAATAATATCTCAAATTCTTATAAAGAGAAATATTCAAAAATTTATTTTCTTCCCATTCATTATGTCATTCTGAAGGCCTGGACTTCCTTCCCCCATCTCTATCTGCTGCTTGCGCCAAGCAAGAACGAACATGCCTTAGGATGTCGTTCTCGCAGGCAGTAGGAATCACTACTCTTGTAGCGTCTAAAAATGTCGTATTTACTATAAGCTGAGTGATTCAACTCTTTTTTTGTGAAAATTGTAGTGAAGGGCAATGAATTTCCATTATTTTATATAGGTATTATGTTTGGTTGGCCGGTTCCCGTGTTACCCTATACATATTCAAGAATGAAAAATTTTGAAATAATCCCCTCTTCGAATTAGTTTTGTCACGTTTTTAAATCAGATTTTATATACAGGGTGTTTCATTGGGGAAGGAGAATAATTCAACTGTGGATAGGGGTCACTGGGGTGATTTAAAAAAACCCATGGTTAATGGATCTTCGACTTCTTATAACCGAGATACAGGATGTTTCATCAATTTTGTCCATATCTTCATTGTCTCATAACTTTCCAACCAACCTGTATATATTTTCAAAAATTTTTACACTTGCTCAATCTACCCTGTGGAATTGATTGAGGCAACAACAAAAGATAAAATCCAGGTCCAACTTCACTTAAGATTCACAAATTCTTTCTGCCAGAAAATAACACCCTATACATTCGAATTTCTCTTTTTTGATGACGGACCTGCAACTAAGTCTGGAACAAAGAACGATATGAAATACTCCTTCTAAATGTAATACTCACGTATACTGAATAGGAAGTAATAAAATTAATAAATCTCGTCTGATTCCAATTTTGTACCCCAAAATGAGCAAAAATAATATTTTGAGCACATAATATGAATAGTTAAAATCGTCTGTGCACGAATGAAAAGCACATCGTTGAATAGAAATCTCGATGTTCTTTTCAGATATGGCAAAAAAAATGAGAAATTCGAATGTATAGGGTGTTGTTTTCTGGCAGAAAGAATTTGTGAATTTTAAGTGAAGCCGGACCTGGATTTCATCTTTTGTTGTTGCCTCAATCAATTCCACAGGGTAGATTGAGCAAGTGTACCAATTTTTAAAAATATATACAGGTTGGTTGGAAAGTTATGAGACAATGAAGATATGGACAAAATTGATGAAACATCCTGTATCTCGGTTATAAGAAGACGAAGACCCATCAACCATGGGTTTTATGAAATCACCTCAGTGACCCCTATCCATAGTTGAATTATTTACCTTCCCCAATGAAACACCCTGTATAGAACTTGACGATCGAGCTCAAAAGCACTATTGCTCCACCCTGGATCTGTTCCAATTAAATACCAGTAAATAGTAAATCGATTGTTAAATCATAGATTAACGGGGGAGTCATTAATCTATGGTTAAATTAAGGACATGTAAGCCGTTTCGAACAATAATGAATAGTTTCGACACAAAAAAATCGAGAAATTGATAAATCTAGATTTTGAACACCCTATACCTCTGTAATCATTTTCGCTGGACCTCAAGTGTTATGCATTTCTAAAACCAGCCTCCCACGGAAAATCTATGAATGCGAAAATATACAGGGTGTCCTATTCAAAAAAACACATAATCGGCCGATATATCTTGGAATGCTAACACCCTATAGATTTGAAAATAATTTTAGGTGACAGTTATCATGGAACATTATAATTTATAATTATTGTATTTGAATTTTTTCTATACTGAGTGTTTCCTAACTTGGGGCGATCAATGAAATGGATGATGGAGACGGAAAAACAAAACGAAAAAAATCATTTTGGAAGAAATTGAGCTTCAAAGTTTGCCTGAAACTCTTGTAAATCATTGATAAAAGGTTAATAGCCCAATTCAAGCGTTAATTTGCTTTCTGCGAGATCACAAGCACCGGAAGTACCAATGACTTTTGCAATATTGCCGGACGTTCAAAAATAGTTGAAAGATGAAGTATGGTGTGAGCGCACATTTTTTGACAAAATTTCAGAACAAATTTTTTCTGTCTCATAAAACACCGCATTCCATTTATCGCCCCAACTTCGGAAACACCCTGTATATCTGACGTTTGGCTAATATCGAAGAAGAACATACTATCGCTTCACCCTGTTTAGGTAAGTACATATTATCCCATTTTCTATGATAGAATGATTTGATTAGAGCTGCAAAATATGAATTCTACAGAGGGGAAGTAGAAAAAAATGGAAACTGCCCAAAAAATATGTGGCGTTGTTTGAAGAACATTGAAAGTAAAAACAATAATGTTGGAATAAAAGAAATCAAATATGGGAATGATATAATACAGGATAAGAAATATATAGCTGAACACTTTAATGAATTTTTTACAAGTATTGGTTCTAAATTAGCAAAAAAAATTAAAAAGGGCAAGAAAATTAACACCACCAGAAATATGCATTCGATTTATATGTATCCAGCTGAGGAAAAAGAAGTGATGAAATTTTTAAAGGAGCTAAAATCGAATAAGGCTCCTGGCTTAGACAAGATTGGATGCAACACTCTTGAGAATTGCGCTGATCACATTGTGAAGCCGCTTACTCATTTGATAAATATGTCTTTAGAGAGTGGTATATTACCAGAATGTCTCAAAACAGCCGTTATCAAACCGCTTCACAAGTCTGGGGATAGGCGTGAAGTTTCAAATTATAGACCCATATCACTTCTCTCAAATATTTCGAAAATTCTAGAAAAAATAATCAAAGCCAGAATATCAGGATTCATAAGAAAGTATAACTTGATATCAGAGAGGCAGTATGGGTTTATGGAAGGAAGATCAACACAGGATGCTATAGCAGATTTAATTAAAAAAATTTACAATTCGTTAGATTCGAGAAAACAGGCAATATGTCTGTTCGTTGATCTTGCTAAAGCATTTGACACTGTTAGCCACCCAGACTTGTTGGAAACTCTCGAAAGCATTGGATTCAGAGAAGTTCCCTATCGACTGATGGAAAGCTATTTGGATAATCGAAATCAGTGTGTAATTATAGATAATGAAGTGAGCAGCAATAGAGTTGTCAATTTTGGTGTCCCTCAAGGAACAGTTCTTGGTCCTATTTTATTCATTGTTTATATAAATTCACTGTTCAACTTGCCCATTCCTGCTGAAATAACAAGTTTCGCTGACGACACTGCCTTCTTTTTTGAGGACAGCAATTGGGAAAACTTAAAACAAAAGGTAACATCTGCATTTCCCATCATCATTGAATATTTCAATAGTAAGTTACTCACAATAAATTTAAAAAAAACTGTGTTCGTGCCGTTTAGTAGCTACGAAACAAGTCTCCCAGATTATTCCGCTATCAATATCCCAATTGATGATGATGAGATACAAATAGCGTCATCTAAAACAATCAAATATCTAGGCATCACGATTGATAGTAACCTGAAATGGAATGTACATATAAGCAACATTACAAAAAAACTCAGATACCTAGTTAGTAAGTTCAAATACTTGAAAAATATTCTTGATCTTAGACACTTGAAAATAATTTACTATGCATTGGTGCAAACACACCTATCGTATGGTATCATTGCTTGGGGAGGGGTCACTAATCATTACTTAAATGATTTAGAAACACTTCAAAAATGGATCATGAAAATTATGTTGAATAAATCATACACTTACCCAAGCAACGATCTGTACAATGAGATCGGAATAATGGACATTCGGCAAATATTTGCGTTAATACTGATAGTGCATCTGCGCAAACGTATGACAGAAGCAAAATCAATTGATCATACATATAATACAAGGTATCGAATCAATTCTATTAATATACCAAGAATGATGAAAACAATCGGACAACGCTCTCACACCTACCTTGCACCTAGGTTATATGGTGTCATACGTAGTCATTACAAACTATTCAACTCCCTGTCACTCTTTAAACATAAAATATAATCATGGATACTAAGTATTCCTAGGATAGAAATACATAGGTTAATTGATATAAAAAACCACTGATGATTTTAACAATTAGAAAAAAAAAATTCCTCGATTTGTTTTGTTTTATTATTTATTATGCATATTTGTTTTTTTTTTTTCATTATGCGAGATTTCTATAAACATTTGTTAATATGTAATAAGATCGAATATTATGGTACCATTTGCTATAATGGATATTAGAATAGTTTTAATATAAATGTTCTATACCCACGTACAGGCTCAGCCTTTGTGGGTTCGTATTATTTATTTACCTTATTGTTGATGTGATTATTTACATGAAGTTTTCTCGTTTTTTTTTTGTTGATTCAATGTATACATAATGCTATTTTGTGAATAAATTTATTATTATTATTATTATTATAGATATCTCAGTTGTATTTGGATATACAGCGTTGCGGTTTTCACAATACTGTACTATTTTAAAAAACCTGAGTCCAACTATACATGAACATACTAATGTCTCATTTGAAAAGAATTCATGTTGGCTCCATTTTCTGAACAATAATCATTTATGGACGTCAAATAAATACGCCAGTGTATTCCACGTAAGAAAAGCAGAACTGTGAGAATTCTGTTTGCGGCCAGTGGCCGATCAAGGAAGCGGTAAAGGGAGAGATTATCCCTTGAGCCTCGTTGAAGATTGATATAAGAGAAGTGTATAGAAATCGGCCAGTGCTGTAACTTCTGAATCAATCGTGATAGGATTTCGAAATTTCGTGGGTAGCAACTAGGTATACCAAATTAATCATTTATTGATAAAATCACTTCCGTTTCAACCGGAATCAACCTCAACTTTTTATGTTTGAATAGGAAACCCTGTATATTCTTTTAAATTCATCTTGGATTTCCTGTATATACGTAAAAAATTTGTATCAAAGTTGGGCCAACAGGGCCAACATAAATAATTTAGTAATGTGAAAACCCCAACTCTCTATCTCCAAAGACAACTGAGAAAATCATCGATAATGTCACACATTGTATACCTACCCCGAGATCTAGGTACCTATATTGAAGTTTCATCATCGAACAATACTCATATGTTTCAAAAATCGCATTACCGTTATTAATAAAGCATCTGTACTTAGGTAGGTATGTAGGTACAATATTTTGCCAAATCTAGGAATCCTATATTATACCATCATTATTCCCCAATATTGTACCAATAACTTCTCAACAATATTGTTTCGATATCGTGCTGGAATGAGACAACTGAGAAAATCATCGATAATGGAACACATTGTATATACCTACCCCGAGATCAAGGTACCTATCGAAGTTTCATCATCTAACAATACTCATTATGTTTCGAAAATCGCATTATCGTTATCAATAAAGCATCTTCAATACTTAGGTATGTAGGTACAATATTTTGCCAAATCTAGGGATCCTATATTATTCCATCATTATTTCTCAATATTGTACCAATAACTTCTTAACAATATTGTTTCGATATCGTGCTGAAATGAGTAGGTACACATTGTGTGTGCTGCTGGATAACTTATGGCGAACAAAAAAGTATCTACGATTTTACTTAGGTACATGGACTTTAGTACTCGAATAATATCAATAGGTTAACTTATACTTGTTACATAGTAAGTAGGTAAAAACATTTTTCTGACTGAACTACCAAACTGCACGAGGGCATCGAGGGGTCGAAAAATTTTTTGGATTTTGCAGCATCAGCACATGGTATGGCAAGGAAGAACATAATCAAAATTGTATCAAAGTTGAACTAGTATCAATAATTGGGATAAGTAAATTTACCTTATTATTTTTTGCACCACTGTTATAATATACCACTCGCGATCCACGCCACACGCTTGAAGACTCTATGAGACAACTGAAAGAACTGAGCTAGTGAGTGTCGAGCAAAGATAGTCACTCTATGACCTGAGGTATTTGCCCGACAGTGTTGTCGGGTGTACTAGTAGACACGTTATACTAGAAACATACATTTCTTGTTCAGACAAGAATATCAGAATAATGTGAAAAAACTGGAATGCCTACCTAGGTGTATCTTGAATTGGAATTCCACAATAAATAAAATCATTTGTTTGATGTAATATTTGTGCACAAGTTCAGAATCCCCAAGTGATATGGAGAAAGCAACACAAAATGCACTATTTTATTATTCATCCATTCATAACTCCGTTTCATTTCATAACTTGTGTTGAAATGAACATTTCATCACCAATTATGTATTATTCCACTTTGCGCATTTGTTTATACAGTGTGTTCCACTTACCATGCTCACGATGGGTATCTTTTTAACGGTGAGAGATACGAGGTCGGTTAAATTACACCAAATGTGGAGTTTGTCGAGGCCAACTATAATGTGAAAAAATATTTTGATAAAATCTATTCGTTTTTGTTTTATACGCAAAAAACAAATTTTGATCATTTTCATGTCTCCTCCGTAACTTCTTTATTCATGAAAATATTCAGATAGGAATTTCACATTCTCATGGGAGTTTTTCGAAGTGAATTCGAAAAAAATATGATTACTCTTCTAGAATTTGAGATATCAGCACCAACTTTAGTTGTTCAAATGAAGCTCATAGCTCACTATGACTTAGTTACAAATAACTTTTTTTCCTCTTACAGATGACATGTCGCAGTTATAGTTTTGTGTTGATAACAACGGAGTTATCGTCATTTATACAAAAACATAAACTTATTTGGAAGCCGCCATCTTGAATTTATAAATTTTAACAAAAATATCATGATCGTCGACCTCAAAAACCCCCATTTACCAATTTTGAATGGAATGGGACCAAATCTTGTCCGCCATCTTGGAGCAGCCATTTTTTTAGAATTATTTCCATTTCCATTTACTAATCAATGCATATTGTTACATACAAACAAAGCGTATGGTCAAATTTAGACGTTCGTTCAGAACTACGCAAAAAATAATCGTATCGAACCCAGATAGCACACACTCGCCTAAGGTCATCCTCAATGTGTCGCCAAACGCCTGGAGAGGACGTTCTATTCTCTACAACCTAAGAACATCATCTGGCGTAAATTTAGCGCTGTAATTGGCCTAAATGAGTTCTTTCAGTGACAGCCTGAGGATGTAAAGAATTTCGTGCCTACGGACGTCTTCAGATGACATTCCATGAAATAACGTGTCATCGAAGACAAAAGGAAGAAAAAGAAGAACTAGAATTGAGGTTATGTCTCATGACTCATGATAGTCATGATTTGTACAAGATACATCATAATATATTAATGATTATATCAAATTTATTAGAGTATTCATTGAATACCTTCATCAAATTTCTATTTCACAAAATGATTGCGAGAAGAACTTATTGCACAGAATTAAAAGATAACAATAACAAAAGGATGATAATCTCTGTTGATGACGACATTCCTCTCAGGTAGCAAGAAACAATGGTGAGAGAATACTAACTAGAATCATTGATAGTACCGGACATGAAATATTGATACATTCATAATTATACATTATTTATTGTTTCAGGAGGTTATTGAGAACACAAACTTGATGATATCATCATAGCAAACATGTTTTATTCCAAGATAGCTTTGCTTCTTCGGAATCTATAAAATATTGTATGGAAGCTTGAACTTTCAGTATGAATTCAATAAAGGTAGGTACCTGAATCAAATCATTGATATAGTAGGTACTGGACATGAAATGTTAATAGGTTAATTATTTGTTTCAGATGAAGTTATTGAGAACACAAGATTGATGATGTCATCAGAGCAGAGATGCTTCATTCCAAGATATTTTGGCTTCTTCGAAATCTATGTGAGATTGCCTATGCATGTTTGCACTTCCAGTATATTCAATAAAGGTAGGTACCTAAATCAAATCATTGATATAGTAGGGACTGGAACATGAAATATTATTAGGTACATTATTTGTTTCAGGAGGTTATTGATAACACAAAATGATGATATCATCAGAGCAGAGATATTTTATTCCAAGATATTTTGGCTTCTTTGGAAATTATGAAAGATTGTACATATGCAGACTTGAACTTTCAGTAGATTCAATAATGGTTGGTACCTATAACTACATAAATCATATCATTGATAGTAAGTACTGGACATGAAATATTAATACATTGTTTGTTTCAGAAGGTTATGCAAAACACAAACCTGATGATATTTTCATTCCAAGATAGTTTTGCTTCTTCAGAATCTATAAAATATTGCATGAAGGCTTCAACTTCCAGTTGATTACTCTGCATCAGGAATGTCCAGAGTTCAGAAATCAAAAACAACATGGAGAAATATAACTATCAATAGGCAATAACTCCTAGTAGTGCTCAACAAGAAGCTGAAATACATTTCTTTGGAAAGGAAATTGAAATTTTTCAGAATAAGTTATAAATAATAGAATGTAAGTTTTTCATTTGGTTTTTCATTTGAACCTATTATAAATAGAGGGAAATTTTGCAAATATCATGAGATCCATATTATTTTGAAGAAATTATCATTTGCATAATACAGTGTGAGTCAATAGTGTGTTATCCTTGTATATTAGCCAAACCATCAGATAAATAGAGAAAATTCAAGTACAACAGTAATAGTGTTTCATGAGAACTTTCACATTAAATTGTTTTCATATATATCTGTAGGGTGTTCGAATTCCAAGATATATTGACTGATGATTGTTTTTTTCCAAATGGGACACCCTGTATACTATTGCATTTTCAGGTTCTTCCTGAAGAGCTGATTCCATCAATGTATCACACTTGGGGTCTAGCGGGAATGATTACAGAGATATAGGGTGTTCAAAAACAAGATTTTTCAATTTCAGGATTTTTTTTGTGGAAACTATTCAATATTGGTCAAAACGGCTCACATATCCTTATAAACTTTCGATTTACTATCTACTGACATTCAATCGGAACAAATAGAGGGTGGGTTAACATTCAGAATACTCTGATCAGCTTATTGTATCTGTTCCAAATAAATATCAGTAGATAGCTAATCAAAAGTTATGACAGGAACATGTGAGCCGTTTCGACCATTAATGAATAGTTTCGACACAAAAAATCCTACATTTGAAAAATCTCAATTGTCAACACCCTATATCTCTGTAATAATTCCCACTAGACACCAAGTGTGATGCATTGATGGAATTAACTCTCCAGGGAAAACTCAAAAATGCAATAATATACAAGGTGTTCCATTGGAAAACACCAATCATCAACCGATATCTTGGAATTCGAACACCCTATAGATATGAAAACAACTTTAGGTGATTGTTCTTATGAAACCCTATTACTGTTGTACTTGAATTTTCATTTTATATATCTGACGGTTTGGCTAATATCGGAGGAGAACACACTATAGTGACTCATTCTGTATACGAATAACTCGACGAATAATATTCTCCCATAAATCTTGAACCTCCTTGAAACATCATCAAAAACCGCCTCAAGTTGTTACCATGATGTCCTGAGGTTGTCTCAAAAGATTTTATAGGGATGTTCTGAGACGTTATTAGAATGTAGAGAATGGTAACAGGAGGACGTCTTGAGAATGTCCTCAGGCTCGCTCTCGACGTCCTGAGGACATGATTGTGAACGCCTCAGAAGGGCCTCAAAAGGAATTTGTGCTATCTGGGAATACAATTCGAACTTTGAAATCTTCAAGATTATGCATCTTAAACTTTCTGCACAATTAAAAATAATCGTGTCCGTTCAACATAATAATCCTTTCGCATCGTGATCGGATTTTTTCAACTGTTAAACTGAAACTCTTCGTAATTATATGCAACAAAAGTTATCGATGTTCAGCCCTAATCTTTTGAAGTACTTATAGTATTATAGTATTACTACTGAAAATACTAGATTTAGTGACAAAACCAAGATGGCAACAGTGGTGACTAGTCTTGTCGTTCACGGTAACACTCGAACGTGCGCGAGAAAGCTCTAATATTGAGAATTCATCATTGAATTGATATTAGGTGTTTGATATGGTACACATATATGAAATCTAGAAGGTGACTTCACTATATTGAACCTGATGTTTGCTAGCAATATTGAACTAATCTTCATTTCTCAATATTGCTCCATTATCATCATGTTGATAGTATCTAGAGATTACGCCTCAATATTATATCAATATAACTGACTGAACTCAAGATGGATAATATCGCTTGCACATTGTGATGACAACATCGAATTGATATTGGGATCTGATTATGGTACAAATATATGGAATCAGGAAGTTGGTTCCACAATATTAAACACTATGATTATTTGCAATATGGAATTCATATTCATTTATAAAGATTGCTCTATTATCATCTTGATGATAGTTTCAAAAGAGATCACAGCACAATATTGTATACATAAAGTTGACTGGAATAGGTAAGCATTAGAAATATTGCTCTGATATTGAGATTGTATCATTGAATTTACACTGAGTTTTTGATGTGGTACACATTAATGGAATCAAGAAGTTGAACTCACGATATTGAACCTAATGATTATTTGCAATATAGAATTATCTTCATTTCTCAATATTATCCCTTTATCATCCTGTTGATAGTATCAAGTGATTACACCTCAATATTATATCAATATAACTGACTGAACTCAAGATGGATAATATTGCTTGCACATTGTGATGACAACATCGAAATAGTATTGGGATCTGATTATGGTACAAATATATAGAATCAGGAAGTTGGATTCACAATATTGAATACAATGATTATTTGCAATATGATGATCATATTCATTTAACAATATTGCTCTTTCATCATCTTGATGATAGTTGCAAGAGATTAGAACACAATATTGTATATATAAAGTTTACTGAAATATGCATAGGTAATATTGCTCTAATATTGAGATTTCATCATTGAATTGACCTTGGGTTTTTGATATGGTTAACATGAATGGAAACAAAAAGTAAACCTCACGATATTGATCCTAATAGTTATTTCCAATATCGAATTATCTTCATTCCTATTTATGGATGATATTATTGCTTGCACATTGTGATCACAGCATCGAATGAATATTGGGATCTGGTCATGGTACAAATATATGGAATCAGGAAGTCGGTTTCACAATATTGAACATAATGATATTTCGCAATATCTAAATCATCTGCATTTCTCAATATTGCTGCAACCTCATCCTGATGAAATCCACTAGAACAATATCGCTGGGATATTGGGATTTGATCATTGAATCCATATAGAGTTTGTGATATGGTACACATATATGGAATAAATTGATCGACCTCACGATATCCAACGTGATGATTCTCTGCAATATCGAGGTCATCTCCATTTCCCAATATTGCTTCATTATCAAACAGATGATGGTGTCATAAGAATACAACTCTTTATTGTATACATATGATTTACCAATATCCACACAAACAATATTGGTGGAATATTGGGATGTCATCATTGAATAGCAGTTTTGTATTCGATATGGAATACATATATGAAATCAAGAAGTCCACGTGACGATATTGAACCTGATGTTTTATTGCAATATCCTCCAAGATACATTCTATCGATATAGGTTACATATCCAGTTGTAATATCAACTGATATCAGGCAATCAATATATCTATCATGAAGATTTATCAATATCGAGACATAAATCATCAGGATATAGGAGGAATATAGATTTCATCACATATGTCATTATGAATATCGATACAATGTAGGATTCTCAAGATCCTGAAAAATGTAAGCCTATCAACATTGTATTCATATTGATCCGTCTAGCTCATTTATTCAATATCGTTACAATATCATCCGACCGATTTACGATATTCAAATATTGGGCCAATGCAGAGCCGATTTGCAGGCGATATTCTGTGCTACTGGGATACAACAGCTTCTACAAAATCCAAACTATTGAATATAAAGACAAATTGAAAGTTTTAACTTGTACATACTCATACAGGGTGTCGCAAATGCGAAGGGTATCGTTGGGGTGTCGGTAAACATAACAAATACAAAGTCGGTTCAATCAGAGCACAGTTGCGCAATTTGATGCTGATCAAAATGCCACCTCAAAAAATTTTAAATTCCGAATACTTCCAAGAATATTTAAAAAAACTGAATATTCGCGATTTAATTTTTATTTTCTTCTGACTTGATTTGATAAGGTATGAAAAAATGAGTTACATATCATCATCACCACTTTCTTCGCTTTACCAAACAATATTGATAGATTTGTGATCCAACGTTAATTCGTCTTCGAAGGGAAATGATCAACTTTCGTTTTTTAAATGATCGAAAAATTGTTTCTTGACCCTAAGAAAATCTAATTTCGATTTTAAATTCGACAATATATTGCACATCAGAATCATCCAACGTTTCGAGCATAAAAATCATCATCAGTGATATTTGATGATGGTAACGAGGAGACAAAACGTCTGATCAAAAACCGTTCAAAAAAACCAAGTTGATGATGGCTCCTCGAAGACGAAACGTCGGATCACAAATCTGATAATATCATTGGATAGAGCAGAAAGAGTGGCAACGACAAAATTGAACTTATTTTGTTGTTCCACTTCAAATAACGTCAGAAAAGAATGAAGACGAAATCGCGGATATACCGTTTTGTCAAATATATTCGGGAGAATTCAGGATTTCCAAACTTTCGAGGCAGCATTCTGTTCAGCATCAAATTATGCACCTTTGCCCTAATTGAACCTACTTCGTATCTGTTAAGGTTACCGAGATCCCATTGGTTCCCCTCGAATCTGTACGAGTCGGGCGTTTCGCCATTCTGCTGGAGAATAGCTAGAATCCATCTTAGCACAAAAAAAAAGAAAGAAGAACCTGTCCAACAACTTTAGGCCTATCGTTCTGTTATTTCCAAAGTGATGAAGAAAGCCGTCAACATTGAGCATATCAAAAATCTGAAAAACTGTGGAATCATCAATGATACACAACATGGCTTGTACCATCAACAGGAGATTCACTAACCTACGTTACCCATATATGGCAACCTTCATCAAAGTAAATAGTAGTTTAAAAAACTAAAGAAGCACCCTTTTATAGATAGCCAAACTGAAGAGATGTAGAAATAAAATAATAAAAGTGTGTGTGTTGGTTGTTGTGATTGTTTAAACTACTATATTCATTTCAAATTTTTCAGTTGAGCTAACTACAAAAGCGTGTCTTTTAGTGTTCTCATATTCTGTGTACCTACTTAATTTTGACGAGGGAATATTTCATCATCTCGACAACCCCCAGATACTGATTTTTAATAGAATCGCATCATGATTACAAGACCCGTCTGCCATAGTGTATCCGCCATATTGAATTCTCCAATTTTGACTAAACATTCTAATCTCCGACTCCGAAAACCACTAGATGCCGATTTTGAAAAGAATCGGATCATATACCCAGATAGCACACACTCGCCTAAGGTCATCCTCAATGTGTCGCCAAACGCCTGGAGAGGACGTTCTATTTTCTACAACCTAAGAATATCATCAGGCGTAAATTTAGCGCTGTAATTGTCCTAAATGAGTTCTTTCAGTGACAGCCTGAGGATGTGAAGAATTTCGTGCCTACGGACGTCTTCAGATGACATTTCATGAAATAACGTGTCATCGAAGACAAAAGGAAGAAAAAGAAGAACTAGAATTGAGGTTATGTCTCATGATGTCATGATTTGTTCAAGATACATCATAATATTAATGATTATATCAAAATTATTAGAGTATTCATTGAATACCTCCATCATGCATTCATCAAATTTCTATTTCACAAAATGATTGCGAGAAGAACTTATTGCACAGAATTAAAAGATAACAATAACAAAAGGATGATAATCTCTGTTGATGACATTTTTCTCAGGTAGCAAGAAACAAAGGTGAGTAAATACTAAATAGAATCATTGATAGTACCGGACATGAAATATTGATACATTCATATACCTACATTATTTATTGTTTCAGGAGGTTATTGAGAACACAAACTTGATATCATCATAGCAAACATGTTTTATTCCAAGATATCTTTGCTTCTTCAGAATCTATAAAATATTGTATGGAAGCTTGAACATTTAGTATGAATTCAATAAAGGTAGGTACCTGAATCAAATCATTGATATAGTAAGTACTGGACATGAAATGTTAATAGGTTAATTATTTGTTTCAGATGAAGTTATTGAGAACACAAGATTGATGATGTCATCAGAGCAAAGATGTTTCATTCCAAGATATTTTGGCTTCTTCGAAATCTATGTGAGAATGTATGCATGTTTGCACTTTCAGTATATTCAATAAAGGTAGGTACCTAAATCAAATCATTGATATAGTAGGTATTGGAACATGAAATATTAATAGGTACATTATTTGTTTCAGGAGGTTATTGATAACACAAAATGATGATATCATCAGAGCAGAGATATTTTATTCCAAGATATTTTGGCTTCTTCGGAAATTATGAAAGATTGTACATAATGCAGACTTGAACTTTCAGTAGATTCAATAATGGTTAATACCTTACTACATAAATCATATCATTGATAGTAAGTACTGGACATGAAATATTAATACATTGTTTGTTTCAGATAGTTTTGCTTCTTCATAATCTATAAAATATTGCATGAAGGCTTCAACTTCCAGTTATTGATTCTGCATCAGGAATGTCCAGAGTTCAGAAATCAAAAACAACATGGAGAAATATAACTACCAATAGGCAATAACTACTAGTAGTGCTCAACAAGAAGCTGAAATACATTTCTTCAAGAAGGAAATTGAAATTTTTCAGAATAAGTTATAAATAATAGAATGTAAGTTTTTCATTTGGTTTTTCATTTGAACCTATTATAAAAATAGAGGGAAATTTTGCAAATATCATGAGATCCATATTATTTTGAAGAAATTATTATTTGCATAATACAAGGTGAGTCAATAGTGTGTTATCCTTGTATATTAGCCAAACCATCAGATAAATAGAGAAAATTCGAGTACAACAGTAATAGGGTTTCATGAGAACTTTCACATTAAATTGTTTTCATATCTGTATAGGGTGTTTGAATTCCAAGATATATTGACTGATGATTGTTTTTTTTTTCAAATGGGTCACGCTGTATACTATTGCATTTTTAGGTTCTCCCTGAAGAGCTGATTTCATCAATGTATCACACTTGGGGTCTAGCGGGAATGATTACAGAGATATAGGGTGTTCAAAAACAAGATTTTTCAATTTTAGGATTTTTTTTTCTGGAAACTATTCAATATTGGTCAAAACGGCTCACATTTCCTTATGAACTTTTGATTTACTATCTAATGACATTCAATCGGAACAAATAGAGGGTGGTTCAACATTCAGTATACTGATCAGCTTATTGTATCTGTTCCAAATAAATATCAGTAGATAGCTAATCAAAAAATAAGACAGGGACATGTGAGCCGTTTTGACCATTAATGAATAGTTTCGACACAAAAAATCCTACATTTGAAGAATCTCGATTGTCAACACCCTATATCTCTGTAATAATTCCCACTAGACACCATCAAGTGTGATGCATTGATGAAATCAACTCTTCAGGGAAAACTCAAAAATGTAATAATATACAAGGTGTTCCATTGAAAAAAACCAATCATCAACCGATATCTTGGAATTCGAACACCCTATAGATATGAAAACAACTTTAGGTGATTGTTCTTATGAAACCCTATTACTGTTGTACTTGAATTTTCATTTTATATATCTGACGGTTTGGCTAATATCGGAGGAGAACACACTAGTGACTCATTCTGTATACGAATAATATTCTCCCATAAATCTTGAACCTCCTTGAAACATCATCAAAAACCGCCTCAAGTTGTTACTATGATGTCCTGAGGTTGTCTCAAAAGATTTTATAGGGATGTTCTGAGACGTTATTAGTATGTAGAGAATGGTAACAGGAGGATGTCTTGAGAATGTCCTCTGGCTCGCTCTCGACGTCCTGAGGACATTATTGTGAACGCCTCAGAAGGGCCTCAAAAGGAATTTGTGCTATCTGGGTAATTACAAAACTCGTCCACCATATTGAATCCGCCATCTCGAATTTTTCAATTTCGACAAAGAATCATGATCTCTCACCCCAAAAACCCCCAAAAATGAATCATGAGGAGAGTCAGATCATAATTACATAAATTGTCCGCCATATTGGATCCGCCATCTTGTATTTTGAAATTTTGACAAAAGAATCATAATCTCCGATCCCGAAAACCGCCAGATAACAATTGTGAATATAGAATCGGTCCATAATTAAAAAAACTCTTCCGTCGTTATTGAATCTGCCAGTTTTCCATAAGATTCGAATAATAATTACAAAAATCGGTTGCCATATTGGATCCGCTATCTTGAATTCACCAATTCTGACGAAAGAATCATAATCTTTGACCTCGAAAACCCCCATATACCAGTTTTGAATATACAGTGTGTCCATTTAGTGCGTAATCCTTCGATATCTCGGAATCCATTATCACAAGAGAAAAAATGTTGCGAACAAATTTCTTATACTATTTCTAATACCCACAATTGTCCATACTCCCCCGCGTTGAACGATTGTAGCGTTCAAAATAACAACGGCACATCTAATAACGTTAGCAGTAGCTTTAGTCACTGGTTTGCAGCGGCAGCGGACACACTTTCGATACTGCTCTCTTCAACTTCCCGTGTGGCGTTTTAATAGTCACCACTCTAACAACTCTAATAGCACACAACGTCCTAGGGACGTCCCAATTTGGTACAATTCAGGTCCGAATGTTCCGGACCAAAAATAAGTGTCCTTGGGACGTCTCATTCCGTACATCTCATGCAATGTCCGAGTATGGACGTCCACGAAATGTCCCAGCTGGTACATCATTTCAAATGTCCTAGAAATAGCATCCCTTAGATGTCCCACGTGGTTTATATTATAGAATGTCCATGCGAGGACGTCCTTGGTATGTTCCTGATGGGATATGATTTCAAACGTTCCTTTAGGGACATCCATCGGATGTCCCGAGTAGTACATATTCTGGCTTGACTTCATATCTCATATAATGCGCCTTCTAGACAACCATGAAATGTCTCTGATAGGATATTCCTCCAAATATCTCTGCACAGACGCCCTTAATATTTCCAGGATCGTATGAAAATCTAAATGTCCCTTAGGGACATCCTCCGGATGTCCCAATTGGTACATGAACTGTACTTATCTAATGTCCTAGAAATAACGTCCTATGGACGTCCCAGTCGGTACTTTCAATATGTTGTCCCTGCGAGGACGTTAACTTACACCTCGCCGACGAATGATTGTTCGCAGGCTATAAATACTCCCTATCAATGTCCTTCACGTAAGTCCATTGGACATCCTTGGGAAACTTTTTCAGGATCTATTGGAGACCTTCTACGGACCATCAACTCAACTGGATGTCCTCATCAGTGATGCAAAATCTGGTCCTAGAGGGACTCAGAAAAATTTAAATTCAAGAATAATTCGTACGTCCCTGGGACATCCTATGGACATCCAATTGATATCCCTCAGCGTTGCTGAAAGGTTGTCCTCGATAGTTGTCCCAGAGACGTCCCTCAAGGACGTCCCTAATTGGTCCTCAAGTGGGACATTTGTGCATCCCACAGACGTCCAATGGACGTCCACGGTACCAAATTCGAACGTCCTATGGACGTCCTGAATGTCCCGACAGGACGTCCTAAGGATATCCATGGGACATAATTGTTTTATTAGGGAATGTTGTCCCCTCCGGGACAGTGTGTCCATTTAGTGCGTAATTCTTCGATATCTCGAAATCCATTATCACAAGAGAAAAAATTTTGCAAACAAATTTCTTCCGATATTTAAGGTTTCCATTTCAAAAATATTCTCAACAATACTGGGTGTTCCATAGAAGCGAGACGATTCAGACACGAGTTTTTTGAATAGAACACCCAGTATTTTTCATTCAAAATTCATTCCGCTGAAGTTTAGCTCTACAACGCTGTGATAAAAATTGAATTTGGTTGCGGCGTTGTCAAGTTATAATTGATAAACCCATTTTTAATACTATTGAAGGGTCATGTTGAATTGAGAATGGTATATTCATTCATTAAGATTTCGAAAATATTTTTGGCATACAGTAGTAGCAAGATCTCACGAACATCAATCCAGTAATTTTGCGAGATAATCCTTTACAGGGTGCTAAAATTCACATTCTGAATATTGTAAGATTCAGACGACGTTCATTAGAATTTTTCAAATGTAACACCCTGTATTCTCAATCACAAATTCATTTCCACATCATTCGCCTTTCCATGGCGGAAAAAAAATCAAAATCGATTGCGGCGTTTTCAATGTTTTGAGTTTATGTTTATCACTATCTCAGGGCTACGTATAAGGCATGGTTCCTTCATTTGATTTGAGTGTGGAAATATTGCTTGCCACATGACATTCGAGGTTTTTCATAGATCATTCAGGTATATTTGCGATATGTGCATTATCCAAATTTGAAATATTCCGTAATTTTGTTACTTATGATTTAAATAATATGTACCTATGTGAAACAAACAAACATGCCAAAAGCAACGCCTGTCTTTGAAACAATTCCTACAATACAAACAATGGAGATTTGGATTGCGAGAATAAGGACAATTTTTTTTAAATTTGGGACACTTTCATTGTCGTTATTCCCACAATCCAAATCTCCATTCAACTTGAAGGAGGTTGGCTAGCTTTGCTCAATCTTCTTCGATATGGTGAACAGTATTACTTGTGATATTAAATGAATAATGAATGCTGAGATAAATGCTTAAATGTGTTCTTGTTATCAGAATGGGAATGCAATTAGGTGTCAATAATTTTTATATGTGAAAAAAATGTCTTATACATAACAACGTAATCAACGTATATAGCAACGAACAAAATTTACGATATACAGCTACTTTTCAAATATGGTTCTCGGCCGCGCGAATGGTATTCAATATACAGAATACCCACACTTGTCCATACTCCCCCGCGTTGAACGATTGTAGCGTTCAAAATAACAACGGCACATCTAATAACGTTAGTAGTAGCTTTAGTCACTGGTTTTCAGCGGCAGCGGACACACTTTCGATCTTAGATCATACAGGAATTCGATACTGCACTCTTAACGTACCGTGTGGCGTTTTGATAGTCACTACTTTAACAATGTTGTCCCCTCCGGGATGTACTTGTATAATCCGACCTAGTAACCATTTGCAGAGTGGTGAGTTGTCCTGTTTTATAAGGACCAGAGTCCCTACAGTCAGCTGATTGTCACTTTGCTTCCATTTATACCTTTTTTGCAGGTTAGAAAGATAGAATTTCGACCATTGTTTCCAGAAACTTCGTTTAACTTGTTGCAATAATTTATTGGAATCTGGATAGTTGGTCCAATTTCATATCTTCCTCAAACATTGGATCAGGTGCAATAATGAGCGGCTTGACAATCAGGAAGTGTGAGGGAGTGAGGGGATTCATATCATTGTGATCGGATGACATTGGATATAAGGGTCTGGAGTTTAATATTGCCTCTATTTGCACAAGAATGGTCACAAATTCTTCTTATGTGAAAATAGTATTCATCATAACTCTGCAGAGATGATGCTTAACACCCGTTATATTGGATTTCCATAATCCACCAAAATTTGGTGTGTTATTTGGTGGGATAAAATGCCATACAATACCGTCTTCACCACAACTGCTGACTATTTCATCATGAGAATTGCTAAGGAGTTCATGAAGAATTTTTATTTCTTTTTGAGCTCCAATGAAATTGGATCCATTGTCTGAATATAAATGGGCTGGCTTGCCCCGTCTAGCTGCAAACCTTCTTAAAGTTGCAATGAAAGATTCAGTGTTGAGAGAAGTTACTAACTCGAGATGAATAGCCTTGCTTGCGAAGCAAATGAATAAGCAAATATAAGCCTTGTGAGTCTTACAACCTCTCCCTTTTCGGTCCTTTAAAATGAAAGGTCCAGCATAATCAACCCCTGTTCTAGTAAAAGGAGAGGAAATATTGACACGTGATTCTATAGCAAATCTGACATAATGCTATTTATGTTTTTCGGCTTAAATCGAAAACATCTGATGCATTTTCTCACAACAGATTTTGCAACATTAATTCCCGAAGTTGGCTAATAGTTTTGTCTCACTGTAGCTAATAATAATTGAGGCCCCGCATGTTGCAATTCAGAATGTTCATGTTCAAAAATGAGCCTAGTTAGTATATGTTTGCCATCTAATAATAACGGATGTTTATTTTTGGAATGCAGAGATGAATGTTTCAGTCTGCCTCCAACTCTGAGTAATCCATCTCTGTATCTATAAATTGCGAAAATGCTAATACTCTATGCTTGGGATTCAATGCTTTGTCATTTCTCAGAATGGATATCTCACTAGAAAAACGTTCAATTTGAACTAGTTTAACCAAATTTAACATATGCTATAATTGAATTCTTGAACCGAAAGAGGTTCACATTGTCGATTTTCATTGAATTTTTTGGCATTGTACAAAAATCTCAAACAACATATGCATAAACTCTAACCAATTTTCTTGAACATAATAACCTTTCTGCTGGATTTTTCTTTGAGCAAATGATATTCCACTTTTGATTGTTTGTGATAGATTGAATTTGAGATATTCGATTACCAACAAATATCTCGAGCATATTTGCTGGAGTGTTGATTCAGTGTAACACTATTTGTGAATCACACAAAATAAAATATTCTAGCTCACAAGTAAAAGCTTCAGAAATTGTTTTTACCAATTTAGATAGCATTAGAGCACCACAAAGCTGTATCCTTGGTATAGTGAGTGTTTTTAAGGGCGCGACTTCAGTTTTTGTACACATTAAACTAACCTGGCATTGCCCTTCTTCATGAATACTTTTGATATATGCAGCACAACCGTATGCCCTTTGAGATGCATCACAAAATCTATGTAGTTCTGATTTCAACAATTTATCTAAAATTACTTGCCTTGGTATTTTTAGATCATTCAATACGAACAAACTATTTTCGAATTGCAACCATTACTTTGAAAGACTCGGAGAAATATTATCATCCCATAATTTCAGTGACCATAATTCCTGCATTAAAATCTTAACCAAAATAATGCATGGACTCAGTAAACCAAGAGGATCATAAGGTTTTGCAATATCAGATAAAACTTTCCTTTTTGTGATTGATATATCATTTGGAACCTCAGAAATTTTATAATATAGAATATCTGATTTCCTACACCATTGAATACCTCACATCTTCACTTGCTCGTTATCTCCGATCTTAAGAACACTCAGTTCATCAGATATGTTTTGGAAACTCCTCAGTTCATTATCTCTATTTGATACCCATTTTCTCAAAAGAAAAGAGGCCGACAGCAAAATATGGTCAATTTCCTGGCAATAATGAGTTGCTTGGCATGGGTTTCATCAGAGAACCCAGTTATCAAATCGTCTACATGAAAATCGCGTTCAATTATTTGTGAAGATACAGGATGTGATTTGGAATGGTCATATGCTAATTTTGTTTAATACATCTCATGGCTAAAAATGGTGCACTAGCAGTGCCGTATGTCACTGTGTTTAACTGAAAAACTTGCAATGGTTCACTTGGATCTGTTCTCCAGAAGATTCGTTGAAGATGTCTATCTTCTGGATCAATGAGTATCTGGCGAAACATTTTTGATATGTCGGAAATTACGACTACTTGATGCTGTCTAAATCTCAGAAGTATTTGAAATATATTATTTTGAATTGCTGGACCAGCATATTGGATATTATTCAATGATTTTCCAGTACTTGTTATACTGGATGCATCAAAAACAACACGCAACTTTGTAGTTGAAGAATCTTCTCTAATGACACCATGATGTGGCAAAAAATAAGCTTATTTTGGAGTGCAAAAGATTAGTACCGAACATTTAAATTGTTATTGAATTGAAATCTCCTTCCTAAATGCAATAATCGTTTAATTGCCGAAGACTTAGAATCACCTAATTCAGATGGAGAATCTTTCAACGGTATCCTGACAATAAATTCACCAGTTGAATCTCGTCTTGTGTTATCAATGAAATGCTTTCCACAGAAGATATCCTCAGAAGAATAAACCTTATCATTTTTCTCTTCAATTATCCAACATTTTTTAATATCATCATGCAGTGAGTCATTCGTTGTAAAATAACAGTGCACTTGAGGAACTGGTTGTGCTATTACACCTGATACAATATAACCAAAAACTGTATTTTGCAATAGTCGTAAATTCTATCCCAGAAATATTCTTCCTTCAATCAATAATTCTCAGAACAAACCCGCTCCAATCAACATATTATTATCAATTTGTTTCGACATATGGAAACGTGTGTCTGCTAACGGTATATCCTTTGGAAGCTTCCAGGTATAAATATTCAAATTATATCTCGGTAACCCTTCTGCTATTTTTGAGAGTACAAAACAACTGATGCAGCTGAACATGGCTTGCTTATCTGTGGATTATTGAGAGTTTGATCATCCTTATCATTGGTTGGTGACTGAACATTATCATCTGTAGATGCTGAATCTTGAACTTGGTGAATGATCTATGTAAAATCGTACTATGCTTGTATGAACATTTTTTACATGGACCCATTCTACATTGTTTACTGAAATGTCCTTTACAGAGACAATTGGAACATAACTTCAATTCTTTCAATTTTTTCCACCGAAGAGGTAAAGATAAATTCAGAAATTTGGGACAATGATATATTAAAAGATATTGATTGCACACATTGCACTTTATTTCTGACGAAGGATTAGACACAGGATTATCATCAGAATAGAATGATAATTGGCGCGCGCATCGCCTTTGATCTCCTTCTTTATTTGGAACACCTTGATTGATTTCTATAGTTTCCAGAAAATCTGCTCTATTTTTCAGAAATTCAAAACATCCATTCGATTTTGGCAATTCTTCTCAACTTTGACCTGTTTCCATTCACGTACTGCACATCATTTATCCAACTTTGATGAGATTAAATAAACGATGAGTGCATCCCAATGTTCGGTTGGTTGGTTTAATGATTTCAGATCACGCAAATGTTTATTGAGTGTATCTATTCCCTGATAACACACTTATATCCCTTAGGACGTCCTGTCGGGACATTCAGGACGTCCATAGGACGTTCGAATTTGGTCCATTGGACGTCTGTGGGACGCACAAATGTCCCACTTGAGGACCAACTAGGGACGTCCTTGAGGGATGTCCCTGGGACAACTATCGAATACCTAACTCCTACAGTATTCCTCATCAAGCACTACAGAGGACATTCTCAGGACATCCATAGGACAACCCATCAGCAACGCTGAGGGATATCAATTGGATGTCCATAGGATGTCCCAGGGACGTACGAATTATTCTTGAATTTGAATTTTTCTGGGTCCCACTAGGACCAGATCTTGCATATCTGATTAGAACATCCAATTGAGTCGATGGTCCGTAGAAGGTCCTCAAAAAGGGTCCCAGGGATGTCCAATGGACTTACGTGACGGACATTGACGAAGAGTACTTATAGCCTACGAGTAATCATTCGTCGACGAGGTGTAAGTTAACGTCCTCGCAGGGACAACATATTGAAAGTACCGACTGGGACGTCCATAGGACGTTATTTCTAGGGCATTAGAAGAGTACAGTTCATGTACCAATTGGGACATCCGACGAATATTCCTAAGGGACATTCGAAGGATGTCCCTAAGGGACATTTAGATTGTTATACAATTCTGGAAATATTAAGGGCGTCTGTGTAGAGATATTTGAAGGAATGTACCATCAGGGACATTTAATGGTTGTCTAGAAGGGGCATTATGTAAGATCTGAAGTCATGCCAGAATATGTACTACTCGGGACATCCGATGGATGTCCCTAAAGGAACGTTTAAAATCATATCCCATCAGGGACATGCCAAGGACGTCCTTGCATGGACATTCTACAATATGTACTACGCAGGACGCCTAAGGAGTGCTATTTCTAGGACATTTGAAATGATGTACTTGCTGGGACATTCCGTGGACGTCCTTGCTCGGACATTGCATGAGATGTACGGATGGGACGTCCCAAGGACACTTATTTTTGGTTCTGGACATTCGGACGTGAATTGTACCAAATAGGGACGTCCCTAGGACGTTGTGTGCTATTAGGGTTTGATATCTTGAACCTGAAGCAGATTCTTTGGATAAAACTTCTAGATTGAATAATGCTTTTATATGATTATTAACCAATTATCGCGAATTATCGAATCGATTGCATAAAATATCCCAGGCTACAATGTAGTTTTGAGAAGAAAATTCCAAACTTTGAATAACTTTCAATGCATCTTTCCCTAAAGTAGCTCGAAGATAATGATATTTTTGTATATCAGGAAGTGAATTATTTTTGTGTATCAAAGGCTCAAACAGATCTTTGAACTCCATCCAATCATCAAAATTGTTATTGAAATTTGGTAAGTTGATTGGTGGTAATCTAACATTGCCCAACCCTGACCCAATAGCTATTGACGGATTTACAGTTGCATCGAGAGTTGCATATTGATGATTTGGATCATTTGAAATTGTTGACTGAAATTGAGGATTATTCATTTGGATACTATTCCTTTGATTATGTTCATCATCATTAACAGTACTATGTACCTTCACAGATGAATTTTTGCTTGATGTGGTACTTGAATGGGCGTGTTCACCTTAGTAGAACTTTCAACTCAAACCATGTTTATAATGATCCTTTTATACATAAATAATGATTGACGACATAATTCGATCAAAAAATTAACAGGAATGTTCTATTTTTGGACATAAATAATAGTACCATCTGAAAACGGACCCTCTTATGACGTAGAAACCTCATCTCGCCATAGTTGAAAGAAAATATCAAACGCCCGACGGAGACTGAGGCAACTGATATATTAATTCTTTCAACTGTGATCTCGTGCTAATTCACTCTGTCAGAAATCATGTATCATTCATCTCTGTCTGGAATAGTCTTGTTTCAGTATTAGGGTTTTGACGTCACATCATCGCCTCGTTTTCAGAGGTCCGAAAAATCGGGGATTTCAATAATTTTTTATAAAACGTAGGGAGCTTACAGCAAGAAACGGTTTGCGGTGGTGAGCTAGTTTGGGTGAGTTCTATCGAATTATGAAATAATTTTTTTTGTGATATAAGCCCAGTTAAACCATGTTTATAATGATCCTTTCATACATAAATAATGATTGACGACATAATTCGATCGAAAAATTAACTGGAATGTTTTATTTTCGGACATAAATAATAGTACCTTCTGAAAACGGACCCTCTTATGACGTAGAAACCTCATCTCGCCATAGTCGAAAGAAGATACCAAACGCCCGACGGAGACTGAGGCAACTGATATATTAATTCTTTCAACAGTGATCTCGCGCTAATTCAGTCTGTCAGAAATCATGTATCATTCATCTCTGTCTGGAATAGTCTTGTTTCAGTATTACTATTAGGGTTTTGACGTCACAGCATCGCCTCGTTTTCAGAGGTTCGAAAAATCGGGGATTTCAATAATTTTTTATAAAACGTAGGGAGCTTACAGCAAGAAACGGTTTGCGGTGGTGAGCTAGTTTGGGTGAGTTCTATCGAATTATGAAATAATTTTTTTTTGTGATATAAGCCCATTGTCAAACAAATAATAAAGTTCTTTTTGTCATGGCCGTAATGTATACCAACGAAGAAATGACCGATATGTTATTGGTTTTTGGATATTTATAGGGAAATGGTTTAGAATCTTGCAGAGTATACAGTGAAAGATTTCCTAATCGTCGCTTTCCAAACCATAAAACCTTCGCGGCAGTTGAAAGACGTCTTCGTGAAACGGGTAGGTTTGCGCCTGTTTCTATTAATTATGGCCGTGCACGTACGGCAAGAACTCCAGAGGTTGAGGAAGAAATTTTAAATAGGTTTGAAGAAAATCCTAAACTCAGCAGCAGACGATTGGCCTTAGAGCTAGGGGTATGTAAAAATACTGTAAATAGGACGACCAGAGAACAACTACTGCACCCATTTCATGTTCAACGTGTACAAGATCTTTTACCCCATGATTTTGAAGCACGCCTAGCTGTCTGCGGGTTCATCCAAGAACACAGAAATCAAGATAGGAACTCTACACGGAATATTTTATTCACAGATGAAGCCTGTTTCACGCGGAGTGGCATTACTAAGTTGCACAATGAACATGTCTATGCTGAAGAAAATCCCCATGCGACTAAAGTAACCCATTATCAGCATGAGTTTGAGTTCAATGTTTGGGCAGGAATCATAGGCACTTTCATACTTGGTCCTGTCATTCTACCACCTCGACTAAATGGCGAAAATTATTTGGAACATCTGCGAAACGAATTACCAAACCTATTAGATCCCCTACCCTTGGAACTTCGCAGGGTAATGTGGTTTATGCATGACGGTGCTCCTCCGCATTTTTCAATTAACGTACGTAATTACTTGAATGAACAGTATTCAAATAGATGGGTAGGTAGAGGCAATGACGCACCTGCAAATTGGCCAGATCGGTCCCCTGATTCGACACCGATGGATTATTTTTTATGGGGAGCTTTGGAAACCCTTGTGTATTAATTCTAGGCCAGTAAATACAGAAGATGATTCAAGGAGACGTATTCAAACTGAAATTGACGCTTCAAGAAATGATGACGGAATGCTCCAAAGTGTTCAATTTAACGTATTAATCTTTGTACACACGAAAATGGAGGTCATTTTGAACATTTGTTAAAATTTTTTTTTTTTTTTTTATTAAATTGAATTAAACTTTTGTTGTTGATAAATCTCCTATTCCTATTCCTAATGACTATTTTAACTAGAGAATAAAATCACCAACACATTTATGTACCTACTTCTTCTTTTTCTAAGTTTTTAGTGACATTATTTCAATTCACCGCCTACGTTTCATTCGTTTCAAATGTGTTCAATTTTATTATTACAATAATTCAGACCTGGCCATTTACGAAGTGAATTTTCAAAATCCAGATATCTCAAAAACAGCTGCTCAAATCAACACTTACCACGTATACATTTTTTATGTAAAAGACGTTGGACAATCCGAATCTTCATTTAAAAACCAAATTTGAGGTGGCTCAAAAAAGTTATTTCGTTTTAAATGTGTGCAATGCTCCGCAGGTGGCGCCCTCTTGACTTTACAATGAAAATGATAGCAAATTCTAATTTCTCAACCAGCAAAACCCCCCCAAGCCGAATATTGTGACAATACACCAATTATCAAAAAAAATATTTATGAAAAATGAAAATCAAATTGAACTTTTGACACTCTGTATCTCTGAAATCATCCACTTTTGGACTGAGGTAAGTTGAGTTAGATCGTCATATTTACGCCTCAGGAACTTGTGGTAGCTTTTTTTCCGCACCTTTTAGGGACACCCTGTATACGTGTACTATCATTATTATACGAACTATTAACCTCTCGATCGAAACTCTCCTGCCTCAATATGTAACATATCGAACTATCAAATGAAATAATTGATGAGATATTCATAGACAAGTTCTTAAGTGAACTTATTTGGATCACTCCTTTTATTTACCCTTAATGTAGCATTGTTAACGAGAATGTGTGATGTGATGTAATGAATTATTCTACATGGTAAATAAATTTATTATTATTATTATTATACTTTTAGGAGAACACGAACTCTCAACTGTAAAGGCTGTATATGAACTAAGTTCAAAAATACGCACTCAAATATGTGCACTACCGCACAAAAAATAATATGTGCACTATCGCACCAAAAATAGTATGTGCACTATCGCACCAAAAATAATATGTTGAATTTTCAACCCAACAAAAATACTGAATTCCGTCCAAGGCCGCATATAAATTTACTTTATAGACGAATCGAATTATTATGGTCTGGACTAGAATATTCATCCAACTGAAACATCTGAATTGGAACCAAAATATTGTTTCAAATCTTTAATGTGCCAGTCTCCCGCTGGAGAACCGTCAACATTACTAAGAGTGTAAACTAAACGCGATACTCGCCTCACCACCGTACTCAGGGCGTACTTAGGTGCTAGCTTGGCAGTAAATTTCACGCTTGCGTCGGAGAGAATCTTATTTCTTCTCCACACTTTTTCCCCTTCTTGAAATACATGATCCCTTTTCCTAAGGTTATACGATGATGCATTTCTCTGATATGCCTTATGCAATCTTTCCTGTACAGTCTTGAAGACATCACTAAGCCCCTTGATATCTTGAACAAAACTATCCCTACTATCAGGTAAGAGTTCAGTATCTTGGGTATTAGGAATATTTCCATAATATTTACCACGATAGGCACATTACGACCAAATGTCAAAAAGGCTGGGGTATATTGGGTTACCTCATGCGTGGCTGTATTTATTGCCTGTTGAATCTTATAAAGTTATTTATCCCAATTCTTGTGTTCATCCACATAACTCCGAATGGCCTGACCTATCGTCTTGTTAGTTCGCTCCACAAAATTGCACTGAGCTGAATAAGGGGGTGTGTACCATATCTTTTGCACATTATAAACATCTGCTAATTTTTTGAATAATTTCCCAGCGAACTGCTGTTCATTATCGCAAACAATAAACTGTGGTACCCCAAATACTGAAAATACTTGATTTTCCATGAACTTTATAATGCTTGGTGCCTTCGCATCACGCATAGGACATAACAGTGTATATTTTGTGAAAAAGTCTGATACTACTAACAAATAGGTGAAACTTTTGGAAAATCTAGGAAATGGTCCCATGATATAAACCGCAATAGTCTGAAAAGGATATTTTACTGTACGCTCAGCTCCCATGAGTCCCATACGAGGGGCATTCGACAACTTCTGTGACTGGCACACTTCACATGTCTTGACATATCTTAAAATATCACACCTCATCTTCGGCCAATAGTAGTGTTCTTGTATTCTCGAGAGAGTTTTAAAGAAACCAAAATGACTACAGGTAGAAAGATCATGTGAATCTCTTATGACTGCCTTTCTTTGAGAATTAGGTACTATGACTTTCCATTCAACAATTTTCGACTTAATAGGAATTTCAGAAGGAACGAACTTAAAAATTTTGTCATCTTCTACCTTGAAATGTTCGTATGCATCAGGGTCTCGAAGGATCTTATGACGTAGAGAGAAGTACCACTTGTCTGTGTCAACAGGCTTGACATCTATCAAATTTATTTCTGGACCCTTTTCACCAGGAGGTATCCTCGAAAGAAAATCAGGTACTACATTATGAATGCCTTTTAAATGACGTAGCTGAAAAGTATGCTGCCGTAACTTGACGGACTATCTAGCTAATCTTCCTGAAGGATCTTTGAGGTTATGTAGCCAAAGGAGGCTATAGTGATCAGTGATTACATTGAAAACGGTGCCTTCTATATATGGACGAAATTTGTCAATCAAAAAAATGAGACTAAGTAATTCTCTCTCCGTCACGCTATAATTTCGTTCTGCTTTAGATAACGTTCTTGAAGCATATGCTATTACTCGCTCAACACCACGAATTTCTTGGGTCAACACCTGCCCCTATGCCTACATCACTCGTTGACATCATTGGAACACCGTAGAAAGGTCGGCGACCTTTCACTTTTCTATCGAAACTTCCACGGGAAATGTTCTTCGGAAATATCTGCTATCATCCCTTCACTAGCAATACCAATCAGACGAACTAGACAAGCCCCCAGCATATCCTTCCGTTGTCAACCTCGAAAGATGTCGAACAGCACTTTATCAAGACTCCTTCATCCATAGAACGGCTAGGCTCTGGAATTCATTGCCTGTGGAAGTATTCCCAACAACATATAATCTCCAAAAGTTCAAAAAAAATTCCAATACCTACCTCCTGTCCCTATCCTCCCTAGAAACGCACGATGTTCTTTGAACATTATAGGGATTCCCTTTCGTGCGCTCCAAGCGATAAAAAAATCAGTAGGACACAGAATGGAAGCTGACACAAGAGCATTCTTAATAACAATGAAAGAAGCTTCAGCTTCAGAAGTCCATTCAATTGGTTGCTTCTTTCCTTTTC
>OU896708.1:16576379-16610577 GCA_918026855.4 Phaedon cochleariae | reverse complement strand
ATTTCACTATTCACATTCCTATATCTTCAACTTACCGTGGTATTAAATGTTTCTTTTAATAAAGTCTCCTTCTTGTTTATTTTGATTGTCAGTGTCAATGAACATGTATCACAGAGTGCCATGAACATTGAAATACAGAGTGTGTTTTGTTGTATTCGGAAGGAAGGACCTAACTGATCGTTACCCTTTGAATCAGAGTAGAGATATTTGTCTGAAAACAAGAATACATCATTCTTAACCTTGGAAACGTGAAGAATAATGCCGTTTTCCACTAGACTGGAAATTTCAATCGGTGAATAGGTCTATCAATATAAATGAAAAACATTCAGTGCGGAAAAATCCAGAGCTATAGTATGACGAGTAGAAAAAGTTATAAATGTCAACTTATGTCTTCTTTATCTGAGTTTTGTCAAGGATGTTAACTCAACAGGATGGTGCATACATCACGAAGCAATCAAACCAATTATTCCTCCATAGGAACTCCATAGACCGTGATATAACCGCATTCATTTCAATAAAATTAAATAAAGGAATATTTCTCGGAGCTTTACAAATATTGATGAAATAACAATGGCGTGACGTCATATCATTCATCCTTTTCATTGATAACGGCTCGATTGACCATCCATCAGGGTCAACAATATGTTTTTACATAAAATAGATTTTTTTTTCCAATTGTATGACATCGAAAAGCAAACTTATGTCACGTCCCTAGTTTTCAAGACCCTGACAAGTATCCTCTTGATACTTTATACTCTATTAATATTCTCGTTATTTCAACGTTTTGTCAGAACTGATCTCATTCATACTCACATTGGTGTACTTTCCATAAGACATTGACTGCTTTCGAAAGGACCCACATTTTTTTTGGATTAAAAGGATTGCTTTCGTTATCATGGAACTCCAAGAAATCATCATTGCCTCTCAACACCTTCAATATGAATCCATGTTTCATAATTCTGAAGTGTCTCCAGATATTTTCATCCAAAGCACCATTACTATTCTAGAAGTACAAGTCAGTCCGAATTGATAAAAAATGTAATCCTCTTTTTTACAAATTGATCATGAACTGACTCAAATGTGCTGAACTAGTATGGAAAATGTATTCGAGTTATTCGTCTCGTAGAAATCAATTCAAAAAGTGAACAAAACGAATGGATTCAATTTTTCGAAACACTGTAGTTTAGATTTCTCAGATTTTCTTTCTTTCTCCCAGATTAAGGACATAAGAACATATTATATGAACAATATATCAATAACATAACGTATAGATGTGATGACTCCAGAATAATTCGTATTATAAATTTGAATGTCTACCAGAAAATTTTCGATTCTCCAATATTTTCTACGTAAATATGGTAAAATAAAAATATGTATGAGTACTATTTCAGTATACTTGTGGTGACGAAAAGTGAGATGATTTGCCCCAAAATGTCATTGCGTTCAGAATTTTCTCTATCAGTGAGCCCAAATGAAAAATTCATTCCATTGTTAGTGACACTTAGTTTTGAAAAATCATTGATGAGGAATATAGATATACAGGGTGAATCGTAATATGTGGGACGCATTTCGAGAGGTGAAAGGGCGTCTCAAAGAAATAAAAGAAGTCGTAGTTGAAAATATTTATAGAATGTTCTTATGTCCACCTTGTATGGCTCATCGTGGTGGCAAAATTTTGTCTGTTATGTGACTGGAATAGTGTCACAATAACAGATTGATATCTATCATAGTTATATAGTAATCTGAACAGATGTCTCGAATGGACTATCCAACATCCACGGATATCTTCATCAAATTTTGGAGTTGAATTTGGTTATTGGGTTTTCCTACAAAATTGCATCCTCTTTCATAGTTTCGAATAATATTTCAATACCCTTCAATAGGGGTAAGTACTTAGCCATTTTTTGTACACCAGGGGGTAATGAATGCCTCAATTCACCGAAATTACCCTGCAATGCCCATTTTTCAGTCAACAATGCCCCGCATTGCCCAACATTGCCCTCCAATGCCCAACATTGCCACCGCAATGCCCAACAATGCCCTCCAATGCCCCTCAATGCCCAACAATGCCCCTAGTGCACTATATAACTATCTCTTTTCATTCCATGTGTTGAAGAGAGACAGACTATACAGTGTGTCCCACTTACCATGCTCACCATGTGGGTATATCTTTTTAACGGTGAGAGATACGAGGTCGGTTAAATGACACCAAATGTGGAGTTTGTCAAGGCCAACTATAATGTGAAAAAATATTTTGATAAAATCTATTCGTTTTTGTTTTATACTCAAAAAACAGATTTTGATCATTTTCATGTCTCCTCCGTAACTTCTTTATTTATGATAATATCCAAATAGGAATTTCACATTCTCATGGCAGTTTTTCAAAGTGATTTCGAAAAAAATATGAAAATTTATACCAACTCTTCTAGAATTTGAGATATCAGCACCAACTTTAGTTTTTCAAATGTAGGTCATAGCTCACTATGACTTAGTTACAAATAACTTTTTTTCCTCTTACAGATGATATGTCGCAGTAATAGTTTTGTGTTGATAACAATGGAGTTATCGTCATTTATACAAAAACGAAAAATTATTTGGGAGCCGCCATCTTGAATTTATAAATTTCAACAAGAAAATCATGATCTCCGACCTCAAAAACCCCCACTTACCAATTTTGGATGGAATCGGACCAAATCTTGTCCGCCATCTTGGAGCAGCCATTTTTTTAAATTTCAACAAAAATTCCATAACTCCGATTGACTTGAAATTTGGCAGGTGTTTATAATTTCGGTGACTATACATTATGGAATTTCTGTTGAAATTAAAAAAATGGCTGCTCCAAGATGGCGGACAAGATTTGGTCCGATTCCATTCAAAATTGGTAAGTGGGGCTTTTTGAGGTCGGAGATCATGATTTTTTTGTTGAAATTTTCAAATTCAAGATGGCGGCTTCCAAATAATTTTTCGTTTTTGTATAAATGACGATAACTTCATTGTTATCAACACAAACCTATTACTGCGATATATCATCTGAAAGAGAAAAAAAGTTATTTGTAACTAAGTCATAGTGAGCTATGACCTTCATTTGAAAAACTAATGTTGGTGCTGATATCTCAAATTCTAGAAGAGTTTGTATAAATTTCATATTTTTTTCGAAATCACTTTGAAAAACTGCCATGAGAATGTGAAATTCGTATTTGAATATTTTCATAAATAAAGAAGTCACGGAGGAGACATGAAAATGATCAAAATCTGTTTTTTGCGTATAAAACAAAAACGAATAGATTTTATCGAAATATTTTTTCACATTATAGTTGGTCTTGACAAACTTCACATTTGGTGTCATTTAACCGACCTCGTATTTCTCACCGTTAAAAAGATACCCATGGTGAGCATGGTAAGTGGGACACACTGTATTGAAATGTGAAAACTGACTTATGTCTTTTACATAGTTCAAATTCATTTTGATCTCTCATATAGTGAATTAATCATCTGATGGAACGAGGAATAATGTATAATTATCTATTTATTTACTTCAGGATCGAAGACGTCAAGTTTCTATCTATCTTCTATCTTCTTTTCGATCTTCTCTTAAAGAGTAGAATGACTCCACATCTGTGGAATCGTCTGAAACAATATCTGGTTCATTTTCTTCTTCTGAAGAATCTCCGATACATTCAGTTTTCTTTTTCTTAGTTTTTGAATTGTCAGCAGGTATTTTCGACTTTCTTCTTTGGACAGATCTAGGATATAGCATAGAAACGCTGTATGCGATCGTTACTGATCCGTTCCTACCCCTCCTTCAGAAGTCAGCATAATGATGATTTTTTTTATTAAAATCATATTATAATTTTCCAAAGTGACTTCCACATATGGACTTTTCTCATCTATTTCGTGGTTTTTACTCGAATAGTCGGTTAAATCCAATTCCAATCCACTCCAAAGCTAGCTGTAGCCGGAGTTGATGACAGTATGACGCGATGCGAAACGCTTGAATGGCGCAATCAAAATGTAAGCGGAGGCATCACCTCGAACCACAGAACTGAATATAGTGACCTCGAACAGAAACGGATGCGCGCGCAACAAATTAAGCCCAAACATTGCTCCACATTGCCCTCTCAGTGCTATTTTAATACCCCACATTGCCTAACAATGCCTCACAATACCTTGCAATGCCCATCAATACCCTGCAGTGCCCGACAATGCCTCGCATTGCCCCGCAATGCCCCACACTGCCTCGCATTGCCCCGCAATACCCCTAAGTTGTACACCGGATTGCCCCATGTACTTACCCCTCGCCTTCAATAGTGCCACTGTGAGTCAGATTGACTAAATAATGCTTCCCAATCAATCACTCCCAGCACCGAACATGAACGTTCAAAGTCGGTATTTTCAGGTACTGAGTTATGCACAAAAATATAAAAATTTTTTGTTAAGCGGTAATCTAGAAATCATATTTTTTTTTCAACTTTGACACCCTGTATCTTACGAAGGCGTAGAGGGGCCACCGCAATTATTTTTTATAATTCCGACTTAGTATCTCGGAATTTCGACTTAGTTTCTCGGAATTATATAATTCCGACTTATTATGTCGGAATTCCGACTAAGTATCTCGGAATTATGTTATTCCGACTTATTATGTCGGAATTCCGACTTAGTATCTCGGAATTATGTAATTCCGACTTATTATGTCGGAATTACGACATAGTATCTCGGAATTATATAATTCCTACTTATTATGTCGGAATTCCGACCATATAGTTAAGTGTTACATACCTATGTATGTACCTATACTGTAAGGACGACTCCCAAATAGCTAATTGTGAATAATCCATATACCTAATATACATTTATTAATGATAATCTATAGCGTGATGAAATTAATTCGAGAAACAACCCTGGTAGGAGCTCGAAATCAATGAAAGAATGCTATACTGTACGAATAGTATAGAATTCATTGCTCTAAATAAACTATACGGTTTTCTGAAAAAACGGTGCTGTTATCTCTAGCTGCCGTTAAGTGGTTAGGCGAACGCTTCATTGATAATTCTCTAGTTAGTATATAACCAGTGGTGATCCACAGCGATCCAGAGAGTGGTGAAGGGGGTAATAATCCCCCCTCCAAGCCTCGCCGAAATATCGATAGTTACTTCTTGTGTTATTTCATATACAGAGACGTGCACAAAAATCACTCAGTCATCCTTTGTACCCATATTTTTCAATATTTGGATCCAGGGGATCGTTTTATTCGTTTTACACACATTAGAGACTTTTTCATCAAAATGTCGATATATATAGGGAAGAATTAATAGTTGGGGTAACTTCCGGTTGAACCAGAAGTGATATAATAAATGAATGTTCTGTCAATACACGGCAATTTGATATACTTGCTATATACCCCAGTAATAATAGGCCAATTTCCGACCAAACCCGGACATTGATAATTACTAAACGGGACCTTTTTCAGTTTGTTTAAACAGCTTCAAGTAACACCCTCAAGAAAGTCCCACGACCTTCTAAGTGGGATAGCGAAAATATGAAGGAAAAACTGGATGAATTATGCTCAAAATCGACAATTTTGATATTATCTCCTCATTGGTGGATCCAAGCTCAATAATACCTATTATCAATTTTATAGGAAACTGAATTCTCTACAAGTTTCATAAAAAACAGTTTGTCATACGACCAATATTGAAAGAGCTGCAGCGCTTTGAAATGGGGCAATTATCTAAAATACCATAATTGTTCGGTTGAGAATGACATTTTGCATGAATATTATTTCATTAATCAAATATTGATCAATAGCATAGAATATTCCTTCTGTTATGAATTTGGACTGATTAATAACGATCTTATGTGTTCGCACCAGTTATGCCAATCCTCGGATTTCTGAAGTTTGCCAGGAAATCAAAAATATTGAAGATAGGACTTATACACAATAATATTTTGATATAATAGTAAATAACAGCTGACAAAGTAATCGAAATCTCAGTAGAATTAGGATACGACCCGGACATTAATAATTACCGGGACCTTCATTTGGTATGTTCGCACAACCGCTATATGCTATTCTGAGCAACAGGATGAAACTGTTGTTATTGGACAAGACACAGACCTTGCGGTTCTACTTACTGCTCTGTCTCCACCTCAGGTTGATATCAAATTCCTGATACCTGGTTTCAATGGTAAACCAGCTATGTTATATAGCAGCAAGGAATGTCAGGAGTTCTTAGGACCAATGAAATAATTAATACTCTTTCTACACGCTGCTACGGTGTGTGATACAACTAGTGCTATATTTAATATTGGTAAATTGAAGCCGTTCAGGCGCTTGCAACAAGATGAGGCACTACGTCTGCGAGTTGGAGTGTTCAACTCACCAAACGTCACACCAGACGACATTGCCACTGCTGGAGAGATGTTCATTATGTCTCTGTATCCAGGGAAAACCTCGGATGATCTTAAAAAGAGAAGGTTCCAGATGTATGTGAAAATCAATTCTTGGCTCCCTGCCAACAAGAAATTTGATCTGGCCCAGCTGCCTCCCACATAATCGTCAAGTAGAGAGCACTCATTACGAGTCTATCTTCAGGTTAGTTCCATTCAAAAAGTCGGTTCATTCAGTATATTTTTTGAACATATTCACTGCACATAGATTGTACTTGCAGGTCCAGGAATGGTTAGGAAATCCTCTACTGCCCACTGATTGGGGATTCGAGAAGGACGAAGAGGGTCACTTACGCCCAGTGACCAACCGAAGTAAGCCGGCTCCAGACCGCCTTTTCGAAATGGTATCTTGTAACTGCACACAAGGGTGTGAATCCAAGAAATGTTCGTGCAGAAGGCACAAGATGGTGTGTTCGAACATCTGCAGGTACTGCGCGGGGCATGGATGTAGTAATACGTTAAGAGAAGAGGACGAGGACAACGTCGACCATGCGGACAAAGACCTCGAGCCGATCCCGTGTACTGGTATGCCACCGAACATCCAAAATTGCTTCTCTTTCCTCTATTTGAGGATGTGTTATTGTTTTATTTATAATAATTTTGTTTCAGAAACTGATGTGGAATTCAGCCTCGCTTGAAGACTCTAGCTCGCGAAGTAATAAAAACTATTTGTATTACTATTTACAATTAGATGAAACCATTATCCTTATTATTCACTCGATTGCAATAAAAAAATCATATGAAATGTGAAGAAATAGCTTTATTAATAACGATTTTAGGCAATGCTCCAGGAATTTCCTTGAAAATCCGGTTTTTCCAGGATATCTTGGCTATCTCACTGAAGAGGTCGTAGGACTCTCTCAAGCGTCATCCCGTAAGGCATCCGAACATATTGAGAGAAAGTCCGTGTGTAGTAATAATTATCAATATCCGAGTCAAAACCTAATTTTACTGAGATTTCGATTACTTTGTCAGCAGCTATTATTATTACTACTGTATCAAAATATCATTGATTGCCAGGTGAAATTCAGAAATCCGAGGAATCACGTAACTGGTGCGAACAAATGAAATCGTTATTGATGATCCCAAATTCATAACAGAAGGAATATTCTGTGCTTTCGATCAGTTTTTCATGAATGAAAAAATATTCATGCAAAATGTCATTCACAACCGAACGATTATGGTATTTTCGATAATTGCCCTATTTCAAAGCGCTGCAGCTCTTTCAATATTGGTCGTATGAAAAATTGTTTTTCATGAAACTTGTAGAAAATTTAGTTTCCTATAAAATTGATAATGGGTATAATTGAGCTTGGATCCACCAATGAGGAGATAATATTAAAATTGTTGATTTTGAGCATAATTCATCTAGTTTTTCCTTCATATTTTAGCTATCCCACTTAGAACGTCGTGGGACTTTCTTGAGGGTGTTTCTTAAAGGTGTTTTAACGAACTGAAAAAGGTCCCGTTTAGTAATTATCAATGTCCGGGTCTAAACCTAAATTGACTGGGGTAATACCCGTTAAATTTCAAAATCCGACCTCGAATAATTCAGAAGTAACAGCACACAGATTTTTGTGCATTCCTCTGACTAATTGAAAATATATTCGTATATATTATACTTTTTATATTCATTGCCTTCCGCCCCCCCCCCCCCCCCCTAACCGATACCCTGGATCCGCCACTGTTTTTGAAGATCAATGTTCGCTATAGAAAAACGTTTTAGCGACAACAATCATCGCATATCCTCTTCAAAGACAATTCATAATCGAATGACGGCCGCTGGTAACAGCTCCATTCTCCATAGAAAACCGTAGCTATACCGAGCTGTTTCTGTTTCCAAGAACAAGAGTCTCGAGATCATACCCGTGTGTTCACCGAACCCGCCCGATCGTTACCTAAGCGGTGGGGAGACCGAGACGTAAGCAGGCAGCCTACAATGAGTGGGCAGGCAGCTTCTCTCATGCTGTCTCTGTTTTTGTAGTACGGGGTGTGCCACCAACAGTTTTCTTGATCACATTTCAACATTTTTTTTTTTCGAATAAATAAGAAACATTTGATAGGCATCAAGTGATATACTGCGACCTATCAGATAATGAGAGCGATGATTTGATTTGCAATAATTCGCTATCTCACGACGAGTCCTACATGTAAATAGCGAACCACCCATCGAAAATCATGAAACTATATGTACCTACATATTATAATGCTTATGTTTTGTTGGCGAGGGCGCTCGTTTCATTCAAATTATTTTCGATAATGTTCATCTGCTTCACTAGAAATTATTATTAGTAGTTAGTAGTAGTAGTAGTTGCAGCTTTGTTATTCAAAATGGAACACCTTATATTTTATTACATTTTTCGATTCTTCTAATTGAGCTATGATTTCGTTGATCAAGCTCAAGGTATACATATAAGTAGAATGTGAAAAATCGAGATTTTTTTTTGTATCGAAACTATACATATACCTATATTGATTTGTCAAAATGGCTTACATGTATCCCTATCCTAACATTTTATTTACTATCTATCTACTGATGCCATTTAATTGAAACAAATACAGGGTGGATCAGATTTCAGAATTATATAAAAGAAGTAGGTATACTAGTATGCCTACTAAAAAAATATATATATATTTGAAATAAACAAAACAAATATATCACATAAAAAAACACACTCTAATATTCAACATAAAATAAAATTCAACCCCACTGGATGTATTTAAAAATATAAACAGTGTGCATGTCACTTCTAATGGAATCAACCCGTATATCTAATGTAACTGTTCAATTTTCAGGAACGATAGATATATATACCAAGTATGACCAAAGTGAGGTAATCTTCAGTGAAATACACTGCTGGACCCACCAACATTTCCGGAAAATGATATTAGGAGGCAAGATAAGTTGAAAATCACTTCGGATTCAAAATCAGGACGTAACCCTGTACCACAGATTAACAAACCTTAACGAAGCAAGTTTAGGACACATGTTTATATGACCTTTATTCTCACAAGAAATCACCCCTTGAATTATTTCGGTGTTATTTAGATACACCCTGTATAGATCATTCTTCATCCCAATATAGTTATTCAACATTTTTCCCATAGCGAAGTTCAGCAAATACCGATGGCGAGAGCACTATAATATGTTTATTGATTTGATGTCTACCTATAATATATGTAAAAACAAGAAGGCACAACTACTAGTGTTCCGTTTCGAAGTACATTAAATTGACAAATTTGACTCCAAAATAATTCTGGCACGCGCCAATATTCATAACGTAGTTACTGCTGCCTGTTTACATCTCCCCACCGCTTAGGTAACGGTCGGGCGGGTTCGGTGAACACACGGGTATGATCTCGAGACTCTAGTTTTCCAAGATTATAAGGATAGCCCGAATAAGCACGAATTCATTACTTCCCGAAATTAACCACAGTGCCCTAAAGATCCTAGATAGCACAATGTCATCCATCGAATATTCTCCGAGAATATTTGAATAGTCTCAGAATATTCTCACATTATGATACAAATATTTTAGGAACGTTCTATGAACATTCGGACTGGACTTTACAAACTTGAAACGTTTCTCAGTGCGCTACGAACCATAGTGATGAATGATATGAATAGCAAGATGTCAACACTATTAGTAGGATAATTATTTAGTATTGAGATATCATATTTTGATACGATCATTTCTGCATATTTTCAGAATATCCATGAAGAAAATGCTGAGAATATGTCAAATTGAATGTTCATAGAATATTCAAAAAGAATATGTCAAATTGAACGGTCATAGAATATTCGTTGCAGGATGAGAATTTTCTCTGAACATTCCGACAATATTCTATCAGTGTATTCTGAAATACGTATATCCGAACGTTGTCAGAATATTCATAGAATATTCTGTGCTGTCTGGGATGCGATGCAACAAATAACCCGTGAACTGATGGGGATTATTCTACCTGTATAAATGCGTTCTCTTCTAGAATTCCCATTTCTTCCCAGGAAACTATGAACTCACGACGAAGGCAGGTCAACGCATTCAATGAAGATCTTGCGGAAATTACAACCTATACTTACCTATATAGTTGAATTCGACGCCACCAAAAATATCGAGCCTGTATTTTTCTCAGAAAGGCAAAATTCAGTATGCGTGATATAACAATATCTGGTACCACCATCCCCACCAAGACCACTATATACAGGGCTATTCAAATTCGAGTCTATATGCATGAAGATTTCGATAACGGTAAGAGATAGAGAGATGGTTAAATGGGGACAAAGTTGCGTATTTCAAAAATCTAATCTAGCTTCTTTAGTTCTGGAGTTATACAGGAAAAATCGACAATTTCGAAGTTCTTCTTTTCCTATATCTTTTTATTTTACGAAGATTGTTCAAATTTCCCCATTCTGCCAAAGCAACTTTTTGTAACCTCTCCAAATATCTGAATAAAATGTATATACAGGGTATCGTATAAATAGGGCCACCCTCAACTTTTAATTTTCAAATACGGACCTGTATTTTTTATTGCATTTGCATTTGCATTTTTTTATTGCATATGGATTATTCACAATTAGCTATTCGGGAGTCGTCCTTACAGTATAGGTACATACATTAGGTATGTAATACTTAACTATATGGTCACAACACCGCAATGTCCTAATTCCGAGATAATAAGTCGGAATTCCGACATAATAAGTCGAAATTATATAATTGCGAGATACAAAGTCGGAATTCCGACATAATAAGTCGGAATTACATAATTCCGAGATACTTAGTCGGAATTCCGACATTATCAGTCGAAACTAAATAATTCCGAGATAATAAGTCGGAATTCCGAGATACTAAGTCGGAATTATAAAAAATAATTGCGGTGGCCCCTCTACGCCTTCGTATACTCTCAAGTAGTTCTCCGAGAAATGATTCTCAAATACGAAGAGATAAATGAGAAAAATCCAATCGGTCGATTTCGGCGTTTTGACCACATTCGGCGAAATGTCCAAATTGCTGTTTCAGCGTTATGACCACTTTAGACAACTTGTCCACTGGCGTGTTTCGGCATAATGACCACTTTCGGCAAAATGATTAACGATCTGTTTCGGCGTTTTGGCCAAAAATCCGACGACTTGACCATTCGGCAACTTGTCCATTCAACCAGAGATTATACATATTCAACGAAGTGGAAAATATTGAAATTAAAAAACATTATTCTTGCACAAATTGTCTTCGTATTTCAATGTGTTAATTTATAAGTATACAGGGTATATCTTCATAAGTTAACGCAATCTATATTATGGAAAACTAAAAGTAGCACGACTCTGAAAATTCTCTGGGCTGGATGTGACGTAATCTTTATTATTTTCAATAGGACACCCTGCAATTTACAACATTTTCGAATTCCTTTCATGATTCTGATTCAATTGCATGTATCATCCTATATACAAGGTGTAATTCGGTTCCTTAGCTCATTCTGAGAAGAACATCAGTTCATATGAACATATGCCTTGAACCTCTTGAATTTTGAGCTAGAGGGGTTTCAAGAAAATATGCGTTTTCTTATCATACCTTTGACATGTACCTACTAAGCAGTAATAGGTATTTATTAATGCAGGAGATTTTTCAATATTCCTACCAGTGGTGTCCGTATGTGATGAATATTGAAGATTTTTCTAAAAAAATACTGTACGCCCTTGCTTTTCCCAAAAATAAAAATGATTGTTGGAATCCCTATACAGGGTGTTTCAGACTTAAATGTACATATGATACTGGCAGATAGAGGACACTTTGACGGTTTCAAATCACCCCCATTGATGTGCTTACCGTCTTTTATAACTGAGATACAGGACGTTATCTTGATTTTGGCAAAATCTTCATCTGGTCAATTTTCGAACCACTCTGTATAATCTATTCATACTTGGTAGAAATATTGCACTTATATTACACATCAAAACTAAATAAAAATTGAGATCAGAATCCAGGTCTCTCTGAAGGAAAAACAGAAAACATGTTTATTTCAAAAACAACACTCTGTATGGCATAATTTTGTGGATCTGTTTTGATATTCGGAAAGAGCAGGACAAAATTAATGGAGTAACCTACTTATTACGAGCGCGCATCCAATTTGACAGATGGTTTATTATTATGTTTTGAAATATTCACTCCATTTCGAGGAATTTTTATTGAACTGTAATTCAAAATCCAATTCTGATACAAAAAAAAAATTGTCTTCAAAGTTGAACGTCATTAGAAGCAAATTAGGTGAACTGTTGATAGATTTACCGCAGCTCATGAATCAATAGTGAAGAATAAAACGAGCCCTCAAAAATTTTCAAAACCACCGACGTTATTCTGTCGAACGAACAGATCTATCTATTCCATCCCAATGATGTTGAACTTCGAAGGACGTTATTATTTTGTGAAATAATTGGATTTTGAATTACGAGTTTAATAAGAATGACTCAAAATGGAGCCGAAGTAGGTATATCAGAAAATAATAATAAAACATCTGTCAAATCAGATGCGCGGTCGTAAAAAGTAGGTCACTTCATTCGTTTTTCCCTGCTCTTTTCAAATATTGAGACAGATCTAAAAAAATTTGCCATACAGAGTGTTGTTTTTTATATAAAAGAAGTTTTCTGTTTTTCCTCAAGACGGACCTGTATTCTGATCCGGATTTTCATTTAGTTTTGATGGGTAATGTAAGTAGTTTTATACCAAGTATGAATAGATTATACAAGGTGGTTCAAAAGCTATGACCAGATGATGATTTTGCCAAAATCAAGATATCGTCCTGTATCTCAGTTATAAAAAGCGGTAGACACATCGAAGGGGGGTGATTTGGAACCATCACAATGTCCCCTATCTACAGGTATCGTATGTACATTTAAATCTGAAACACCCTGTATATACATTTCGCAACAATTTGACTTCATGAATTTCTTTCCTTCGACGCACCGTTATCGCATGAAAAAATTAAAAACCATTTCCATACATTCGTGGTATAACGAAAACTAGTACGCTGGTGTCCTATTTCATATTTATAATTCGATCGATTACGTTGCAGTCTTATTTCGACAAGAACATATTCATAATAATAAAAAAATAAAATTTCAACACCCTATATCTCGAAAAATATGTTCATGTATGAGCTCAGGAACCATATCCTATCCTATCAATTAAATTACACCCTGTATAAAATGATTTTTGAGTTATTCGAGTTTTTCTAGAAAAAGTAACGAATGACGAAGGCATTCTATCAAACATAAGTACGCCATTTTTATGTGAATTGCAATTTTTAGTGAAATGCAGTGATCAAATATTGAATATCGAAGGTTACCAGATCACTGACTATAATCACAACCGGTGAATGATTTACAGGGTGCGCAGAAAAGTGCACTGAGAGAAGTTTCTATTAGCAGTTATAAGAAATTGCATAACCACAGCAAAATGTTTGCATTAAATAGGCGCCACAGCAATTCATTTGCTGAACTGAATAGATTGATTTTGCTAAAAGAACTCGATTAGATCCAAATAGAATATTGCATTGTTCAACACCTGCCTGGCACAAATAGAGATGTGGATGTAAGTATTAGGTCGTATTGACTTGTATCAAATAGGTTGACTGATTCACACTTCTCTGATACTTTGTTAGTACTAATAGCTGCTGAAAATTTATAAGTAAGTATAATTCTAGATAGACTAGTTTACTGTCATGAATAGATTTTCTAACAGATTTAGTAGAGTCGTGTGTATTGTGTGTCTGTCTGTAGGTACTTGAAGGAAACCTTTGTTCAAATCAGTTGAAATTTTACCTATTCATTGAAGAATCCATATAGGAGACTGAATTTGAAATTATAGTACCCAACGAGATCTATTCGAAAATGTTGACAAATCTGAAATATTCAGATTTTCAAGGCATACTTTTGATTGTTGAATCGGTCAAAATTTCAAAAAGGCAATTTTTTGTCGAAACAGTGACTAGCCCATTCGATTCAGGCATATCTCAAATACTCCCATACGAAATAAGAACGCAAAATATTATATAGGGTGTTCGTTATTCGATGGCAAATTTTGATATTTCTGTTTTTTCGATTCACCCCGTATCAAAATCTGAGGAATAGATATATCTGCTGAAGTAGTAATTCAATGGGGAAACGCATCGAATACTTGAAGACGAAGTTTCATCGTTGTAACTTCTACAGGAAGATCTCTCTAGGTCATCCAAAAATCAATAAAATTAAAGTTTAGGTTCACAATTTTGAAAACTCAAGTACCTTTTTTCACACATTTCATGCAAAACAGCCATCACACAGTAAGTTTGAAAATCGTCTCGATTGATAAAGAATTGTCGAATATAACACAAATAGAATAACAGACAAACACTCTCTTAAAGTGATTATAATAATATACCGATTTGGGCGGAATGGAAGGAAAATTTGAGGTGGCATCAATAGAATTTGTTATGTATAGAGAATATCTCCTCGAATAAGTTACCATCATTTATATTCCCAGGAAAAAAATATATGGACAATAATGAAGTTTGTATACTTCAATTTCCTCAATTTTTGGTTGACCAAGAAAGATCTTCCTGTAGAAGTCACAATGATGAAACTTCGTAGTTTAGTATCTGATGTGTTCCCCCATTGAATTACTACTCCAGCGGTTATATCAACTCCTTGAATTTTGACACAGGGTGAATCAAAAAATCGATAATATCAAAATTTGCCACTGAATAACTAACACCCTATATGAGATTTTGCGTTCAAATTTCGTATATTATATGGGTATTTCAGCTATGCCTGAATCGAATAGGTTAGTCACAGTTTCGACAAAAAATTTCCTGATAGTCGTTTTTGAAATTTTGATCCCTTCAACAAACAAAAGTAGGCCTTGAGAATCTGAATATTCCAAATTTGTTCACATTCTCAAATAGAGCTCGTTGAGTACTAAATTATGGAATTTTTGTTTTTGTAAATCGTTCGACGGGTTCCAATTTAGAAGGGTGTTGCGGGTTGGATTCGCACACACTGTATAGATGAAATTGAATAATATTGATATATGATTCATGTCATTACTTCTCATTCACTGATTATGAATCATATTATGTCAATTGCAGAGTCCCTACCCGAGAATGCTTCAATAAATAAGGTAAACGTCAACTTATTGAAACATTATAGGTTTCTTCAAAAACATACCGTTCTTCCGACTATTCTGTACAGGCTGTTCCGAATTGATCGTCCGCATTATGGTTCCTTGATGATATTTACACTGATGGGAGAAACGAAACACACATTCCCATATTCTTATTTTTGACAACACTGGAATAGCAACGATAAGCACCATTGAGTTTCACCAATAATTTTCATTTATCTCAGCGTCACAACAGACTTTTCAAACGTTTGTCAATACTGACAAAAATTGAAAAGTAGGCTGTAATCTGGAACATATGACAAAATTTGACGAATTTGAAAATAACTATCTTCACATTTGTCTTCAAAAAGTGAGAAAGCGATGTGTATTCGTTGTTTCATCATAGCGCAGATATCAACAGATATATCCATATCCTTCGATTATAATCAAATTGAATCACTCTATACAGCATCGGAAGTCAAAACTTTTATAATCCACTCCAATGTAGACACACGACCAGGCGCGTGCCTGAGGGGGGGGTAATGGGGTAATTACCCCCCCCATGACCACGATGATGATGAAAAAATTTGAACATTCCTTAACAGGACTTGCCTTGCTGAATATACATCGGGATATGAAAATTAATATAAATAATATCATTGACAGATTTAGTGCTAAAAAACAAAGAAATATGGAATTTACAATTTGATACCATTCATTTATCATTTCTGTTTTGTTATGTTTATATATTTTCAGTTGTACATTCTCTCATTTTTGAGTTATTGTTTTCGTTTTGAAGAATATTCTGCTAATTTATTTTCAGTTACACATTTACTTATTTTTCAGTTATTATTTTTGTGTTGAATGATATTCTCTTTATTTATTTTTACATTCTTTTATATTCGAGTTATTGTTTTCGTTTCGAAGAATATTTATTCTGTTATTTATTTTTATATAGTTATACATTTTTTTATTTTCGAGTTATTGTTTTCATTTTGAAATATATTCTGTTTATTTATTTTTACACTCTCTCATATTCGAGCTATTGTTTTAAAGAACATTTTGTTAATTTTTTTTAAGAATTAAATATGAATGCCTTAGTGTTACTGAAGTTTAACTTTTTAAAACGTAGGAAATATTGGTCCTGAAATGGGTGATTACCCCCCCCATGAAATTACCCTAGGCACGCGCCTGCACACGACACACTACACTACACACACTGAAATTTGAAAATGAATAGTAGATTCGTAGAAGACCCCGAACCCCAAATTGGCATCAACATCCAATAGTCATGAATGATTGCATCAAACTCTATCACACCGAACATGAATAATCAGGTGGGGATTGTATAGCGCATGCGCTCATCAAAAAATTGAATAGGCTACCGATTAGTGCTGAGATGGTTTAAATTCACCACAGCAAGGTTGATATAAGTGAGAAATTGATGACAATCCCAGACCGAATAGACGATCTATCCAATTCTAATAGGTGCGTTCTTAGCAAAGTCAACCTGTTACAGTAGATGTATTCCTATTTGTCTTAGCGAAATGACTATGTGTATTTGTTCGCTCATAGTTTCGGGGCAAATAATTATTTTTCTGCTGGAGCATGAAATCTATTGAATCCAATACATATGGTTTCAGCAAAACACTTGATCAATTTCTTTCCGTGTGGGTCCAAAAAGTGAATGAAATCATTGGAAATCTCTTTTGTTTGGAATGGGAACCCCATTTTCTCATTTTATAATGCAATTCTAAACTGCGTAACAAATGAAGTGGTCCACCTGACTATTTCACCCAATTTTGAAATCAAATATTGTGAAAAATAATAGTCCGATTCTGGAACGGTTTGTTCCATATTGTTTGAGAATCGTTTGAGAATGATATGGTTTGCTTACTCTTCCCATGAAGTTTGCGTTTTCAGATTTACAGGGAGAAACATTGACCCATTACAAAAATGAATATTTTCAAAGTTATACCACTCATATGGACAAATTTCTGGATTTTTTTCTAGGACATATAATGAATGCTCGGTGTGTTTCGCCGAAATGGTTTCGGAATTTTTTTGCTAGCATGCTTCATCAACAAGCAACATATTTTTTTATTGAAAATTGACGTTTTTTGAGATGTCCTTAATTTCAGCTGATCTGTTCATGAAATAAGAGAGTTTTTTCATGAAATCGATACAGGGTTGAATTTATCACTACAATTTCTTCGATGTTGGCCGAATATTGATCTACAGGGTAATTCGAGATACCAAAGAAACGTGAAATTCAGTCCTGCATATTGTGATTTGCACTTTGAATGCTCTATATTGACGTAGAATTATTTCATATCATCCCTGGTGTCATTTTTTGATCTCCTGATATTGATAAAGCTGTTGGAATCATTATTCCATTGTGGATAAATTATTGAAGTTATATTCCCTGCCACTATATATGAGGATCATTTGCGAGAGTGAGAGGTTGTTTACGTCGTATTTTTTTAAAAAGATATCAAGTTCGGCGATCAGGATGAAAATCATCATTGAAAATAAATTATGGAAATGAACTCATGATTTTATATTTTTCTGCGAAAACTCTTCATACCACGCGCTATTTGTTAATTCCCAAACATACTGATCTCAGATGCTCCTGTATCTATCGCCCTATATCTTCTATGTCGATTGTTATGTCATTGTTTGATATTGTCACTAGCAACAATTGTCAGTGATAATTCAGAACATATTCTCATTCAGCACTTTGTGATCAAAAGATTACTAGAGCATAATTAAAATGCCACAAACACGCCTATCGACAAGAGAATTGGAAAATGCCATTCGACTGATAAGAAATGATGGATATTCAGCTAGGGAAGTAGGAAGAATCTACAATGTATCACATAGCGTGATAAATAGAGCTATTCAGAGATTCGATTAAACTGGTAGTTCGGGCTTTCGTCATGGGGGTGGACGATCAAGAAAGACAACTGCACACCAAGATCACTATATCAGTGTGACGGTAAGACGGCAACGCACTGCTACAGCTCGAAGAATTAATAATGCATTACGTGCTGCAACGAATGTTTTGGTATCCAACAGAACTATCATAAGACGAATTAAAGAAACCGGTTTGGTACCAAGACGTCGTGCTGCATGTCCAATGCTCAATAATCGACATAGAGCCAGTCGACGCATATGGGCAGAGCAGCATGTCGACTGGGAAATGGATGATTGGTCAAACTGCTTGTTCACGGATGAATGCAGATTCAACATTTATTGGTCAGATGGTCGTATTTTAGTTTGGAGGGAAAGGGGTAGTAGGTCCCAAGAGGACAATATGGAGCCAAGAGTAGCATTTGGTGGAGGAGGTTTAACCGTGTGGGGTGGCATTTCACGAACTGGCCGCACAGAGCTCATCATATTGAACCGTGGACAAACTATGGATGCCACTCTTTATAGAGATCGCATCCTTAGTGGTGTCGTTCTCGAATGGGCTCAAAACCATCGGGATAGGTTCATTTTAGTTGATGACAATGCTCGCCCTCATCGTGCTAGGATTGTGAATACATTTTTAGAGGAAAACAATATGAATAGAATGAAATCAATTGGACCACTTTGAGAAAAATGGATGATTTCTATGATTTGAGAAAAATGGATGATTTCTATGATATGAATAGAATGGTTTGGCCAGCACGATCGCCAGACATGAACCCAATCGAGCATATTTGGAGCCGCTTAAAATTAGAAATTACTCGACGTATCGAAGAACCGATCACGTTCGAGATTCTTTCAAGAATGATTCAGGAAGAGTGGGAGAGAATGCCACGGCCATTTATACAAAGATTAGTAGATAGCATGCCATCACGATGTCGTTCTCTCCTTCATGTACGTGGAGGCCCTACTAAATACTGAAATTTCTCAATGTGTCAGTACATCAATTTGAAAATGAATGTTTGCATAGAAGTTAATCTTGTAAATAAATCATGCGAAAGCAATAATTTGTAATACCTTGTATATTACCGACAAAACAATGAATGGCGTGGCGAAAACTCATCTCAATTCATAATAGCTCGTGAAGAGAATTTCGATACCTAAGGTTACCTACTACACTATAGGTCACGGATTCGACATTCAGAAAGGAAATAAACGGCATGATTTCATCGCTTTCAATATTGTGAAAAATGCTTTGTTAACATGTCCATCAGTGAATCGAAGATAACATGAATGATAATGAATCATTCTACGTCAATACAGAGCATTCAAAGTGCAAATCTCAAAATGCAGAACTGAATTCCACGTTTCTTTGGTATCTCGAATTACCCTGTAGATCAATATTCGGCCAACATCGAAGAAATTGTAGTGATAAATTCAACCCAGTATCGATTTCATGAAAAAACTCTCTTATTTCATGAACAGATCAGCTGAAATTAAGGACATTTCAAAAAACGTCAATTTTCCATAAAAAAATATGTTGCTTGTTGATGAAGCATGCTAGCGAAAAAATTTCGAAACCATTTCGGCAAAACACATCAGGCATTCATAATATGCCCTAGAAAAAAATCCGAAAATTTTTCCATATGATTGGGATAACTTTGATGAGAATATTCATTTTTGTAATGGGTCAATGTTTCTCCCTGTAGATTTGAATACACAAACTTCATAGGAAGCGTAAGCAAATCATATCATTCTCAAACGATTCTCAGACAACATGGAACAAATCGTTCCAGAATCGGACTATTATTTTTCATAATATTTGATTTCAAAATTGGGCGAAATATTCAGGTGGACCACTTCATTTGTCACGCAGTTTATAATAAGAATGAGCCCTAGTTCCAATTAACTTTCCAATATAGGGCCTACTCTATCTTACCGGGCCGGAGCATCGCTTTCGTGACGTCACACTAGTAGGGACAAAATCAACGAAGTGGAAATTGTCTCTCCCGTTTCATTGATTTACCTCGGGAAAACGGTCACAGTTAGCGAAAAATATCAAGAGGTCAAATATGTACAGAAAAGAATTTTCCAGAAGATGAATCGAATTTCACTGATTTACGATCATTAATTTCAGAAATATGGCATATCAAAATTAGTTGACGCCATTCAGAATTGTCCTTTTTCAAACAGCTACCAAAATTCCAATATTCAATTCACAAAAATGATTCAATCATGAAAAGATTTCGCATAGTATCTAGATTGACTGAGTTTTTTCTCAAATTCCCACGGGGCAACAACAAATCGATATTTCAATTCAAGTAGAACGATGATTCAGGTGTTCATTACAGAATAGTTCAAAAAGTTCGGACGCCTCCCATGCTAATCCTATCAACTATGGATATATGCTGTCACTGACTTTTTTGTAGGAAATTTGATTGCCTACAAATCGGTATAATACACATCCACTTTATCTCGAAGGGTTTTAGCAGCGTTTATCTCTAAAGATGATCAGGACGCACTTTGATGACGTTAGAAATCCTATCACTCGAGTGTGTTATTACACAAAAACGCCTATTCGGTATCAATTATTTTCTGCTGAAGTGAATATATTTGAATGATAACTTTAAATCCATGAAAAAAATTTGATTTGAATATATTTGAACAAAATATGTGGAGTTCATATGAACACAACCTAACAAAAATAATTGAAAAATATGTATCTCAACAATGAGAGATATAAAAATGAATATAACGAACTGAATAACAAAATACCCAGAACAACGATATATGAATGAATAAGGAAAAAATGAAAAAAAAAAAACGTTGAATCCTTATACACAAACAAAACCAAACAAAATAAACTGTAAAAATGATCAACATAACAAAAAAAAAAAAATTGATAGATATCACAAAATGAAATACACTAATAACAAAAAATATATATACATCATCTTAATCACAAACTAAAAATTGAAATCTGAACTATATCTCATCCTGAAAGTTTAGTGATTTTTCTTTTTAAATTTTTTTTTTTATTTTGCAATAATTGTTCAACAGACAGATACAACAGATATTTGAAATGGTTTTAGAGAATGTTCTGCTGATTCCATCAAAAGACCCACAGCTGCAACATTGATTCTCGGAATAATTGAGGAGGGAACTGATTTTAATTTCTGCTAAATTCTCCAAAACTTTATGTTGTGACTTACATTGTAGAAATATTGTTTCGAATTTTTCAGACACCAATATCAGTTGGTCTGAACCATACGCCATTTAGAAATATAATGAGTAATAAAAAGTATATCGCCCTTTACCAGTCCAAGGAATTACCGCGAAATCGTAATACAACGAAATTTGGGTAGGTAGGTATAACGGCCCATTTTTTACGCGCTCTTTATATTTAATTTCTTTCGGACTCATTGTAGGTAACTCTACAATTTTTTCACTATCCAATCGATTCATTATCGTAGTTTGATATATTGAGTTAGTTTCATCTTATTCCAATTCCAAATTTGCAAAAAATAGTATTCTGTAGTACAACGTCCTGATTTTCATTAAAATGGAATTTCGTTACAACGCCATAACTCGGTAGTGATTCATCCTTTTGGATTCATTTTTTCACCAAAAGTTGAGGAATTTGTTGGGGATCATTTCGTCTCGACTGAGTGTGCTTCTAAAATTTATAGTAAATGAGCTATAGCCTATCAATTACGAACGCACCAGAACGGACTGATGTGAAATCTCGACCTACTAGTGTGACGTCAGCGTCGAGATAGAGGGGATAGACTACGGCCCGGTGAGATAGAGTAGGCCCTGTCCAATACCCATGCAGAACCCAGAATTTGAGAAATATTCCATAAATACCTCTGCAATAACTGCCTGTAATTTTGGATTTGGCTGTGCAATATACCAATCTATCGAGCAATGAATTAGAGATCCACAGAGTGAACAATTATGGCTCGTGCTGTTACGTGTTTGTATAATGGATAAGAATTCGTTAATGTAGGTAAGCGATTCAAGCGAATGTAATAAAACGATATTTTGATAATATACCCAATAGGAGCCATATTGCATTTTTGCAGATTAACAACTTCAAATCATTTGTTGACAAATATTTTGCACAACCTACTAAAAACATCAAGAATTATGGGCAGTTATTAGGCAGGCTAACTTCTATTTATGGAATATTTCCGGAATTATGGATTCTGGGTATAGGAAAATAAATAAGAAATAAGGCTCACTTTTGACTTAAAATCGATAAATGAGGAGGAGAAATGTATTTCTTTATATATACAGTGTGACCCACTTCTAATGGAAACACCCCTGTATCTTACGTAATCGTTGGGTAAGGATCCTGGAATTTGCTAGAGCGAGAGATATACCAAAAATGCACTCTATGACCAAGTGGGGTCATCTTCAGTGATATACACTGCTCGCCAACAGCCATGGAACCACCCCAATTTTCGGAAAATGATATTAGGAGTCAGAATAGGTTGAAAATTACCTCGGATTCGAAATCAGGACGCCCAATTCACTAACTATTCATAGTTCTCCTAAAGAATTGTCAGCTCAGAAAAAATAAATTTTGTCTCACTTCTCATGGAAGCACCACCGTATCTCACTTAATTATTGAGGTAGGGTCCTGAAATTTGCAGGAGGAAAGGAAAGTCCAAAGATAAAGTCAATTCTCAAAATCTCGAGTTTTTTCAAAGGAAAGCCCCATTTTTTTAGATGTATGATAAATTGACATTCATCATACAGGACGTGGAAAGAAGTTCTGAATTGAGGAAACCTAATCACCAATCTGCGATTGAGGTCTATAAAAATAACAATAAGTTTCCATCGTTCAAGTTTGAACCCCTTGATTGGGTGAAACTATTGAAAAGGAATATTCTCAGATATATTTATGAACACAAAAAAAAATTATTTATAAACTGGGCGTCAATTGAAACGTTAATAGTGAAATTTGGCATCAAGTTTGACCTCTCGTAATTTCTAAAATATTGAACGAATTTTTATTTTCCGCCCAGATTCTGAATGCCTTTTTCATCGTCTTTCGAACCGTTCCTTACAGCTTCTTCTGAATTGGTCAGGATCCATGATACAGGGTGAAACAAAGTTACGTGCATTTTGAAAAAAAAATTCTCTGCTTCCCCATTTTGTCGGAAGACCACGATGCTCATATTTTATTCAGGCATTTCATAAATAGCAACCATACCTCGGGACGTTTTCGAGTTTTTGCCAAAAACTACTGTGGTTTCCGAAAAAAATTTTTTTCATTTTTTCAGCATTTTTTTTAAATGGACTAATTACCTGTATCCTCAAAACGATGAATCAGTCTCTTTATTGTCATGACTGACTTATTGAAAATGGTACTTAAATGAGTTTGGGTAAATCCTAATCGTCGTAACCTGAAATAATAATTATCTGTACTGAATTATAGTTAATATCACTATAGTGATCTCACCTAATGATATTTTCCATTTCGACCCGATTTGAACGAGGCAGCTTCAAATTTTTAAGGACCCGAATTACACTGACGTTTTCATGAAAATCGGCAATTGATATAACCTCTATGCATACCTACATTGTTTCAACAATACGCTGTTATAGAAACAAGGTATCGTTGTTTGTATTTGTTGATGAGATGTGTTGATTTACTGCTCACTAAGGTAGAAAACTTTTATCATAGACTGCGAAGTAATAAATTATTGATTGTTTTTGAGTAACCTGGTATACATATCTGCTCCAACGATTTCCTGAAATGCATAAAAGCATCCATTTATGAAACTTCTCTAAAATTAGTCCAAATTTTTTTTTTCGGAAACCACAGTAGTTTTTGGCAGAAACTCGAAAACGTCCCGAGGTATGGTTGCTATTTATGAAATGCACGAATAAAATATGAGCATCGTGGCCTTCTGACAAAATGGGGGGGCGTAGAATTTTTTTTCAGAATGCACGAAACTTTGTTTCACCCTGTATCACGGGTCCTGATCAATTTAGAAGAAGCTGTAAGGAACGGTTCGAAAGACGATGAAAAAGGCATTCAGAATCTGGGCGGAAAATCAAAATTCGTTCAATATTTTAGAAATTACGAGAGGTCAAACTTAATGCCAAATTTCACTCTTAACGTTTCAATTGACGCCCAGTTTATATATAATATTTTTTTTGTGTTCATAAATATATCTGAGAATATTCCTTTTCAATAGTTTCACCCAATCAAGGGGTTCAAACTTGAACGATGGAAACTTGTTATTTTTATAGACCTCAATCGCAGATTGGTGATTAGGTTTCCTCAATTCAGAACTTCTTTCCACGTCCTGTATGATGAATGTCAATTTATTATACATCCAAGAAAATGGGGCTTTCCTTTGAAAAAACTCGAGATTTTCAAAGTTTCACATTCACTTTTCGAACCCACTTTTCTGCGCACCCTGTAAATATTCAGTGGTTGTGATTATGATAAGTGATCCATTCAACCTTCGATATTAACGATTTAATCATTGCATATCACTAACAAAAATGACGTTACTTCCGAAGAAACCTGAAGCTTCACAATAACGAAAATATTTTGGTTGAATTCTCCATGTTTCCTTCACCGTCCCTACAAGTTTTCAGAATCATGGTACTTTCAGTTCTTCATATATAGATCGCGTTAAGTCTATATTACCTGTATATTTATATTCCTCTTCTTCAAACATTTTTCAAAATGAAGTGTCACTGATAATCGATTGAATTCTACTTCCAGGCTCTGTGATAAAAAAATGATTAAACGCAGTGACATTTTGGGGCAAATCATCCTATTGGTCCTCACTACACGTTATACATGTATTGAAATGATACTATAAATATTTTCATTTTATAGAAACGATATATCTTAATTGTTTAAGTGAAGATAATATTATCAATAAGAATAAGAGGTTTAATTTAGAAACGAGGAGAAAATCCCAAAAAATCTGGAAAATTGAATATCCCACCTCATCGATTAACCTATAGACAGTATTGAACATATAGTATTTAATCGAAATTTCTGGAAAGGAAAACACCTCGTTACTCAGCAAAGAGACACATTTATCTATCACTGAGAAAAAAAAATCGAAAAACGGTTATTAAAAACGGAATGAGCTTCATATAAAAAATCTATTGAAAAGGGGAGAGCCTAGCTGTTTTATTAATGCTATTCAATTAATTTTGCTATGACGACCCAATTCAGTTACTAGATAATTTAATGAAGCATGACTTGAAGGCTACACCGTGGACGAATTACGGTCATTCATCAATTTGTGTTATTATAATTGTAGAGTACATTCGCTGTTATTCTCCGGAACCTATAACAGGCATAAAATAATTGGAATAATTGATGACTAGTTATTTCGAGTTGATAATCGAATAATATTATATCGAGTATTTTCCAGAATAGAAAAAAATCTATTCGACACATTAATTTTTTGGAGCTTTGGTGAAAATTACGAAAGCGTCTAGGGGTCACATTTAAAATACTTTTTTTTTCAATATATTGGAAAAAAAATGCAATATGTTGGGAAAAAAATCCAATATATTGAAAAAAAATCCAATATATTGAAAAAAAATCCAACATTGGAAAAAAAATTCAATATATAGAAAAAAAAATCCAATATATTGAAAAAAAATCCATCATATTGAAAAATGAATTCAATATGTTGAAAAAAATCCAATATATTGAAAAAAAATTCAACATATTGAAAAATAAATTCAATATGTTGAAAAAAATCCAATATATTGAAGAAAAATCAAATATTTTGAAAAAAAATCCAATATATTGTTTTTTTTTTCAATATATTGGAAATTTAATCCCAACGACCAGGAAAGTACCACGACTATAGAACCCCGCTGACGGTCGAAGCCTCGGTCGAAGCACAGATTAACAGTTTGTTAATCTGTGGTCGAAGTGTGCAAATCTGCCAGCGACAACTCTGTCGGCGACAACACAAAGCCAGGACTGAAAGACTCGAGCAGGGAATTACAAAGTGACTAAAAAAATTCAACTACTTTCTACTACCAAATACTATTTTAGAGGCGGGTAAAATAGGAAAATGATGATGAAAAACTACTTCAATCCTTGTGCTTTTTCTCTCCATATCCACTACGATTTATTGCCATGTTAGGTATAATATCTGAGATGCAACAATATTCTTGCAAGAGGTGTGGATTTTTATAATTCTAGCAAATTATATTATAGAAAAATATACGTATAAAAAAGTAACTGTATTCTGCGTCACTACAAGTCTATTCTATAAACATCTCTGGTGAATCCAACGATATCCGCATAATTGACCAAACGTCTTCAACTGAGCTTGGACGAAATCGATAACAGTGGATAATGCGGAATAATTCCTTTTTCTATTCAATTTCATACTTCTCAGTTTACGTTTGAGTGTTGATAAACTCATTACCATATTATGTCTCAAATACAGAAAGGCTAGTATTTCTTCATAATGCATGCCACTCAGAAAATAATCCTTTATTATAATCAGTATAATTTCTTGAGACGTTTAGTAAATCTCCATCATTGTCCATTTCCGTATTGAGTCGTGGTAATAATATAAGCAGTCAAAGCGAGCAGGGCACTATTTTGATGCAAGCTAGCACAACAAGCAGCTTGGCACATTCATCACTCACTTCTCACTTTTCCTGGATTTGAATAATGGAGAAAAATCCAATATATTGGATTTTTTTTCAATATATTGGATTTTTTTTCAATATATTGGATTTTTTTTCAATATATTGGATTTGTTTTTCAATAGATTAGATTTTTTTTCAATATATTGGATTTTTTTTCAATATATTGGATTTTTTCTTAATATATTAGATTTTTTTCCAATATATTAAAAAATCATATCCATATAAAATATTTTCGGTTGAGAATACACTATTTGTATATCATATATATTAATTTCCGATTATTTTTTTATTGCAATGTGCCAAATATAGATTTTTTTCTATCCAGGAGAATTATTTGATAAAATCATCCAATTAGAGAAACCAGAGAAGAAACCATCTAATAAAAAAAAAATGCTTCTGATTTCAAACAAGCAAGGAAGAGACTTAGTATTTCACTTGTGGAACCATTCGAACAATTATTCAATACAATCCTTATTGAAAAGTGGGGCAAATGACGAGGAACTGGTTCAAACAACTATCATATCATCAACGAACTTCACACGAGATGATATAGTTATATTGTGGACAAACATGATCAATCAAAGGCTCTTGGAAAAATTTACAAAGAAATGTCAGCATACGCGTGTAGTAATAATTTCCGAGCCATACAGATTTGATAGAATGGCAAGTAGGAACGAATTAATTTATAAAAGTAACTTGATTTTCTTGAAATCACTCCACAGTCTGCAAATAAACACAGCTAAATTCATTGACTGCAATAATATATTTCGTAGAAATAACTATGCTCCTGATGGCTACAATCTGAAAAGAGTTGCTAAAATTCATCTTGCTAAAGCCTTGCTAAATTTGATAATAAACTGGGACATGAAAAATCTAGACAAGCAAATTAGGAACAGTGACCACAACATACAAATGACAGCACCCAACGACTCTACAAGCAGCACTACATTGCCGAACTACTCAGGATCGTAAAATGCTCAACGTGAAGGCTCTCTAGTTAATGCTGTACAATCCAATAACCATTTTTTAGAGATAACTACTCAGATAAGATACTCATCACCGTATTGTCTCTAAACATCCAGTCACTTAGAAACAAAATTGACGAGCTCTTCATATTATTGGAAAATCATAAATTCCCTGATTTTGTCACATTAACTGAGCACTGGCTGAGAGAGGAGGAGCCAGTCCATCTTCCCAAATACATATCAGTTGCAAGGTATAACAGGATTAGTTCAATACATGGCGGAACTATAATCTTCATGAACGACTCTTTAATGGACAGTCACAATTTTGTGCAATTGGACAAATTCGATAATATTTTTGAAGATAAACTGTTTGAATGTGCCATTATTTTCAGTCATAAGCTTAATATGTATATTATAAGTATTTATAGGGCTCCGTCCACTGATGCAAACATATTCCTAAACAAACTTGAGTTGCTCTTATCAGAACTTCAATCTCATTCGAATATATTAATAACTGGCGATTTAAATATCAACTTCACTGATCTAGAGTCTTTGCATACACATCATCTGATTAATCTACTTAGTTCATTCAATTTAAAAATGCATGTCCAGGAAGCTACGCGAGTATCACAATACACGGCAACCACAATTGATTACTACTGCAGTAATTCAGATGAAACTTCATGCTCGGTTGTCCCCTCAGGCCTGTCTGATCACGAAGCTATTCTTGGCTCCATACAGCTAGACATAGAAACTCCTAAATCTAGGATCAAATATGGACGACTATTTATAGTAAAAAAAATTATAATTAATTCCAAGAGTATTGCATATATACTAGATGGGATGATATTTACTCCTCGATAGATCCCTTTTTCACATTTTATAATCTCCTTCTTGGAAATTTCAACACAGCTTTTCCAATTCAAAAGATAAAAGAGAAGAAAAAGAAACTCTGGTTAACAAAAGGAATAAAAATCTCGGCAAGAAACTTAAAATCACTCCACACAATTAGAAAATATACCAGTGAACCATTCTTTCATACATACTATACGAGATATCGTAATTTATATCAAAAAGTATTGAAATCAGCAAAAGATATGTATTATATGTCAAGAATAGATAAATCTTCCAACAAATCTAAAGAAAGCTGGAGAATAATGAACGACCTTAGAGGAAAACAAAAAATTGCATTTGAAATCCCTTTGAGACCCAATACTCTTAATGACTACTACTGTACTGTAGCCTCTAAATTAACTGAGCACTTGAGCCCAATAAATGACTTAGATTATTACATGTCAAATCTCTATGTCGAAGAAAACTTCTATTTTGTTCCTACTCATACAGCAGAATTGAAAGAGACCATCAGTGGTATAAAAAATAAAAAGGCGTCAGGGCTAGATGAACTCTCAATCAATATAATTGCAAACCTACCAGATTCTGCTCTCGAAGTATTAGCTGATTTCATCAATCAATCATTTTAACAAAGTGCCTTTCCCGAATTTTTGAAAACTTCAATTATAATACCGCTACACAAAGGAGGAGATCCAGCTGATCCATCAAATTATCGACCAATATCTCTCATACCTACTTTGGCTAAAATAATAGAAAAATTGGTTCAGAAGAGAGTAGTGGAATTCTTACTTATGAATAATATCTTAAGTGAGAACCAGTTTGGATTTCAAAAGCACAAGAGCACCAATGATGCAATTTTTTCTTTTCTTACGAAGGTATATAATGAAATTAATGAAGGAGAGGCCGCCGCAGCAGTATTCTGTGACTTATCCAAGGCATTTGACTGTGTAAGTCACGGAATTCTGCAGAGCAAACTCGAATACTATGGGTTTAGAGGAATCAGCAAGCAGTGGTTCAATTCATACTTAGAAAATCGTACACAAATTGTGAAAACATTGTCGATCTAAATGGAAACCTAGTTAGGTAGTTAGTAGGCGAGAGCATAATATTGTCTGTTCTTTGAAAAAATAAATGAAGGCGTTCAGTAGTACAGAGACATCAATGTGAACCAAGTAAACTAAGTTATTCATTTGTCAGACCTAACCGTAACATTTTTCATGGTCCTGTCAAGTTTGTAAATAAAAATCTGTCATGTGGAATCCCGAAAATGAAACATTATCACGAAGGATATTATCAAGTATGAAAACCATCTACCTATACTTGAATGGAAGCAGGAAGATGTTTAGGCAATGCTGTATTAGTATGATTCATGATGCAACTTGAATTTAAGTTGGAACTGTGGAAACTTCGGAAACTCAATAGTGCTATTACACTTTTTCGACATGCAAGCCAAGCAGAAAGGTAGGGGCTGCTTTTTTCCTTCTATATTTTTGATAAGTTACTCTATAATTCGTGAAATTCCATTATTTGCAGTGAAAACATGTCTTTAGTGATGTGAACCATGTACACATCGGAATCAATATATACTTGAAAATTTCAGGTACCTACCTACAGGGAAGAGTACTTACATTAATAGCTTTTCAGTTGAAAAACGGAAAACTATGAGTGATGTGGAAGTATCACATTAGAAATCATTATGTGAGTAATGTTCAGAAGGAATGTACCAGAAGGATGATGATGTTCCAGAACAGAATGGAAAATTTACCATCTGAAATAAATATATAGAAGCACTAAGGTTAGACTCAATCTGGTTATTTCATCAATGTCTCATGGATATTCTGCTCCAAACACAAAATATCATTATATTTTTTATAGATAGGTACCTCCTTGAAAGTCGAGCTGCAAAAATATCCAGTTCACAAGATTTTATGAAAAAACACACAAGAAAATGGGGCAGTGAATAAAATCAAAAACTTTTCATCCTGTAGTTCGATGAGCTGAATCCAGATTAGCAGTAAGAACAACGATTTGTTTGCTGGAAATAGCCAGGCATTTCATTCTAGGCTACAAATTATACACACCCCAATGTATATTCAATTTATCCATTTTTCAAGCAATCAATTAGATGATGAGGAACATGTGATATTCCACTCCAGCCACTCAGAATTTCACTAGAGTAAAGTGATTTCAAGATTGTATAGGAATCATCCTCAGATATATGGTATTCTATTGTTCAGGGTTCTTTGTCAAGATGCTGGGATATTTAGAATTTTTTATTGGAATATAACTTGTATGTATTGTATGAATGGCAATACAATTTAATTTTTTTAATAAATTGTACATAATCATGAAGAATTATTTCAATTTTTATTCTACTATATAGTTTGTTCTCTTCTGATACCCTGTTCATTGTTGTACAGATGTATTGGCAGATAAGTTTGAAAACACTATATATATTGTACAAATATTGTATATAGGTGAAGTATTTTTGAAGTAAAACAATGATTCTTTTTTATTAAATCATCTTATTGAAGCTACGAACTTCACTAAATATGAGAAGATGTGTCTATTATTGGCACAAATTAAACCACAGGAATATTCAATACCAATATGTATCTTTTTAATTTATATTTAAGTCAACATTTTGAATGAACTTTATTATTATTTATTATCATTCTATAATATCTGTTCAAATGCCCGCTTCCTCCTCAGATGCTTCTTCATCGTCAGGTCCTGTTCCTTAAGGCAGGAATTCCTCTTCAGCATCATATTCCAAACAACATTGCCGAGTCTGAAAATATAAAAATATTGTCCCTAGTTTCAATGTTCTGTACCATTCTGAAATGAATTTAATGACTTTTGACTATGGAACAACTTTTAGAGGAACCAAAGTCAAGTTCTTGGTGAATTTCATACCGAAACTAATAATTAGTTAGTTAGTATAGGTACAAATTTGTTAAATACCATTATATTTATATATTTTTACCTTGAACAAACTTGGGACCGTACTCTCTTTCCAAAACCGTTTCCTATTCTTCATTGGGAAGAAACAGTTCCCTTAAAATGTTGGAAACATATAGTATCATGTTCGCTTACTTCAAAAACTCACATTCCTGAAATATAAATATCATTAAGTTCCAAATATTATGTGATTCAAGAAAAAAAGTTCACCTTGATATCCAATGAATATGGCGTGAACCCATTGACGCCTCAGGATTTGAGGCTCAAATTCACAACAGTGGGGATTGGGGAAACCATGTCTTGATAATTCAATTACACCTTCACCTCCTGGAGTGCGCAGTTTTCAGATGACATTGCAAAATAACACAATCGCACTCACAAACCAATCAACAAACTCTGATAGAAAACCAATACTAGAAGAAATGATTAGGTATAGGTATAATTGTTATTTCCAAGAAAGGAAATCAAAGTTCAACACATCCACAAAGACGAAGTTATAAGTTAATGACAACTGTCAGAAAATGATTTTATGATTACATGAATCTTCTCCATCGTCTTCCTATCAAATATCACGTCAATGATAGAAAGCACGTCTGTGGTTGAGTACATATTGGAGAAAAATAAAAGAAGAGAATATCAACCTAATATGGTCTATTTTGACAGAAACAAATGAGCTTTTTCCATTTTCAGGATGCCAGCGCCACTTAACAGGCAGACAGATTTTGATTCAAAGAACAGACAATATTGTACCTCCTCGCGTACTAGGTCGCCTACTAGGTTTTCATTTAGATCGACAATGGTGAAAACCAACCACCTCTCTCGAAAGGAGGCAACTCAATGCGGGGTGCCACAGGGTTCCGTACTTGGCCCCACATTGTTTTTACTTTATATAAATGATCTCACAAAAATTAATATATCTGGAGAGTATACATTGTTTGCCGATGATACCACTTTATTTTGGCATGACAAAGATGAGCATGCTTTACATCATAAGATACAAGTAGACATTGAACTGATTAAGACCTGGTGTGACGATAACTTGCTAGTCTTCAATGCCACCAAATCTAATCTATTAACGTTCCGCTGCGAGCTTTCTGCCTTGACCTTAGGCACAAATATCATTGATAATGTTTCCTCCACAAAATTTCTAGGATTCCACATTGATAATAAGTTGAAGTTTAGCGACCATGTCACGAAATTGTGCAAAAAATTATCAACCGGATGCTACGCAATTAGGATAATATCACGGGAATTGGACTTTACAACTGCTAAAACAGCTTATTTTGCTCTTATTGAATCTCACCTAACCTACGGCATTGCTTTCTGGGGAGTGTGCAACAAACAACTGTTACATATGGTGCAAGTTGTACAAAAAAGAGCCATTAGGGCTCTTTGTAAAGTAAAAACGCGTATTTCTTGCCGCGACCTTTTCAAAAATAATAGAATCCTCACTGTTACTTCAATTTTCATCTTAGAAACCACTTGCTTAATACACAAGAATCGTCACAAATATAATATAGTGTCGTCTAACCATAATACGCGATCATCGAACAAATTGAGATTACCTCTCCCACTACCTAAAAACAATCTTGTTAAGGAATCTTTCATTTATAATGGACTAAAAATTTATAATTGCTTACCAATACATCTACGAGACATCCAATCATGTAGATTGTTTGAAATAAAATTAAAAGAATTGCTATCCACTCATCCTTTTTACAACGTGGAGGAATTTTTTAGTAGTGAACCCTTATGTTAGCATCAAAATACGCGTGCCTCTATATTTTAGGATTGATTTCATATGTTTGCATCCTGTGGCTTCATCTGCACATTTTATTATATTATGTCTGTATTTGTACCATAACGTTCTTGATGTTTTTAATGTTTTAATTTGTTCAATGTTTCTAATATTTTCAATATTTTTAATATTTTTAGCATTCTCAATATTTTACTTTGTAATACCTATACAATGACTTTGTCGATAAGAACTATTTCTTCTGACAATAAAGCATATTTGATGATGATGATGATGATCAACTCTAAATATCTAGATTCATTATTTATTCCAATACAAAGGTTGTATACCAATAGATGCTCTTTTTTTTATTGATTTTATATAATGGGCGAGTAGACTTATGAACATTTTTGCAACACTTCTCATTTTTTTTTATATCAATAATGAGTGTACGCGTTGTTCGAAATTGTTTTATTTCGGAGCTCATGACCATACCATTTGACGATACGTCGAATGAATGGTGACGTCAGCTT